>CM031237.1:215261523-215594377 GCA_018340775.1 Taxus wallichiana var. yunnanensis | reverse complement strand
CCTCGATACACTCATTTAAACAACTCGTGTCAGAGTTCATCAAAGCTTTTGACATGAACAAATTGTTAAGAATGGGAATCAGGAATTCTTGCATATTAAACAAGAACATAATGAATCCGCTGCTCATTTTATTCAAAGATGGCATATGGTTCTCTACTCATCAAGCAAGTGCTCCAAACATGGATCAAATGGAACTATGCGATTTATTCCTTCATTCTCTCAATAGAGAGATAAAGGAAGAAGTCCAAAAGTTCCCACTAAGAACTTATGATGAAGTACTCGAGAGTGCTCTCCGAATCGACCAAGCAATGATAGATAGTGGTCGTAAGACATATGGAACAAATGGGAAATTAATCACTCCCAATCAAAACACCACGGCCTATCCTAATACTGGGAATGCTAATCAAGGACCTAAGATCCTTAACAAGAACCGTGGAGTTACAATAGATGGAGTAACTGACCAAGTTAAAAGAGCAAATGTTGTAAACATTTTGCCACCGTTAATAATCAGTGAAATAACAATTTTACTCCAACAATCAACACGGTGGATTTTAATCATCCACCACGACCACAACAACAACAATAATGAAAATCCAAACACAAGGTCCAAATCAAAACCCAACTGGATATCAAAGTCAAAACCAAAGGCAACAACCTCAAAATTTTAACTCTAACAACCAGCAACCTTATCAAAATTTTGGGCCACAACAAGTTTTAAATCAACAACCTCAAAATTATAATCCCAATTTGTATTGTGGTTTCCACAAGATTCAAGGCCACGATACTAGGACTTTCGTGACTACAATAAATTCATGTAGCATTTGCTAGAAGATCAAAAACAACTCTTTATAGATATGTTTTAGCAAATTCTGTAGTACCCACGCCAAACACTTACACAGGGGCAGTTTCCCCTCAAAATGCACCCCTCAAGATCTTTAATGATCCACTCCCAAACCATTCTAACAATAACAGGTTAGATCCTAATGGAACAAACAAGGGTGTTATAATAGGAAACAATGATCATGAAGCTTCAACTTCATTAAATCCACCAGTCGCACCCCAATTAGGAACTCGACCCCAAACTAAGATAGTTGGTCTAGTGGAGTTAGACACCGAGCTACCCGTAGAAACCATAACAAGAACACGGGATTATTCTTCTCAACCAACTCCAAGTTATCCATTGGAACTAGACAACATTCAACAAATGTTGGTAAAACCCATAGGCGCCTATGATTTAATTAATGATTTAACTAAAACCTTCTCTCACATCTCCTTCTTGGATTTGTTAAAAACTCTCCCACCCATAGGGCTGCTCTCTTAGAAGCATTAGGCCTTGGTCATTTAATTAACATCACTCCTCCTCCGGAAACGCAAGTAAACCATGTAGACTTTGACATCTACCCTCTAAGGCAGCCGGATAGGGATACTAAGTTTATATTCGATATAAGCAAAATGCCAACAGACGCTGAAATTACATGAAGAGGTGACCCAACTTTACATTTACAAGTATGGGTTTACAATAATTATGTTAAACACGCAATGATTGATGATGGGGCAGAAGTTAACATAGTCCCCTTCACTTTTCTTCAAAAGTTAGGATATGGAGAGACAAACTGTTCCACAACATGAAATACGCTAAGAGGTTATGATAGCCTCAAGGCCACTTCAATTGGAACCATAGTTTTACCAGTCACTTTAGGACCCAAGACGTTCTCACCAAATTTTATATTATAGATTAGAAACCAACTATAATATGATCCTCGGTCTACCATGGATACACCGCATGAAGGCAATCCCTTCCACGTTATTCCAAGAAATAATATTTCTACACTTAGGGAAAATATTTGTGGCACAAGGTGACCCAAAACCCTTCGATATACACCTAGCTGATTTGAAGAAAAGACCGGGCATTCACTCCGAGTTTGAACTCCCAACAAATCAACTTATCAAACCAATTAATTCAAAACCAAAAGAGAAGTTGATACCCACCACAGAATTGGAAATTACAAATCTAGTCAAGGACATTCCAGCACTCAAAAATGAGACCAACGTCATAGAAATAGTGTCACTAGGGACTACCGCAAAAATTGTCGAGTTGCTAGAGAAAGACTTACCTATTCTCCTACCATTTGATTCTATGGGTATGGGATACACCCTGGGAATTGCTTCTCTTCCATCGATGAATTTTTTTATGGTAGAAGTAACCAAAGCAAAAGAAATAGATATGAAAAATATCCCAACATCCATTTTTCCAAGCAAATATTGGACTCTCCACTTCGATGGAGCTAGATGTCACTTTGGAGCTAGGGCAGGAGTGATCTTTACTTCACCTGAGGGAAAGATCCTACCTTTCACCTTTAAATTAAACTTTGAATGTACAAACAATGGGGCTGAGTATGAAGCTCTCCTCCTTGGCCTCATCCTAGCCAAAAGAATGGGTGTCGATAACATTAGAGTGCTAGGAGACTCACAACTAGTTGCAAACCAAGTCTCTGAGGTATATGAAACTAGGGTTGAACATTTACAACTCTATAAAACAACGGTATTAGATCTAAGCAAGGGATTTAACTTCATATCAATTAAAGCAATCCCACGAGAGCAAAACCTTCTCACAGATTCAATAGCAACCTCAGCTTCCCTGTTTCACTCCAAACAATGAGTTGGAAGATACAAATTTCATGAGTATCACTTCATACCGAACCATTAGTGCGTAAAATACCAACAAACCCACTCCCGACTCATGGAGAAGTGAGAATGATTTTTCTATCTGGATCACTTTGAATGATGATAGAGTCACTCTCAAATATCTAAACGCCTATGTGGAGCTACACCTTGCTCACCGCATAGTGGATCTTTCCCTAATACCACATTCCTCTTCCTATTTTGGAAATCCCATGGTAGAGTCTCCTCCATAAAAGGATCTCGATATCTACGAGATAGAAAATGGAGAAAGCTTGGAACTACCTCAGCCCACCTGAATTTGAAGAAGGTAACGCTTCTTTAATAGAAGAAACCATTGACATAAACATTGGAATGGAGGAAGAACCAAAATTTTGAAGTTGGGATCCTCATTAACTCTAGAGGAGATAGAAATACACACCCAATCCTCAAAGAACATCAAAAGGATTTTCACATTTAGCTATAAAGAAATGACGGGCATTGCACCACATATCACGGTACATAATCTTGTCACTAAACCAGATGCAAAACCAATTAAACAAAAGTCAAGACCAATGAAGCCAAAAGTGGCTCTCATGGTAAAAGAGGAAGTAATAAAACTTCTCCAAGTGGGATTCATCAAACCCATTGACTATTCACAATGGGTATCTAATATCGTCCATGTTCTCAAAAAGAATGGGAAGATACGCATTTGCATAGATTTTCGGGATATTAACAAAGCTTGTCCCAAAGATGACTTCCCATTACCATCCATTGACGTTATTATTGATGCAATAAAATTTGGATTTGAACTATTTGTCCCTCATGGATGGGTTCTAGGTATAATCAAATTAAAATATCTAAACAGATCAAGCCAAAACTACATTTATAACTCCCTGGGGAACTTATTTACGTTGTCATGCCATTTGGTCTTAAGAACGCCGGTGCTACATATCAATGGGAAATGACATACATATTCCACGATCTTATCCATAAAATTGTGGAATCCTATGTGGATGACTTGTTGGCCAAGGCCAAGAAGTGTTGTGATCATCTCCGTAGAAGTGCTCGTATCATCCTCTCACGATTATTGAATATGGCACACATTAAACCTAGAGAAGTACATGTTTGGTGTGAGAGGAGGCAAATTATGGGCTACATTATATCTTCACGAGGGATTGATGTTGATCTAGCCAAAATCTGGGTTGTTCTCGAAATGATTCCACCATCGATGAGTCCGGAATAAGTCATTTCTTGGGAAACTCAATGCAATCCAAGGTTCATCCCAAATTTAAGTTTTGCCATTCATCCAATCAACAATCTATTAAAGAAAGATTATAGCATGATTGACTAAAGAATGCAATGAGGCCTTTGAAGTTAAATGCTTCTTGTTGTCTCCACCCACGCTAATGCCTCCCAAGACTGAGACTACCCTTGATCTCCTATACTCACATGGCCACTCATGTCTCGCTACCTTTGCATGTTGGCTTAAGAAGACAATGATAAATCCGAGAAAAGATCTATTTCATTAGAACGTTGCTTCGATTATAAACATGTTATACATAGTAGGAGAGAATGCCTTGCCATTAACTTTGCAGAAACAAAACGTTTAAGACATTACATGTTAAACCAAGAAACAAGGGTCATGTTAAGGATATCATTTAATGACATTCTCACACAAGGTCTTTATCTAAAAAATGTTGGGCATTTCATGCAAAACCTTAATGGGAGAATTTGAGTTAAGATTAAAGGAGGATAGAATTAATTCTGAATAGGGTTGAAATCATCCATATAGGCACAAATCATTTGATTGCCCAAATTTGCCGACAATCCACTACAAAAGGCAATCGGTAAAGACGGACTTTCCCGATGAGTGTATATACTTCATCGAAACCAGCCCCCATTCTACTATGTCCAAAATGGTACATCTAATATCAGAATTTTATCATGGAACAAGCATACTGAAAGATGCCTTCGCATAGAAGAAGGAATATTATTACAATGCTAAATATGTTGTTTTAGAACAAGTACTTATCATTACCAGCCTTGACGACATGCTTTAAGATCGTTGATGTAAGAATCTTTTGGATTTTCATGAATCCATAGTGGGATATGGATGGGAGGCCACTTGGTGGTAACCCAACTTGCTCATAAAATATACATCGGATGGGCTATTTTTGGCCCACTCAAGCCAAACTACATTGTATGTAAAGTGCTATAAGATGCCAAGAACTTCTCTGTAGATTCACATTTCCAAGTCCAATTCGGCCTTAATCCAAGCTGCTAGCTAATCTCCAGTGGGGCAATGACATACATATTCCATGATCTTCATCCATAAAATTGTGGAAAATCCTTTGATGGCCATGAATTTTATAAAGGCCACAAATATTTTACCAAATGGGAAGGAGGTCATGCCACATATCATCCATGTCTCAAGTTTGATTAATTGAATATGGCGAACCACATTAAAATTTGCAAGTATGTGTTTGGTGTGATAGGATCAAACTTCATGTCGGCTATATTATATCTTCAGGTCCATGGATGCAAATGTCAAAATCCACCTAAATCATTCAGGGTCTCTTTGAAATGATTCCATTTCAAGACTTAAACTAACATTCATTTCTTGGGAAGTTATTGCTCCTCAAAAATAAATGTTAAGGAGAGTTTTTTTGATTCATCAATCAACAATTGTCTAAAGAAAGATTATAGCCCATGGGATTGGATCAATAAGAAATGCAGACAAGGCCTTCAAGCAATTAAACGCTTCTTATTGTCTCCACCCACGCTAATGCCTCCCAAAGGTTGAGATACCTTTGATCCTATACTTCATGAGCCACTCATGTCTTTTCTTAACCCGCATGTTGGCTCAAGAAGACAATGATAAAGAGAACGTGCAGGTCTATTTCATTAGCTTAACGTTGCTCGATTATGAAACACATTATACACAATCTCAGAGAGAGAATGCCTTCCCATGTCTAATTCACTAGTATAAGGTTACAATTTTTAAGACATCCTAAGTCATGTTAAATTCCAAGAAACAAGGGTCAGAGAATAAAGACAAATCACTTTGCTAATATTTCTCACCAAAGGAGTCTTTATCTAAAAAGGTTGGCATTTCATAACCTTAATGGGAAACATTGAGTTGACATTCGTAAACGCAAAAATGTTAAAGGACAAATCATGATAGATTGGTTAGTTGATTTTAATCCACTAGATGGAGGCGATCGGTAAATCTAGACTTTCCGATGAGTGTGTATACTTGATCGAAAGAGGCCCCCATCTCTACATGTCCCTGGAAAGGTAAACATTTTTAATATCATCAATTTTATCATAGACCACACATAAAAGTGAAGGTGCCACATCACACAAAAAGAAGGTGGTGGGGAAAACATGCAAGGGGTCTTGCATTATCACCGCTAAATATGTTGTTTTAGAACAGTACTCTATCATAAAGCCTTGACGGCATGCTTTAAGCATGCGTCGACCATTGACAGAAGAATCCAAGAAGATTCTTCATGAATCCCATAGTGGGATATGTGGAGGCCACTTCGGTCATCACCACAGAAATACATCGATGGGCTATTTTTGGCCCACTCTCAGGAACATGAATAGTAGAATTTGTATGTAAGTGCCACAAATGCCAAGAATTCTCTCACGAGATTCACATGAAAAAGATAATCCAGTTTTGAACCAATAGTGAATGGCCCTTCTCCACATGGGGTACCGGACTTGATAGGAAATTCTCTCCCTCATCAACCAATTTCCCATAATTTTATAATTAGGTGCCATGGAATATTTTACCAAATGGGTAGAGGCCATGCCTCTCACCAAGTATTTGCAGGTTCGGTAATTGCCAAATTCATTTCGAACCAAATCATTTGCAAAAGGTATGGTGTCCCACAAGTCATTATCTCATATAATGGCACATCCTTTAAAAATGATGAGGTCCATGAGTTATGTAGAAAATTCAAAATAAACCATCACATGGCCTCTCTTTACTACCCTCAAGCCAATGGGCAAGCCATCGATGTGAAAAAAAAAACATTAAAAGCTATTCTCCTCAAAACATTCAAGGAGAACAAGTGAGATTGGCATTTAAAACTATATATCCGGCCTTGTGGGCCCATCGAACCTCAATAAGAACACCAACAGAGAAACCCTTTCTCATTTGGTATTGGGCGAAGTAGTTCTCCCACTTGAGTTGAAATACCCGTCCGCATCTCATTACAAGGGATTTTGGATGAAGAAGCTTACAGGGAGGCACGCCTCTCTCAACTGGAAATCCTTGATAAGGCCAGGCTAAACACGAACAATGGCACAGAGCCTATGTTGCGACTGGATGTGCTAGAAGTATAACAAAAAAAGTCTATGAGCAAGAAATATATGAGGGAGATCTAGTTCTAAGACTAGACAACCGGATTGATAAGAAAACCTAAGCAAAGGAAGGAAGTTCCGGCCCAAGTGGTTGGGCCCATACCGAGTCATGAAGGACTACGGAAATGGTGCGTATCTCTTGTGTACACTAGAAGGTGAGGAATTCAATGAAACTATCAATTCCTTACATCTTAAATGGTTTTATGCATAAGACATCAAAATCACCACTTGTACATTATAGCTACCTACATTGCATTAGTCATTTAGTTGTTTCATTTTGTCCACTCATTTCGTAAAAATTGTAGTCAAGGAACTTACTCTTAAGCAATCTATTACAAATTTCTGAAAATATTGGAAAAAGCATTCAAATCACATCTCTTCAAACATCATCAAGTATTTTCAAATCTTCTCATCAAGTTCGACAGACAAGTATTGACGAAAACCATACCAAGGCCTGCATACTTGGTTTTGCTCTTTCTTTCTACTAGGTGAAGTTGTCCTTACCTACGGTCTATTCTAGAAGCTTCTTGGTGTCACATCTATCCCTCTTAAATCTCTTTGAAAGAAAGGATATCCCAAAGTTCACAAGTCAAAATGTCAAAATCAAATGGAATCAAAAGCACCAAGCAAACAAAATATTTTATTTTACACACTTCTTTGCCCCACCAACCTTCGGTGATAAGCCCGCATCTCTTACTGGTGGTGTGAGGTTGGGAAAGGAAAGAAGTGCCCTTACTCGCCTATATCCCGCCTTTGGTGACAAACCCATGCTTCTTACTAGTGGCATGAGGCAGGGTGTGGGGTCCATTCACACAAATTAACAAATCTTGGTATTCTAAAAACACAAATCAAATTATATTAAGAGAAAACAAATATCCAAATTCCAAAGAGATCAAATCCTCAAAACCAGATTTTGTCAACCAAGTTGCCATTTATGAATCTAAGTCTAGATAAACTGGAAAGTAAGTGGCCTTCTAAGCTTGGTGGTAGTTTTGAGTAGGGTAAGTGTGTAGGTCTAAGTTTGGTTTTTATTACTGGTTTGTCTATCTCTCATCATTCCATTCAGTCAAACTCATACAATTTGTGCCCTTCCCAACTCTTGGTGTTGAGCCCTCGCATCTTACTGGTTGCGTGGAGTTGGGAATGGGGCAAGTTCATCTCTTTATCACTATACATTCATCACATTTTGCCAACATAAGAAGAAATCACAGACATTGCCCAAAGAATTCAAAAGTTCAATACTACAATGTGTTTGTATCATCTCATATCAAGCATTACAAAAGCATAAAAAGTAAAACATTCTGTTTACTATCATTTGTCATCCATTGCATACATTCTAAAAACATGAAAACAAGTATTCTAAAAACATCTAGTAGACATGTGGAAACAAGTCATCACAAAATTCTAGACACCAAAGTCTACTAAGAGTCTAGATATATATATATATATATATATATATATAAATCAAGTTTCATATACAATGCCATCATGCACTAGGCATGGTCAAAACGCTCAATGAGCCCGAAAAGTACAAAAACACTCATATAGATATCTGACAAAACACTACAAAAATGGTCTCTCAATCCCTATGGGATCCCTCAGAGGGTGCACGACCACATCTAGGACTCCGGCTATGTCGGCGCTCCGAATGCACTGAGGGCTCACGGTCACGGCCAGTAGCTGCCGTCTCACTATGAGAATGAATCCTCCTCATCAAGCGCTCGCCATCCTATATCCAGCTACCTCGGTGTAACGGGAGAAGTCATGATCTTTGCACACATCCAGATAGAGGGAAAAACATCGGTATGCCTACCGACTATGTGAAGGCTCCCCCACGTCCACAAAAAGCTCGGCCACGAGTCTTAGAGGGGAGCAACAAAGTATCTGCACATACTGGTGAATCAAGTCTCGCCACTCATCAAAGCAGCCGCAACTAAATAAAGGAGAAAACAAGTTAGAAAACGATCAAAAATAAAACCAAGAGTAAACAAAACAAAAAGAAATAACAACTAAGACAATTCTAACTAAAACAAAGTCAAGAGAAGAGTGACAACTCACTCGGATCTCCAGGCCTCTAGGAAGGATCTCTAGGATCTACGCCGCCATTGATGTGCCACCCGACTCGGTGTCCCTCTCCCACATCTAGGGCAATGTGACGGCCTGCAACGGACTCGCCATCTCCCCCTAAATCTTGAGAGAGCAACTCCTCTAAGACCGAGTCACCCTCTCTGCGCTCCGCTCCGCCCTCTCGGCCCCGTAGGATCTCCTGAGTATCATGCCACTCGGGATCACTATCATCCTCCCCACCTATCCCTCCGATCTCCATCTCCTCTATCTCCTCCTCTGTCTCTCCCCCAGTGAACTCCTCAGACTCAGAGTCCACGTCAATGGGCTCATCGCTGCTATGGGCGAGACCGGGCAATCCGAAGTAAAGGTGCCTGAGGAGCACCGACTCTCCCTCGAGCACGTACCACCCTCCTGGCCGCGATGGGAACACCAGGAGTGACCGTAGTCCAACCCCGGCCTCTAGGACCTCCCCGAGCCTCACGAATAGATCTATACACTGGCCCTCACTGGAGGAAACATGTCAATATATGGGAGGCCGAACTGCTGTGGTACTCTATCAAAGGGGTGGATCTCAACTTCCCGCTCTGTCTACCAGGTTGATTGGTAGTCCGACAAGCAATCAAGGTGATGGTCCACTCACCCCTAACTCTGGCAATCGGAAGGTGTTCCGATCCGCATCCCAGTATGAAAATAAGTCACATAGTATGTGACTAGCAGGGCAACGTGAGAGACACATGCGATCCTCCAAATGCCGGCCCTGCGAAGAGTATCTCGCTCTGCTGAGTGAGTGCTCTCATCTGCTAGAGCCAATCACACTCCCTCTTTCAGCTCCATCTAATGTATTCCTCCTACATACACCCAAAAACACAAAAAATGAGTAAGTATCAAAATCGATTGATAAAGCTACCAAAAACATGTAAAAATGCTAAAAATGCAAAAATAAGTTAAGCAAAGCTTTGTTTTGGCTTTATGTCGCGAACTCAGCCTGCACATGCGGGTGGCGGTCCTATCTCGAACCCACAAATGGCTCGAATGCCCTAAAAATGCCTAAAAAAAGGCAAAATTCACCATTTTAGCTAAAATAAGGACCTACCCTATGGGTGCCCCCCCTAGAGACTCATTTAAAACTAATATTTTCAAAAATAACCCCCCCGAGACAAATTTTATCATTTCCACATTTTAGGTTCAAAAACAATAAATCGCGAAGAACTAACCTAAGACTTTGCGGGTCAATGTTCCACTCTCGGAGGCATGATCACTATCTCACCACAAGCGTTTTGACTATACTCTCGTCGAAAACCGTCACCGTGGGTCCCAGAGCTAAAAAACTATCAAATCAATCCGCGCAAATGAATAGTGAAATGAGCTCGTTTTATATATATAGCCTTTTAAATTGATTTTGAATGTCTTTCGCAGGGTCGGAGCGTCGACGGAGGTAAGTTCTACACCCTACATAGATGGTAAGTCCTCATTTCATATCAGTTTACTCTTGTTTCTCAAATTGTTTTATCTAGCTGCACTTGAGTCCCCTTTTTCATTTTGCAGATAGCGGGATTTTGGATGGCGACTTTCTAACACACGGGCGTGTCAGGTATAACTCCTAACTCCCCATTTTGGGACCGCCATACTCGGATCCACCATTTTACGCCTCTTCATGGCTAAGACGCTTCTCCGAGAGGGCAATATGTACGTACCCAAAATTGTAGGGTACTGCACCACCGAAAAGATGTTACACATACCCCAATGATGATACAGGTCTCCTCGCAAGGTGTTCGGAATCCAGAAAAGCTCGCCAAGTATACGTTTGTATCCCGCATGCCCCACTCGGCCTCCGTATGCTTTGTTTTGCCCTCTCCCCCTTTTTTTGCATTTTGGTCTTCAGTGACGAGACCGCCGCCTAGGCATGGCGGCGGTCCATGTCCCTTACCGCACCGCACATGGCGGCGGTCTGTACGCATTTTCCAAATTCTTCCGACAATCGCGTCAAACGTAAATCTTCAATTTCTACCCGCATTCTTTAGCTACTTTGCTTTGCATTTATGTTTTGGCTGCCCTGTGAATAGTGTTTTCCTTTGTTTATAGTAAAAGAGTTCAATTGGGAGTTACCCTTTGGTAAATGCATTTGCTATAAATAGCCAGCTTGTTTTCAAACAAATGGCCCCTCACCTTCTCAATTCTATTATTCAGTCTTTTGAATTTCTCAATTAGAATTCCCATAGTTTCATGTTTTGCTTCCATTGTTAGTTTTCCTTTGTTGTTTAGAGGTCATTTGATCTTCTTGTTTCAGTCTTGCTTCATTGTGTTCCAATAAGTGAGTTTAGAGTAAAATAGTTTCATTTGTAGATTGGAATCCATTAGAGTTGCAGGTTTTGTTTTGTCACAAGGATAGTTTCAAGAACTCTCGGTACATTTGTGTTGTATTCCCGTGATAAATCCCACTAGGAATTGCATAGTCAAGCTCTGTTCACTTGCGATATCCCTCTCCTATTCGCATTGTATCTCGGTCTATATCCCAAAGTTGCCATTGTTCGAATACTTCTTCTCGTTGATCTTTATCATATACACGCTTTTCTAGATTCACGAGAACACGAAGGAACGAGGAGATCACACTAAGGGGATGAAGTCACACACAACTAGATTAACCACATGCGTTCTGTAAACGCTGAGGTTTGAGCTATCAAAGTACTAATTCAACGTATCAAATAGAGTAGTGAATTATTTTATTTCAGTCAAAAGTTCGCTCTCAAATATCGCTGGGAAGTCATGGGAATTGATACTTTTGAGAAACTCGTGATTCATTCCTCACTTCGAGGTAGGATCGAGAGTCTTTCAAATTTAAAATAATTAGTTGCTTATATATTTAGGATAAAATCACAACTGCACAAGCAAATAGCACACCAAGCTACTTTGTTTGTTTTAAATTGCATTCTTAGACAAACCTTCTCAATGATAACTAGAAGAGTGAGGATGTGGTCGATGGTCTCGGTAAGCGTGGCGAACCCCTGCCGCTGGCTTTGCAATGGTGTTGCTCGGGAACTCGAAAGCCGCATGTGGAGAACTGTGGCATAGAGCTTGGAGAACGTGTGACCAACCATGATCGTCGTTGTTTTTCGGGTCAGAAGTGGGACCTGACTTGTGGATGGGGTGAATAATATGAGAGGACCATCACTTAGGAAAACTGTACAAACCACCCGATTGATGAGATCCACAAGGTAGTTGTTTAGAATGCCCAAACCGTGCTTGAAGAATTCCGCCTGGAAGCCCTCCTCATCAACTGCCTTGCTACTATTCATGGCTAAAATGGCTTTCTTCACATTCGTGTAATTTAAGATATGGCAGGTAGGGGGAGGGGAAACCACTTGAATCTAGGGCTGGCCAGGAATGTCATAAAGGGTGGAAGTATGAGTGAACATGGAGTTGGGGGTAAGTCCAAGTGTAAAGAGGAATGACAAGGAAGAATGGTAAGCAAGAAACATTTAAGGGAATGCATAGCGAAACACGGAGCTCAAGTCGGCGGCGAGGATAAAGGTGTGTTTCTTGTGACGGAGGAGATGGCGGTAGTCGGACTTGAGAGACCGGAAGGAGGGGAGAGCATGTGTGAAAGCAGAGCGAAGCTTCCGATCAAGGGCTTTGCAGTCATCATCGCTTTGGTTCATCGGGCAAGAACTCATGAAAGGAAAGGTGGGAGTGAAGTGGGAGAAGGAGCACAACGCAGCATCGTGGATGGCGGAGAGAGGGTATCAAACATCACATCGAGAGGAGACCGAGGCAAAATGGGGTGTAGGGTGAAGAAGCGTAAAAGGTGAAAAGCGAAGTCTCAAGATCTCCTTCATCAATCTTCCGAATTTACTGATAAGGGCCATGAGAGGGAGTCGAGGAATGGGGAGAAAAACTGTAAGGAGAAGGAAAGGATCGCATGGTTACTTGCAAGGGGAATGGCGGATACACACAAATGGCGAATGTGGGCAATCAAATTATAAGCGAGTCATGATGTAATCCACCACTGCTGGCTCCACCACCATGAGGTCTACAAGTGAAGAAGCGGGACTCAGGGAAGCACTGAATGCCATTAAGAATCAACAGATCATGAGATTCTCCCAACTGTAGGAGGTGTCGGTCGTATGACATCAAGGGTCCTACCACATCCTTAGAATCCCGTTGAAAACCAACTAGATCAGGGTCCATCTCAGACGTAAACAATACATCATTAATCCTGTCATGAAGTGGGACCTGGAGGTTCTTGTTACGCGCATTAAAGTCCCCCAAGATGATGACCTCCCGCTCACCGAGTACTGGGAAATGCCTATATATAGGTCGAAGAAGGGGTCCCGTCTAGGCCATTGTGAATGGCAAAAGAAGAGGAAGGCTGGAGGGGAAATAACAAACTGCAATGAAAATATCTCTAAGGTGACAGGAGGTTTGTCTGACCTTGATCCAAAGAAAGCGGGCAAACTTGTCCTCTGCGACCACGGAAATCCTACTCCGAAGAGACTCCCTAACCAGGCAAGCAACTCCCCCAGAACCTCTAACCCCTCCAAAGCTCCGAGTTTCCTATTTGCAAACCGAGAGCCAGTAGTAACCGTTGACGTCCAGGAGAGGGCGAACAGGGCTCGCATGAGTCTCAATTACAAAGAGAAGGTCGGAAAATCCTAGAGCATCATTGAGAGTACCGGGGAGGACCAATAGTACCCGTTCCGTTCCAAGCAGAAGTAATGAAGATGCCCCTGTTCCGACGCCACTTCCAACGAGCCCGTCATTTGGGCTGGACACGGGGACCCAACCTGGAGGAAAAGTATCTCGAATGACAGGCCTGAGGTTGCGAATTACTGCCCACTTCCCTACCTTCCTAGCTGTCATCACTATTTCCTGAGACTTTTTGAGTTCCACCACCTATTCTTTGGTGAGGTCTTCATCGAGGAAGACCTTATTGGGAGAGAATATAACTTGCGTTTAGCTCTGAGTACCCTGAGCCTATCATCCGCAGATTTGAAGCGAAGAAAGAGGGTGGAATTCAGTCGAACCAAGCTCTATCGAGCCTCACATCAGACAACCCCAAACTTCTTGTGATAAATTCGGTGGCAATGGCCAAGGGATCTAAGGAGGGGGCAAGTGTGGGAAGCCCCCTCACCTTGAGGTTGAGCTCCCTCGCACGTCTCGTCCTCTCCTCCACTAATTTAGTAATTTAGCTTGTACAAGGGTGTTTTTGTCCTTCCCCTTCCCTACCTGGACTCAAGTGTCCACTTGTTTCTTGAGATTTTCTTGCTGAGTTGAAATTTCCTCTTTCTTGTGTTTTAAGTTTGAAATTTCCGCTTGTAGTTGATCGTTGGCAGTTGTAGGATTGGTGTGCGTGTTGGCATCTGCAAGTTGTCTTCGCAAAGATATGTTATCGGCCTCAACCTTCTCCATCCGAGACGTGATTTGAAAACTTAAGTCCGGAGAGCTTGGTTGGAAGACTCCAGTGTTTCCAATCTGCTAATTAGTTCTGTAATAATATCGGGAAACTCCCCTCCTGTTGTCCGTGTTCCGTTTTGCCAGCGATAGAGGTAACCTGTTTTGCGAGAAGTGGAAGGAGAAAATGTGGGGGACACATGTTGGAAGGAGGAAGACCTTACGAGTATACTTCATCGAATTGGCATCGAGAATGAGAGGAGACTCGCAAAACACCCAATCGATCAGACCGGTTATACGCTTGTGTAGGCATAAAGGTGCATGAGGCAGGGGCATGAGGTAGATGATGGGCCACGAGAAAAAGGATCGAACCTACAGGAGGGAGACGAGAAAAGGATTCACGACCTTGCAGGAAGGTTTGAGCCAACGGGAAGGAGGATTCAAGCCAGCCACGAAAATGGGAATTCGTGGGTCCAAACAAGGTCGTGAGGCAATGATCAAATTCGCAGCGGCAAAGACGGGAACTAAATAGGAGCTCAGGAATCGTGGGTAGAGAGGCCACAGAACCGAGTCGCGATAGGAAGATAGGAGGAATTCATGACAAAAAGGATTCACACGTGAGAGGGACGAAACACAGTTTCACGACAAACAAAATGACAGCTAGGCAAAAGGCGGTTTGAGTGCGCTTCAGACCAAAATGAGATGAAAAAGACAATTGCGAGTCAATTTCTAGGGTGCACTATGCTTAATCGCGAGCACCAAAATTACATATGCGACCATCATTACAGATAATAACAAGCACCATTATAGTCGCGAGCACCATTACAATCGAGCTTTAGCTTGTTCAAGTGTTTTTTTAGTTGCACTTCTTCAACTTTAGGGTTCTAGTGTTCTAGCTTTAAATTGTTCAAATGTTCTAGCTTTAGATAGTTCAAGTGTTCTAGCTTTAGGGTTCTAGTAGAGATGGGGGTTGAATGCTTTGACAAGACCTTTAGTGGTTCTCCTAACCCCTCAATAAATAGAAATACTAATCTCTTTTCACCGATATCGGGACCATAATTTCAACTCGTTGAAAATCATAAATATACCTTTCTAAAAATCCTTCTTGCGTGAGTTGTGCTAGCTCTCTCAAGTGCATATCTAGATCTGTTCTATCAAATCTTTCATTCAAGCATAAACTGAATTTTTCAAGCATAGTAATTGAACCATGTCCTTAGATGATCAACCAATGGTACCACCACTCATGTGTCACTCCTTCCAAATGCAATGTTGCAAATTTGAGGGCTTATTCCTCATACATTTGATTTAAAGAAAGATATGTATCAAGCTTTTGAGCAAGCTCTAGTAGAACACTTATCGGATCCATCATCGGAAGGTAGAGTTACGTTACCCAACCTTTGTTGAATGTCTCTCCTTGGTTGTTCTTGTTGCACTCTTCGATTTCTTCAAAATCCTTTGTTATTCTTTACTTGGCAATAATCGGGGAAGGATAGCATCTCTCTTACCCTATAGCTTGAATTTGCATACTCATCACCCCATGCTTCCACATCATCCACATTATTTAGGATTTCTCTTCAACTAGTTCTTCTCTTTGTGGGAACTTGGCTCTGAAAGTCTGATGTGTAGCCTTAGAAGGGGTCCTAGTTGGCCCTGTAGAGCTCCCTTCCCCATTGTTGAATGCTTTTTGGTTGATAGATGAATTGTTTCCTTGTAGAATCTTGGTCAAGTCTCTAATGGAGTTATTGAATGCATCACGCATTTCTCTTTGATTCTCCCTCGTAGCTTGTTGCGGCTCTCATGACTTCGGTTAAGATTTCATGCATATAGCTGAGCTCATCATTGGGAGGAGCCCTTTGATAATGCTCTTCCATTGTCACTTTCTTTGGAGTACCCCTTCTCTGATATACTAGAGGAATTTTTACAGCTTGCATTCAAATCTGATTTCTGCTTCTTTTCCTCATAGGTTGGGAGGATTTCAAGCGTTGATACTACTATAATGTCCCGTGCTAAGGGACATATAAGAGCATACAATGGATTTTCCCAAATACCCAACTTGAAATAGATCACAAAAATTTAACACAATGCAGATCTGGAATTTATTTTAGAAAATGTGACTAGCTAGGGAATTAGAAACCCTCCAAAGATGAACTAAATCACACACTTTTTATATCAGAATTAATAGGCTGAATTTAGAAGACAATTGCAGAATAAAAAGTACCAGTTTGAAGCTCCAAATAAGGCTGATTTATTTATTTTATTTCTGCAAACCCTTGTCTTCAGAAATAGCTGGAAATGACAAGTTTAGGAGCCAAATACCACTCCAAAATGATGATCCAGATGACTAAAAATCAGAATACATATCAGCAACACAGATCTGATTTTTATTCATACCCAACACCTCCAAACAATCCTCCAAGTGGGTCGCTTCAGCTGGGAATAAGAAGAAAACTCAACAACACTTTCCCCCTCAAACCCTTCTGAAAATCAGCTTCACACACACTAAAACACTACTGGAAAATGAACCAAGAAGAAGAGGTTTCGTTCTTCTCCTCAATCTCAAGAGGGTTTCGTCCTCAAGAGAGCAGCTCTAAGGGGTTTTGTCCTTAGAGAATTTTTATGTAAGCACTAGGCTCAACATACAAAATTCAGATTTGTAAAATGGAAATGAGATACTCCTCCAAGCAAGTCAACTTGCTTTAATAAAGGAATAGGGCCCAAATGGCCACTCTCATACCCAATCACAATTTTCCTATTTTTTAATGTTTTTCCCACATGTATTTATTCCCAAGGGAGGTCGCATTTTCCCCTAGGATAAATAAAATTTACTAAGTGCTTTTCTCCTCTTTCTATTTTCACTTTATCATTAAGTCATAATAATTTAATATAAGTGCTTTATAATTTTCTTTTTCTTTTTTGGCACTTTATAATAATTTACTATGACTTAAGTCACCCTTGTGTTCACCCCTTAGCCGTCGGGTAGACAAAATAGGCCAAGGGTCTTCAACATTGTTATTTTAGAAAGAGGGACATTTCACTCTACAAGTGCAATACAAGATCCTTTGTGAAGATGAGACACTCTAATCAAAAGGATATGACCAAAGTTTTTCGACATCGAGGAGAGAAGGATCTAAAAGGAGTGAGTTTGGCTTAGGCCAACTAGTGAAGTATAAAGATATATCCCAAAGTCAACTATGATAATATATGATAGAGAGTATGATAGTTATTAATAACTATGAATACTACCTTCCCACAACATTTTCCCTATTCCTTGGGTCCTCACTTAAGGGGCTATAGGCCTACTACGAGGATTAGGTACTAGCGTGAGAAAGTAGGGGCACTAAATGATAGATATGAGACCTCCAACCCCAAAAAAAACCTACCATGTCCCAAAGGACTTCAAGCACATAACAAGGCCAAGCTGTGGAGTTTGAGCTTTCAACTAGAATAGGAGATGGTGCCAAATATGATAATATCACATCTTTTGTGTTTGTGATTGACTTTTATTGCCTTTTTCTATTGATTTTTCTAGTAATAATATGAATTTTGGATTTTTTTTTCTTTTGTTTTCTTTTCTTTTGGTTTTTTAGTTTTCCCTCCATACGGATTTAGAAGGCTGATATAGTGGGTATGAAAGATGACTAACACAAGAGAGCTTACACCTAATCGCTACAAAGGAGAACCTAGAAACCAAAACACTTAGGTACCTCTAAACCTACCCTAAGAAAAAGTGTGATCTCATCTCCGACCTAAGTGTGCCTCAAGTGAGAGGAGTAGGATAAATGAAAGTTGCAAGGATATAAGAGTGTGATACAATGATAGATAGGACTGGTAGATGATCATAAGGGAAGTATAAGAAGGGCTTCTATACGAAGGCTAAAAATAAATGAATTATGCAGTATATGAATTGGATATCACTAGAGATGTCAAGAGAAGGAAGGGGCAATCTATGATAGGTCCACACATGCATAAAGAGTGATAGTATAATGCAAGATCAAAAGTGCAAAAACAACAGACCAAAAGATCAAGAAGCATATGGTAGAAATATATCCATAAAGATGTAATGCAAGTCGTGTGTAAAATGTGAGTATAAAAGATCATAAGTGGATAAACCCTACTAAAAGATCAACTAAAAATAGATTGTAAAAGTAAATCTGAAGCATGTCGCATGGAGTTTGTAAGTAATATGTAAAGGGGTAGTCAACTAGTGAACTAACTAGCCCATAAGATAATGTACGATTGTTATAGGATTGTGAGGGATAGCCAAAGTTGTCAACCATCCAGTCTAATCAAGGGATGCAAACAGTAGCCAAAGTATTAAACTACCAGCCTGTTATCAACAAAATTTAACATACCTCCTTTTTTAAGAATCATTTAAAACTTCTCTATCTTCATTACACAACATTCTGCCTGCATGCATTTATGATAAGTTAGGCGGGGCCACTTGACATTTTAATGCATTATTTAATCTATAACATTAAGTGGTTTCGTGGCATTCTTATACTCTGTCGGCAGATTATTGACTTGTATACTATATATGGTATCTTGTTTGTTAACTTGGTTGCATTGTTTTTTATATGGAGATCAAGTTTCATTTTGCGATATCATTCTTGGTTTTCAAGCTTTGCATAATGATATATCTCTTCTTTCCATTCTGGAAATGAATTTGCTCAAGTGACATGTTGAAGATGTTGGTGAGTTTTGAAATGGTCATTGCCTTGTTTGATTTCATTGTTGGACTACCGCTTTGCACATTTCAATAAAAGCTTACGACTGATTTCGATCGTTTTAATAAGTTAGTTGATCTGTTATGTGATTTTGATCATATCATCTAGCACTATTCTTAACCCGAGGATTGATGTATACGTGAGGTGGCCATTTGTTGTTTCCCTATGGTGATGGTGGTTATATCATTTTGCATTTGTTTTGAATGTTAATTAATATATGGTATGTTAAGTGGTTAGAAGGTGATAATATGAATGGCCACCATGTTGATAGACCTTTCACCTTGGTTTGGATTATAGTAGATATGTTGATTTTCAAAAGATTTTGGACATTGTTGATTGGTGATCATATAGGTGGCGGTTATGTTGTGGTTTAACTCGTAGTGATGGCAATGAATGCATACGTGTTGCATTAACTCTGCCTCGTAAATGTTTTGAGCTATGCAAAACATTGAAGCTCGAGCTCTTTTGTGGTTTTATTGTTTGCATGCTCTAGTTTGGGAGCTCTGCATGAAGTTATTTGGCCGTGGTGTTGTGCGTTTGGGTCCTCCATTTAAGTAAATACGTGGCAAGATTATATAGGTATGTAGTTTTGGATAAAGCAAGAGGAAGTTACCCAACTTTGGGTCGTTTCCATGCATGCATGCAGTATTTTGGGTCTGCGAGTTCATTGTTTTTGATAAAATTAGTACTGTGTGGTTATGGGGGTGTAGTGCTCACATTTTTATCTGTATTTTCATTACCCACATTTCAGATACTTTCAATCTTTACAAATATTGAAATGGGTAAAATAATGTTTGGCAAAATCCGCTTTCTGGGCTATGAGGTTGACATTAATTGAATGCAAGTTTTTAAAACAATCCAGTTCAAGCCCTGTCGTGTTTGGAAATATAAAGTGAAACATGCATCTTCTTTCCAAATTTTCGTTGTCTAATCTTTGGTTTCTTTCGAGTTGGCAAAAGATTATGGGTCGGCTTGAGTTATTCTTTACAGTGGTTGCTACTTTTATGCCAGTGTGGGTCGTTTTGATGAATATATGAATTTGTGAATTTAATAAATCAGTTGAAGTTGCCAAGTTTTGAATCTTTGATGGGTACTGAAATCTGGTTTTCTTGTGATCATTTTCATGTAGTTTTGAGGAAAGAAATGTATGTGGAATTTATTATCGGTCATGAGCAATGGTTTATAAAAATGGCAATTTTTAGTCTTGCACTAAAAACTGTTGTTTGTGCATGAAGTATGGTTTCAGTTTCAATATACACTTGTTTGATTTATGGTAATATAAACTGTTACTTGGAAACAAAGATTCAATTTATTTTCATATAGAAGAAATCTTGTGATTTAAGGCAATCATTATATTGATCATTAGCTTCTATTTTCTGAGCTCGATTGGGCTATTGTCATTTTGCAAAAAAATGGGTTTTGAGAAGCAGAGATATAAAATGAACTGTACAGAAAATATGAAATGATTATGAAGTGTTGTTGAAATTTTGGTGAAGGATTGCATTCATTTTAGAGTTGTTGAGTTCAGCTTGTTGAAATAATGATTAAAATTGCTTGCCAAGTGGTTCAGTTGTTGTTAATGACAATTTCCTTGGTCAAATGGTTATCACCTGTCATCACTTTATCTGTCATTTTAATATGAATTTGGGAATTTTTAGTTCACTTTGTCTTGATAAAATATGTGAACTTGTGAAGTTGTCTTCAATTGAACTTGCTTAGTAATTTTATCATTTCTTCTCAGTTATTACAACATGTCAAGTTGGGATGGATGGGGTAATTCTAGAGGATCAAGTTCACATCATTCATGGGGATAATAACTTTCGAGGTCATTCCCAATGGCAGAGAGGTTCACCTAGGGTGGTCGAAGGGGAACTAGTACGCTTCGGGGTAGGAGGCCTTTTATTAGAAGTGGTCTACTTGTGTCTCAATACACTTTGATGTTAATGAACCTTGTCTTCACGAGGTATTACAAGGTTATTGAATCATATCCTCGTACCCAGCCCTCTCGAAGCATTCATAATACTCTTGTCCATGACAACATTGACCATACTCAAGCTGATCACAATCCTTCCTCTTCCAATCATTCAGTCCACTCTGCTCCATCTCATTTTCCTTCATGTAATGTTTAGCCACTTACTAACTCACCTTTGTTCTTTGGGCAGACCCAACCATCCCACTCACATGACTCCACCCTTTCCCTAAGCGTGTTAGGTCCTCTTCCGTTGTTCCTAGGGTGACTAGAGCATTGAAGAGAGTGAAGTTGGAGGTAGAGGAAGAGTCAGGAGCCATTACTCACTACTACTCTTCTTGTTGGTCCATATGAGTATGTGGAATTGATGACTAAGAGACTGGGACACCATTGTTTGACCTCACTGGAGATGATTAGTACTTTATCATGATATGATTTTCGATTTTGTATTTGAACATGGATTTGAGCAAATAATTTTCAGTACTTAATAGTTATCATGGATTTACACTTGATGATATATGACATCTTGGTTTTATAAACTTAAGTATATACTTGGCTTTGGTTGATTGCAACAGTTTTGGTTATATGATGGATTATATTTTTGATGATCATTCGGATATGATGGAGTATTTATGGTTTGAATGATTTGAATGCTAGATGGTTATGTTGTATATTTTATTTAGTGTATTTAATGTTAGGTGGGCCCCATCCCCTTTCTTGTCTCATTCCTTGATGTTTTAAAAGCCATCTTTATTTTAAAAGATAGTTACTCGAGTCCTTCTCATTTAATATTTAAACTAAAATATAATAAAGTTTCACTTAAAATAAAGGATATCTATTATTTTAATTATTTGGAGACAAATCAATTGTAACCAATTTTTCAAGAGGGAAGAGTTAAAAGGACTTGGAGGACATATTTTTGATGATGAGAAATCAGGTATTGTAAGCAATTTTTGAAGCTTATTTCATAAGGAATATTTTCTATGCAAATGGTTTTATGAGATAAGTGATCCTACAGGTGTTATGATGACATTGTTTTGAGGTTTGAGTATGAAATTCTGATACAACAGGTATATCTAGTTTTAATATTATTTTATTGATTATTTGATTTTATTATTATGTATCTCATCTAAAACTGATTGCAGATTTTGATCTGTCATATCCAGAGCATGCCATGAAAAATTTTTACTCCAATCTTGAGATAAATGCAAATTGATAGCCATGTTGGCTTTTTTATTGATCATGACTCTTGTTAGATGTTGTTTTGGCAATCATTGTACATTTCATAAATACAAATTTGTTTCTCTTCAATATATTCATCTTCATTTTTATCTTACAAATTGTGCAAATGTGTCATACTTATGAATAATGTGTTTATGTTTCTTTTTTCTTTTAGTTTGTTGTTTTGGTTTTGTTTCTGAAAGAGGGTTTAAAACCCGCAAGCGAGGATCACGAGGGACGACGTGCACATCAACGGACGTGCGAACGGCAGCGTGAAGGGATCTTAGGAAGAGCGAGCATCAACCGAATGTGCATGCAAAGATTCAACAAATGGGCAGAACCTAGTTAAGCCATAAAATTCTCCTCTATCTCATAGATCAAATGGGGTGTACATATAGGAGGTGTTGAGTAACCCCTAGTGCTGCAATCATGACAACTCGAGTAGAGAGGGGGAGTTACATTCCCAGAATAGAAGTGTAACTCCCAATGACGCATATGATGCAACTGACGCATAAGAGAATCTCATAATGACACATGGACCTACGATCTCACCTAAGTGAGATGACTCACCTGATGATGTGGAAAATACATACACCAACACCCCCTTCATCGTAACTTAGGGTGTGACGGCAAGTCGCGGCTACGATACCATGAAAGAGGGTTTAAAACCCTTGGCGAGGATCACGAGGGACGCGTGCACATCAACGGACATGCGAATCAGCGGCGTGAAGAGATCTCGGGAGGAGCGAGCATCAACCGAATGTGCATGCAAAGATTCGACAAATGGGCAGAACCTGGTTAAGCCATAAAACTCTCCTCTATCTCATATAGATCAAATGGGGTGTACATATAGGAGGTGTTGAGTAACCCCAGTCTTGCTGCAATCATGACAACTCGAGTAGAGAGGAGTTACATTCCCGAGAATAGAAGCGTAACTCCCAATGACGCATATGGCCTTGACGCACCGACGTGCTAATGCACACCGACGCGTAAGGGAATCTCATAATGACCCCTAAATGATGACACATGGACCTACGATCTCACCTAAGTGAGATGACTCACTGATGATGTGGAAAATACACACCAACAATTTCCCGGATCATTGCATTACACGACCAATAGTTGCTTGATATGAAATTATAAATAAATCATCACTTATTTAATTCACATTTTCAAGAGGTTGTCTCGTTAATAGACTTCACTCTGTCGGATAAAGGTTAGATAACAATTTCTTGGATAAAGAAATCAGTCTTATCAATAAGTGATTTATTATTTTCATATGAACTTTGGTGGAAGATTATCAAGATACTCAAATGATCTCAATTTCATATTTGAATTAATAATAAATGGTCTTGTTGTGTCTTTTTCTTGTGTGTTTGTTTCTTGTTGTTTTGTATATTCCTCTGTTGTTAGAAGATAGAAATTTTCCCAGAATCTTAGGTTGGTCTACAATTAACCTATACTTAAACTACCCACGCTTAAGCTATTCTTAAGTTTCTTCATGATTAAACTGGTCTAACTAAAACTTGACCTTTTGTGTTAGGCAAAAGGGTTGATTAGTCAGTCGGTCTACTTTTTTATCGGCAACAACACTGACCTATCTAATCTAGGGATGTAAGGGTAGCCAAAATATTAAACTATCGTCATGTCTAATCTAGGATTGTAACTTAGTAGTGTAAAAGTAATAGTAAGAAAGTAAAATGCGGGAGAGTAAAAAGATAAGACGGAAAGGCTAGAACAAGTGGATGAGGTCAAAAGGGGAGTGCTGAGATAGTTGCATTGAAGCATCCTCAATAACTTCACAAACTTGTCATTGAATGTCATGTGTGTGAATCGTAGTGTCTCAATGTCTTGAGGGCACAAGAGATCTTTTGATAGATATCATTACATGCAAGCAACCACGAACTCTTCCACCCGCATAGAAATCCAAGATAGGATCTCCTAGTGCATGTCCATCATGGCGAGGTGGAAGTGTGGGGATGAATGGAAGAGATATCTCCACCTACGGAGGAAAGATGTGAGGATGTGGC
This sequence comes from Taxus wallichiana var. yunnanensis, assembly GCA_018340775.1. Taxonomy (NCBI): domain Eukaryota; kingdom Viridiplantae; phylum Streptophyta; class Pinopsida; order Cupressales; family Taxaceae; genus Taxus; species Taxus wallichiana. The sequence goes on along the minus strand of CM031237.1, from coordinate 215,569,946 downwards.
ACCTCAGTGATCTATAAGATGCATGTGAAGATGAAAGGTTAATTGTAGGCAAGATCGGAGCAGGTAAGATAGGAGTAGGGGAAAATGCATTGCCAACTCAAGGAGGGAGAGAAACCGTTGAGAATGTTGTTGCTATTTTCGAAGTACTCAACAATCGGCCAAGACAGAATGAGACTTCAACTTCTAACTTCTTCATGTGTCATCGATAAACTAAACAATCCTTACATCATGCCTCGACGACTCATGCCATGTGTGATATAGCTCAAACTTGTTTGGTGAGTGCTGGAGTTGTAATGACAAAGGTGTGTGTATGAGTGTAGAACAAGGCGAGGAGGATCAAAAGTAGTGGGGTTATCAGAGGAGCTACGGTGAGTTGCGAACTCAAGCTCCAGAGTTACAGAAGGGGTAGAATCGAGTTGGAGATGTGATAGAGTGGTTTATTAGAGTCTTGACCATTAGGTCATCCCCTTGAGGATCGAAACCTTCGGGATCTGATTTCGCTTATGAGAGGTGGATAGAGTTAATGCTACAATTGAAAGATGATTGTAGATACTCTATAGAAGATAGAGAAGAGCATAATGATTACTTATATCAAAGGATTTTTGCTTCTTGGCTTGGGCATAGCCAAACAAGAATGGATCATCAAGTGAATAACCATCATCATACTCGGGGGTGGTGATGTCAATATGAATAAATTCGGACGCACCGTTTCACTTGGTGGTCAAGAAGGAAGTTCCTTAGGTAAATAAGAAGAAATGGTGATCGAAATTGCATCGATCACCTTCTTTTCGAGAGCGAGTCGCAAAGAATCAAGAAGCTAAGTAATAATAGAATTAGGAAGGTGAATAGTTTTGATTTTGAGATTGATTTCATCAAGCAATCAAGGAGGTTAGGTGATATAATCACGATAAGTTCAAGGTGTCCATTATGTCCTTGAAGAGAATCGACGGGATAGTTAAAGTGTTGATAATCTCGAAATGGGACATGAAGAAGCTTCAAAGCAAGGATTTTATAGACATCTCATTGTTGAAATTGTTCAAAGTTCCACGAATTAGTGTTGTCTGAATCTTGAACATGAAGCCTAGTTAGAGAAATTTGACACATTGACAAGTGCACAATGTGACTACACGCATCTAATGTGTCCATGGTCAACCAAGAAGAATGTTGTAAGAAAAAGAAAATTCAAAGATCGTGACTTTTACTTTAACGATTTACGGAGGCATGAAAATGCATAGCCAAATGCAACACATTAGGGACAATTGCTTTGGTCGTATCTTGACAAACTACTATGAGTAAATTTGAGATTATGCACAAAATTATAGTAAGAAAGGGATTTGATGAATTCTAAAGAAGGGATTTGAGGAATAGTCTGATAGGCTTGGAAGTGGGGAGCAAAGACTGAGGTGTCAATAGTGGCAATCACTCCTTTCATGCAATTCATGCGGACCACACTCTTCGAAGGCTTGATTTCGGGATTACAAGTGGTTTTTATAGTGTTAAAAGAAGGAAAACCTTGTCATTTCTCATTATTAGGTTGAGGAGTTGCCTCAACCTTAGAATGATTGGGCAAGGGATCAGTGTGGAGTTTAAGATGTGTGTTAGCTTGATTTACGACACTATGACGGTCACGTCTTTCGGCATAGTCGCAAGCCACCATGGCTTCCTTTAATCTCTTGCGAACAATACCTTCATGGTTGAAGTTAGCACCAGCAAAAGCGCATGAGAGCCTTGCAATTGTTGTAAAAATGATCCCAATTGGCATGCCACCAACAAAAGAGCTTATCATTGAACCATGGAGGATATGGGCAAGAGAATCCAGAGGTGATGCACATGGCCTAGGGAGACATTGTCGCAACTCTTCCATAAATAAGGGTTAGTGTTTGTTTGCTTGGGAAGAAGAGGGACAATTGCCTCTATTGGGTCTAGGAGGCTTTCACTCAACATTGTGAATGGTTCAACATTATAAATGGTTCTTTGGAAAGTATTACTAGGATTAGGAATGTCTAAGACTCCATCATCGTAGCATTACAATTCCAAAGGTTTAAGTAAAGACATGAAGATTCTTTTACACTTGAGATTGAGATTGACTTGAGATTGTTTTGGTTAAAGTTTTCAAATGTGCACATGAGATAATCTTACCTCTTGGCCTACTCGATTGCCTCCTCTAAAGTGGTAGGAGAAAAGAACCTAACCTTGTATTGAAGGTGAGGTTCTAAGTGCTGAGGAAGATGTTGTGAAGAGTGTCATTAATGAAAGAATCTTTTGTTCTTGTGCAAAGGATTTTCCATCGTTCCATAAATGATTGGACATTCTCATTATTACCTTGTTTACAATTGATGAAGATATTCAAGTTGTTTTCAAGTAAGTCTTGAGAATGGAATTCTTTGAGTAGAAGATTGACTAACCCCTTGAGTTCGACGATGATGGAGTTAGAAGGGAGAGAATGGTACCAATCTAAAGCATCATTCGTAAGGGCCTTGGCTAAAAGCTTGGAAGGCGCATAAGAATTTTTTTATTTTAAGTAAGAAAAGAAAATTCTATTAATGAAAATTGAAGGATACATATTTTACCTTATGTCAAGCATAAAAGGTATTGGTCTAGGCACTGGGAATTAGAGACGAAGCATATGTACATCAATGTTTTAAAAATCGGAACCGGACTCGGAACCGGTCGAGGTTGGACCGGACCGAATCGAACCGGACCAGGACGGACGGTTCAAACTCTATGAACCGGTTTACTAAAAACACATAAAAATTACATTTTTAAAGAAAGAAATATATTTGAAAAATTAGAAACCATGATGCCAACAATTACACACAAAATACGCAAAGTTTGCTCATGTATATAGTGATAGTTGGAATACTCGCACACTCAGCGCAAATACTCGGCGAGACCCCAAAAAAACAAAACTTCGGCAATATTCGGCCAATACTGGGAATACAAAGCAACTTAAAAATACTCAAATTTCTTTAAAAAAACATAAATTTGCAGCCAAAACCATGTATTTGCAGCATTTTCTTTCATTCTTATTAATGCTTTCTTTTTTGTTGGGACCTTTACGATAGTCTTGGTCTTTGTGTCCGAGGATGCGCAAATTGGAGTTTAAACACAAAAAGACTCTTAAAATAGCAAAAAAAAAACCTATGCATCTGTTGATAACTTGATATGTGAAGTCAACATTTGAATAAGCAGGTCGCGACCAAGTTGGTAGGTGGGAGTCGGGACGATTAGTCCGAGCACAGGAGAATACTCGCCGAGTTTTGGAAAGCTATCCAGTAATTTTAATTACTAATCATCTACAAGATACAAGCAATCAAAGCTCATGATTCTTTGGAAGATGCAAGAAGTTGCTTGGTCAAAAAGGTGCAAAAATAGATTTTATGAAAATAAGAAAAATATTGCCATCAATGTGTAGAGCTCGAGAAAATATGCACTTTTAGAGAAAACGACACCTGACAACGGAGCCACAAAATGAAAGTTATGGCACATGCAAGTTTTGTTGCTACATCTTCCCGGACCCTTTCCAAAAATGGCAAATTTTATTCTATACTTGTGTTTTTTCACCAAAAATCCAAAAAGGAAAGAAATGCCAAAAAAGGAAAGAAATCTTGACTCGGTAGGTTCAGGATAAAACCGGACGGTTTGACGGCTTTTAGCCCAAACTGCGGTCCCGTCTGACGGAACCGGCCGGTTTGGGCTAAAACTCGGCCGGCCGATCCGAGTTGCGAGCCGGTTCGTGATTTCGAATGTATCAAACCGGTCAAACCGGCCGGTTCCGGTTCCGGTTTGACCGGTTTTAAAACACCGATGTACATGTAGAACAATCATTGATACAAATTTAATTCAATAATTTGTCTAAGGTCTTGTTGAAGCTTATCAGACCACCATAGCGGCATAGGACCAAAACAAGCTATATTCCCATAGTCAAGGACCCAATTGGCTAATGCATCTGCCACTCTATTGATCTCTCTTGGAATATGATGGAAGGTAACTTCCTGAAACCTGTCTTTCAGAGACTGAATTTTATCTCTCTCTGCACAATTTCCAATTGCCACCCTGATATTCTACAGAAGAGGATAGCAGTCTCATTATAATCAGAGAGTTGCATTCAACTTGAATTCTTTGTCATCCCAGTTTCAAGGCTTCTTATAGGCCTCGAGATATAGCTCTTATTTCAGCTAAATTATTTGTGGCATACCCAAGGTTTTCTCAAAAGAAAAAAACCACATACCCATCAAAGAGGTGGAGACCACTTGCTTTCATTCTGATTTTTCTGTCTTAGTTTAGAGGCGGCTGGCCACCGTAGCACTCAAGGGCATATTTTTAAAATATTCTACCACTATGTAGATAGAGAGTGAGGCAGCCGAATTTGGTACTTGATAGATTCAGCTACATTCACCCTGATCTTCTCCCAAACCCAAGAAAGAGATTTCCCACTTTTCCTTCTGAAATAGTCTCCTATTTCGTTCTTTCCAATTGTTCCATAATAATAAAGTAATTCCGCTCCATAGAGCCTGCCCCAATATGACTATGTTTAGTGTGTTTACCCCACTCCCTAAAGGGTTTCTCTATAGCTTGCAACCCAGTCCAAGGAAGCCCAAACAACTTAGCCAACTGCTGCCATAAACTGCTCACAAACGGACATTGAAGAAAAAGATGAGGAATAGTTTCTTCAGATTCCAAGCACAATACACATCTGAAAGGACCATAGAATCCTCTTTTCAACAACCTATCACCTGTAAGAATTCTTTTTTTCAATAACAACCAAACAAAGAAACTAACCTTAGGCCATATGGCTTCTTGCCATAGGTGGGTGAAAATATCCCTTAAGGGGTGGGGAGTGACTCTGCAGAGAGAAACATAACCAGCTGAGACTGTATATACTCTTGTGGCATCATTCCCCCATGCTAGTGAGTCCATCTTTATTGAAGATGAGAATTGTTTTGTCTGCATAATTTGCTTAACCATATGTTGTTGTGGTTCAAGCTGAACATGCCATTGATGAGGAGGAATCCAGCTTTTTCCCATCTCCCAATGATGTATGGTAGGCTGGCAATAATGAGCAACCTTTACCCAACCCTTTGCATGAAGAGTTTCCATAACTTGATGAAGGTCGGGATATTGAGCAATAAGCGGTGGCTGACCATCCCATGAGATAGTCCAAAAATTAGCAGTTTGACCATTATTAACTATCCAAAAGCAGTCTCTTGATAATAGTTTCTCCAACTCTCAAGACTGAAAGGATAGGAGATCCTTTAGAAGGGAGGGTTAAGCGAATGATCTTCTCAGGAGGATTATTCTCTACATATTTAGCTCTGAGATTAACAGCCCACAACTCATTAGGTGCAGCCAGAAGTCTCCAATAAAGTTTGGTTGCTAAGGCCTTGTTATGCTTAACAGTGGAGTGAAAGCCTAAGCCTCCATCAGATTTAGGTTTACATAAGGTATCCCATTTGACTAAAGACCATTTACACTTCTCCTAAGTTCCACTCCAAAGAAATTTTTGGCATATGGAATCCAATTGTTTCAAAGTTCTCACTGGAATATTTAAAATGGATGACACATAAATTGGTAAAGCTTGGAGAACAACTTTGACCAAAGTCATTCTACCTCTTGTTGATAGCCACCTATTCATCCATTTTTGTAATTTACTATTGGTTTTATTTACTAGCCATTGCCAATCCTTGTTTTGCTTTGCTGCCAAAGGAATGCCCAAATATTGCAACGGCAAAGTGCCCTTTCTAAATTTTAGAATATCCAGAATCTGGCTCTCTTGCCTCGAAGAACAATGAAAAAGATGCTAGATTTACCCTCATTAATCAATTGTCCTAAGGCGCTAGTGAACAGTTGAAGACTCTTATTCATCCGAGTTGCTTCTGAACAGGTGGCCTTACCAAGCAGCCTCTAAGGTATATTTGATCAAGTCCTTGAAGACATTTCCAAAGGCTTTAATATGAAGTTTAGGGTCAGCGGACACATCATAAGTGATGGAATGAGTGATAAGAGTGATACCTCTAATATCCATAGCGGTTACATAGGCAGCCAAGGGTTCTCTCTGAATAGATTGAAGCACCTTATTGGTTATGGGAGGTTGCGCAATTGGATTGCCATTGTGATCAGCTAGAGGAGGTGGGGAGGACACTGATTAGGCATACCCCATTGAATTTGTTGAGGTCTAGCATTTATGCGAGTGAGATTTGCATTCATTTGAAGAAATTGATTGTTGGCACTTTGCTTGTTGTAAACACTTTTGGTTGATGAGTTGCAAAATTAGCTGAGTGGGATTGTTGGAATAAGAATTTTGATTAGGAATAGGAATAGAATTTTGAGGCACATTTGTATTAGCACCTACTGAATGAGAAGGATAAGTATCAGAAGAGTTGCCCCAAGCAGAATTGTAAGCCTCCATACCAAAATGCAGTAAGCTAAGATGAATTCTTGCATGTTAGGAGTATAGGCATATTTGGTATTTTCTTGCTCAGGCTCTAGTTCCAAGATTCTAGTGTTAGCATTAAATCAGTTTACCCTTCTATTGTTTGCTTTTGGGTTATTTTCTTAGCATTGGTGCCAACCATATTGCAATATTAATAGAAGGGGTAGGTTTGAATGAGGAATCCCAATCTTGGGATCGCCATTATATTAAAAATTATAGAGACAATCCATGTTGGAGTGATTTAGGAAAGATTGGAAAAGATTTAGGAAGATTTTGAGAATGATAGAGAATGTGAATGAGACTCAATAAGAAGAGAGTAAGATTCATGTTGGGTTCACCAAAGTGTATGCAAATAAAGAATGGCCCAAGAACAATTACTTTCATCACTCTCTAATGGGGGTATTCTAGGCTAGGATAACAAAGGGGACCACACTAAAGATCCACACCTGACATTGTACGTTGATGTAGACGCGTGGAACTAGGAAGGCATTGCTCCACACTTTATAAGAAGTATAGGGTTCCAAAGCCTAGACCTAGAATAGGGTAGTGGTGTCTAACTAGCTCCCGATTGTAAAATGATGATAATAAGATTGTAAATAGGATTGTAATCACGGTAGTAATGAGATGAAAGATCCAAGAGGTTGTTGGAAAGAGTCGCAAGGATTACAAGAAATTGCAAAGTAAGATCAAGGGTTGTGTAAGGTTGTAAAGGTAAGGACCGATAGATAAATAATGCAATAGAAAAGAGATATGCTACCCTATCCTAATCTATGCATGACCACATCCACAACATCCAAATCTGAAATGAAAATAAAGGACAAGAGAGGTTAGAGATACTTACCTGCATGAAGGCACCATTGGCACATTAACTTCCCCTAGGGTCAAAAGACATCTTATAAGAGAGAGTTGATGTGGGGGACCACAAACAAATAAGAAGACCTAAGAACACCCTTGATTGAAGACTCCAATGACTCCAAAGGCTTGGTAGACCATGGCAAGTGCAACTCCTATGCTTGTAGATCCTAAGTACCCAATGCTCCAAGTGTGGACTCCAAATAAGACAAATATGACCAACTTCAAGACCTTCTAAGCTTTTAGGGAAGATTTGTGAGCACTAGCAAACCAAATGAGTGATGGATGAGATGTGGAATGAGCACTCAATTGCCTAGTATAAATAGCCTAAAGATAGCATTCATAGTTTATGTTAACCGACAAAGATCGACATCAATCGGTTGGACAAACTATTAACCCAATGGCATCGATCACGACCGCAACCACCACCGATGTCGTCGGCCTAGGGAACTCCACTCAACAAACGGCGTTGACCACGATCGATGTCGTTTAAGAGGGAAATGTGGGCATGGAAATATCAAGAAAGTAGGCCAAGAGGGATGGAGGGAACTCTCACATGCTAAGAGGGAGAATGAAGAAGGTGTGAGTGTGCTAAAAGTAGGTGTGAAGGTGAACACAAGGAGATAACAAAGTGATATCACAAAGAGACTATAAAAAGACAACTACAAATGATGCAAAGGGTGACTATAAGCTAAGTCACAAAAACGCTGAATTTTGGCAAAAAAAATTGAAATTCGGCTAATTCAAACTAAATTGTAAAAAAAGGTTGGAATTCAGTGGAAAATTTGAAGCCCTTGTTAGCAAATGTCACAAGGTCGGTGGACATTGTCTGAAATTTGAAGAGTGTTTGAGGTTGACAACTTCCCAGCTAGTTCATGGTTATAAGTGCCATCTTGGATCTTTGCATCTCTTCTATCATTTTTCTCCATCACCTTCTCGAGCTAAGTCTTGACATACTTCACCCTTTGTGGAATTGCATTAGTTGCACACCGTATATCTTATTGTGTCTTCTTTCTTGAGTCCCCATAGTAATCTTTTCCCACTCATGGACATTAAAGTAAATCAAAATACATTATTGAGAATGATTGTTGTATACTAATTTGTGCCAATAGATGGGGTTTAGTATTGAGTTTTTATTGAGTCAACACTACTGTGGACAAAAGGAATCTTGGACCTTCTTCCTCATAGCAAGTAAAATGGATTGATTGGTATTTCTCTAATCAGGATTACCAAACCCACCCCCATTTAGTCTGGCACCATTTCCGTTGCCAAGCTGTCAGCACATCTGCATTGTGCCATACAATGGTTTTTTTCCCTTCTAGGTGTTTCAGGCAGCCTAGGCCTTACACCATAGATTAACTGCACTTTTTGCTTGCATAGGCTTCGTAAATCACAGCCTTATGATGATCAAGGTCTCCGTTTCTAGTGCCAACTTCTCATCACTAGGAACTGCAAGTCCCTAAGTTGTTGTGTGGGCCCATCTCCTCTTCCTTGGTACTAATAAGGATTAGGAATGCTTGGGCATGCTTTCAGCCGATGTTTTATAGTGCCTTGACAACCTCAGAGCCGTATACATACAACCAGTTCAGATGCGTGACATATTCTGACAAGCGCACTCTCAATGTCCCTATTCCTACCTATCCACTATTAATGATATCATTATGAGAACAATTGCAAGCAAGAAAGAGCAAAAAGGAATTAGCGTACACTCATTTGTATAATGTAGTTATAGAATGAGAAGTATCTACAAAGAAGCTTCTTGGAGAATAAAGAGAAGGAAAGCTTCAAGAGAATTTACATGCAGACAAACTAAAAGCAATATGTCAATAACATTATTTACTATACCATGACTGCGCCTCGTCAATCAAGCCACCGGCACTCTCCCAGTGTTTTCCCCCTGCCCATCCACAGTTAAAACTACTTTCATCACAAACTTGACAACATTCGGACAAGGCCTATTGGAGGACCTTAAGCCTGTACATATGTTGGTCTGAGCTGGCTTAGAATTTAATCATTATTTCCTTAAATCATACGTATGAGCATTCACACTTATTAATTGAATTCCATAAAGGTTTTGGAGCTGAGTTCGGTATTAATATTTCCCATGCTTCTATAAATTTCGGTACAATTAGGACAAACACAGATAGGGGTGTGTTATAAGTTTAAGTTTTTCACCCATGGCCTTTGACATTTTTCAGATGAGCTAAAAGGCCTACCAGACAACCAAAATGAGTTATTAAGCTACAATATTATGTTTTAGAGACCTCGTAAAGGAGAAGATAATTGATGATTTGGCCCCAAAAGTGACTTGTTCTAACCAGCAGGATGGTATATGCCTGCAGATTCTAATGGACTCATTTCTCTGGCATTAATTATGTTCCTCTTTTCCTTTGCAAACCCCGCCAGCTGCACCATCGTAGCAGAACTTGCAATTCACAGCCATAAATGACCTAAAACGAGTTCAAATGGAGTGGTTCAGTTAAACCTAGTGAAACTCACTGAGACCATGGTAAGACTTGGTTAACATTTAAAATGAAAAAGAAATACACGAAAAGTCACCAAAAATGCAGATTTTTTTCATTCTCTTCTGAAAGTGAAGGGTCACCACAGATGACACAAGGTTCTCACCTATTGTTTTTCACCATGAATGTCAAATGTGAGCAATGTTTGTCGATGCTATGGTGAATTTTTCTATATGCTATGATTTTTCAACATTTTTAAGCCTTTTCTGAATCTTGGTGAGCTAAAAATCAGCAGCAGTGCACAGGTCATTTGTTTTGTTTCTCCTTTTTCCTTTTATATGGTATGCTAAAGCCACATTGACCCATAAACAGTTCATTTTAATTAGCACTAACTGACTTTGATCTAAGATCTCTGTTAGTAAATTTCCTCCAATGTGTTTCAGCTACCTTGGAACTCGTCTATAATAAGTAGCAATATGGTTGCACCTTTATTTGTTAAGCTGTTCCATTCTATGATTGTTCTGACTTCTGAGCATCATTGGTAATTGCTTTTATTTGTTTCATTTCTTTTAATTCATCTATAGTTTATGGCATCATACCTGTTAAAAACATTTCGGTGTGCAGCATTTATAGAAATTTTATTGACTCCATCTCTAGATCCAGAGAGTAAACTGGAAAGAGATTTTGTACAGAGGTTGCATGGGAACTTGAATGGGGAGGAATCCAATTAATGAACACTACAGATGTGGAGGGAATGAAAAACTGCAAAGATCTGAGAACAGTCATTATGTGCATAGGTTGCACAATGCCCAATGGGATGACCATTGCATCCCAAGATGCTGTTACTAGTTCATGATTAGTGGTCTTTCATTAAAAATTGTGGTATCAAATTTACAATTTCCAATGTGAATGTTGCTCTAAAAATAACAAACTTCCATAACAATACAGTGGAGGATGTCATTCCACATCAGTATCAAGCTCAACCTATCTACTCGCATGTTTAATATGTGGTATTTAATGACTGAATAGTAAACACCATATATTATTAATTTTTGTGGGATTTTACTTGTGTTTAAGTCATTCCACGATGACCTCCATGAGGAGACGTTACCCTAATGACATTTTTCCTCATAAAATCCACAAAAATAATTAAAGCCTTCAATTACTTGACTATAACCTATTTGTAAGTTGAATATACAATCCCTGAGATAGATCTGTTATCAGTGATATGGACAAGGGGGCTCGCAGGAAAATTTTACGGGATGGGAACTTTATTAGAAGTACAGAACGGCTACCAAATCTTTCCTGTTCAAAAAGTAAGGAATGTATGCATTACCAGGTTTATTATTAGTACTATTATACAACAATAATTAGCTAATCAAGTAACACTCTGTACATTTTATATGAAAACTTGGCCGATAAAAATTGCCAAAAGATGAAACTAATTTTACTGACTGCCAAAACCTCAAGTGAACTCAATAATCTAAAAATGAGGCTTATAGTTATTCTTAACGAGGGTGGTTATTTGCAGTTCTGAGTGAAGGCACGATAAGACCTTAATGTAATAAGCCTTCTTGATCTCTGCAGCAGAAGCATCGGGCTTCACTCCTAGAATATCATAGTACTCTGTTTCCTTCACCATTGTAACTGTAATTAACCCCAAAAAAACGAATGAGAGATCTATATGCACATTATATATACACACGACGGGCATATACACATTATATATTATACACTGATCTAGGGTTTTATATATCGAACGGAATTTTTAGAGCTATTTACATAAAACTAAAAGAAATAACAGGGGTTTCGAATTTTGTACTTAGGCCTGAAGATCTCAGAAGCTGTTGGAAGAAGCGAAGGAAGAGTAGAACTGACAGTTATGTTGGAATTCAAATTGTTTTAACCGCGATGCAGTTTCGGACATGTAGAATATCAAACCAGCTGTGGGAAAATGGTCCACGATTCTTGCATCGAGCTTTCAATTTAGACCGAGGAAACTACTCTGAATAATGCTATGATCTTGTGGGAAATTAAGGTGCATCGCATAAGTCTGGCTTTATGTAAAGTTGCTTCGAACCTGTTTTATTTGGAACGTTCGTTTTTGGATACTGGACCAAGTATTATTTATTTCACCTTTAAAAATTCGGTGGATTAACGAGAACCAAATGGAAAAGTTCAGTAAGCCTCTTTATGGCATTCCTTTGTATGGCGAAGAATGTAAGGCGGCTAAGAGAGCCTTAAGGAGAGTAAAATGAACAAAGAAAATAAAAAAAGTATGAGAAATTGGTACAATACAAAAAAGAAAGTTATGTGAGTACGAGGAGGAAAGAATTAATTTCTCTTGGAAAACACAATCCCAAAGGCTTTTGGAGGGAGTTGCAACAAAAGAAAAAACACATAGAAAATAATATCACAAATGCTCAGTGGTTAGAGTATGTGAGGATCCTCTATGAGTGGCCTCAACAGAAAGATACCCTCCCATAATTAATACTTCGACCGAGCTTTTCTCCGTGGAAGACATCAAGCATGGCATCATGAATCTAGCAAGTGGTAAAGCACAAGATATTGATGGGCTGCAGGCTAAATTTTTAAGTGGGGTGTGGAGACCCTCACTCCGCACATCGGAAAAATATTCAATGAGATCAACCAGAATGGCTTCCCATTGGAATGGATGACTAGTGTTGTTATTCCTCTATTTAAAAGCGGTGATATCAATAACCCATCAAACTATCACGCCATTCGATTAATCTACTCCTTAGTAAATTTTTTTTGGGGCATGGTGGAACATCAAATCAATAGTTGAGCCGAAAGAGAGGGTAAAAAATCAAAAGGACAAGCAGGATTCCGGCCTAGACACTCAACCATCGACCATTGCATCACTCTTAGGCACTTGATTGAAAAGGTTTGGGATACACAAGGCGAGGAAGCTTTTGTTGCTTTGTTGATTTTAAGAAAGCTTTTGACATAGTGCTAGAGACAAACTTTGGAACAGGATGGAGGAACTTGGGATTCCATATGAGTTTAGAGCAACAGTACATAGGCTTTATGAGTAGGTCAGAGGTAAAATCAGAACCAAAGAGGGTATGTCAGAATGTTTTGGCAGTGACATTGGTGTCAAGCAAGGTTGTCCTCTCTCTCCCACCTTGTTTGGCTTATACATTGACAAGCTTGAAGAATGGTTAAGCAAAACCGAGGAGAGGGCATACAATTGGCAAGTTATGTGGTGAAGTTACTCTTATATGTCGACGATCTTATTCTAATTTCAAAAACAACTCAAGGATTGAGGGATCATTTGAAAGCCTTAGAACTTTTTTTGCCAGAAGTAGGGATGCAAGTGAACATTAGCAAAACCAAAGTAATGATTTTTTCTTTAAAAGGAAGGAGAAACAACTTAACTTTCTTTTTGAGGAGCCCATTGGAAATTGTAATAGAATACAAATATCTTGGGATTGATTTGCACAACAAGCTTAGTTGGGAGACATGTAGAACAAAAAGGATACATGGGGTTGGAAAGCATCTTACCTACTTCAAAATAGGTGCAGGACAACCGAACTTTGGGATTGGAAAACTAAGAAAACTCTTTTTGGATTGTTGGTCACCCTGGTTGCTCTTTATGGTTGCGAAGTATGGGGAAGTAGCATGTCAAATCATGGATGGAGACAATTAGAAAGAATTCAGAAACATCTAATCACAAGCACTCTTAAAGTCAAGTCAACGGTTCCTTATGAGATCCTGTTAGAAGCAGGTACTTTCCCGATGGAAGCATCAGCAATAACTCGGTTGTTAAGTTATCTGAAAAAGATTGAAAGCATGGATAATCATCGTTGGCCCAAAATGGTTGTGGAGGAAAAATTAGAGCGTAGAAAGAAAACTTGGATGAAGCAAAACAACAAATGGATGAACAAGTGGGGCATCAACTTTCAGGAATGTCCCAACAACAAGAGAAATAAAACAATATGTGATAGAAAAATTTAGGACTGCCATGTGGACAGGGCAGATTGGTCGTAAGAAAGCTTATTACATCAAAGAATTTAACCCCACTTGGGAGCATGATGAAAAAGCTTATCTTGGAGTAGCTATCAAGGGTAAAGCAAGGATTTTAATAGCTCAATGAGGACCGAATCGCATCACCTTCGATGTGAAACTAGTAGATGGACTATACCCAAGGAGGATTGGGAAAGGAGAACTTGTCTTTTTCTGCAGTAAAGGGGTGGTTGAGACGGAATGACACTTCATCATGGAGTGTTCAACCTATGATGATATTCGTGTTTGGTACAAAAATGACTTGAAGGTGGACAGACTAAATGAGTTATTCGAAGAACCAAGACTTGAAAAGATCGCGACATTTGTGCTCAAGATTCATAGTAGAAGATCTGATATTGAAAAGAATCTAGACTCATCTTAAATCAGTTTTTTTGGTCCCATAGACTCCTCAATCTCGTGGACGTCATTAAAATCTTTCATTCATTAATTTGGGAATCTCACCCCAAAAATCTAGGGCATGAAAGCTACGAATAGGCTATGCACATGAGTGAGAAAAGTGCACCTCAAGCACACTTTTAGCCCTCTGTAGCTAATCGTACGGGGCTTTGCTCCAAGATGTGGTGCGGCCGACCTCAAGGTGAGCTCATTGTTATTTATGTTCCATCAACATTAGATCGTATACTATTTTTTTATAAATAGTGGATGCCCTTTCTTATTTACATTTACGATTTTAATTTTTTATTTGATAAAATATGTAGTCATGACATTAGTGAATGGCTTTGTCTTCACTGCATGTCCGCAAACCTACTAAATTAGCCCACCACTTTGCTTTAAATGTGCTTTGCCCCGATCGATAAGGCTTCGTAATGCGCAGCATGGGAGGAGATATCATGAAATTCTATTGCCAACTTATTATAGTAATGAATGAAAGACTCAATGATGTCCACGAGGTCCAAAGAATTTATGAGATTAAAAGTAGTAGCGCCTTGTTAAAGGGTTTTTTAACTATTATTTCTTTTATGATCTTGGATCTTTTATGATGAATCTTGATCCACAAATTCGTTGATTCACAAGTCTTGTCTCCTCAAATAAGATAATTAGGTTGTTAATGTTACGATTTAATATCATAGTGCTCTCATTATTATATTGTAATATTATTAATATGAGTTATATTATAACTCATTATTAATAATACAGGTTTGTTATATTGTTTCAACAATATAATTTTGTTATACCCGTAATGATATTAACGGGTTGTTTTGTTGTGTGACTTCCTGGTTTGTAGGAAGTCAGTTTTCTATTTCCATGGCTATTTATTAGCCTCAGTATTATTTGTAATCGTGTGTTGAATAGAATATCTTTCTTTTGTGTATTGAATATCATTTGTAAAATACTTGCAGTCTGATCCAAATCAATATTTGGTATCAGAGCGAAACTGGTTTGTCCTCAGATGGAAAATTGATTTGTTTATTTTTTCCCCGTATATGGAAATCTGTGATGAGATTTTTTTAATTTCTGTTCTTGCATCAATTTTATTTCTGTCATGGCGGCTCATTCATTCCAGCTGAAAATCAAGGTCATAGACCCTTCAAAGCAAGAGGCGATGCAATGACTTTGTATACAGAAATCTGAACACAATCTTTGGGTAGCGTCAAATCTGAAAACTACATGCAAGGTATGATCTGGATTATAACACGGTTTGCTATAGAATATATCCAATTATATTGGTTGACATCAAATCGAGAATTCTTTTGTCGAGCTTGGTGGCACTTGATCAGGCCGTATAGAATTCTTTTATCAAATTTGATTGCATTCCATTTTTGCACGCATTGAATACTCCCAATCTTTACAGATTTATGGCGTGGGATTCTCAGATTTACAGTTTTATACGCATTGAATACAGTTGATATGAGAGATTCTCGTAATTACGCATTTTATACACATTTTATACTGATTGATACTGGAGAGATTCTAATATACGCATTGAATACAGTTAATTTCAATATTTTCAGCATTGAAATGTGTGGTCAGTATTAACAGAGGCGTGAATAAAGAAATGGGTATTTTGGTTTGGCGATCATTCTAAAATCTGTCAAGTTCTAATATATTTTATTTATTAAAGTCAAGTATCTCTGCCAGTATAAAGAAGTCTATTATTATTTGGTTCAAGTTTCCTGATTTAGTGGAGTTTCAAAATGGAAAAGATAAATTTAATTGAAAGATTTGATGGTAAAGACTTCCATACACGTGGCAAGTACGAACCCAACTACAGTTGATTGACAAAGACTTATGGGACATTGTCGATGGAAAATTTAAAAAACCGAATGATGCAGATGAAGCAATGAAATGGGAAAGTAAGGATCGGAAAGCAATAGCAATTATCGGTCTTGGTCTATCCGATGCATATTTGCATCATATTGATCTAACCAAGTCATCTAATAATATTTGGGTGACATTGAACAAATTATTTGGATCTCAAGCAGGTAGTGCAGCAATGGCGCTGAAGCAAAAACTTTTTGGGCTAAAGATGGGAGAAAATGACAATATGGTTCAACATATCAGTAAGTTTCGATCCATTTTAAATCAATTAGCAGGAATAAAAGCAGAGGTAGATGGAGAAGATGCTAAAGCAATCTTACTAAATAGTTTGCCAAAAGAATATTCGAGTATTGTTTTTACTCTTAGTAAGATCAATCCTAGTTTGGAAAATTTAATTTCCTCGTTGCTTGATGAGGAAGAAAAAATCAAAAGGTGTGTACCAGAACAAGAAACTGTCATGGTTGCAAACAATAAATCATCATTCTATAAAGGTAAAAAAGTTTGTATCGTCAAAGACACGTCTTTTGTGTCATTACTGTAAACAACCAGGACATGGTTTTGTGAATTGTAAGAAAAGAGCTCAAGATCTCTTAGATGATAAGTTGGAACAAAAGGCTTTAGCTGCTGAAGAAGATTGGGATGATTACTCTAATCCTGCAAGTGACAATGAACCTATTAATTATTAAGTGATGAAGATTATCTCTGTTTTGAGCATCTATCCTCATTTTGGAGGATGGAGGCAACTGAGGCAGCGGGAGGACAATCGGGCGCCTCGAGTTCGTCACTACCTCGAGGCCGCAAACCGCTTTAGTGACATCTTGGTGTTTTGTGTGATGAATAAGAATGATGAGCATCCCTGTTCCTGTGTGCAGTGCTTTTGTGTCCCCCGTGATGATAAATTGTACCATTGATACTATTGCAGGAAGTGTTCTTGATCAAACTGATTTGATGGTTGATGTGAATTGGTTGAACGGTCCCAATTCATGTATTCATCTAATAGGTTGAACGGTCCCTGGATGATGTAGTTCCCACAGTCGGTGTTGAGGATCGAGACCATGTGCAAGCTACGGAGCGGCATGCTGCTTGGTTGAAGATGGTGTTTTCCCCATGTTCGCACTAAGGGGGGGAATGTTAGGATTTAATATCATAGTGCTCTCATTATTATTGTAATATTATTAATATGAGTTATATTATAACTCATTATTAATAATACTGAGTTTGTTATATTGTTTCAACAATATAATTTTGTTATACCCGTAATGATATTAACGGGTGTTTTGTTGTGTGACTTCCTGGTTTGTAGGAAGTCAGTTTTCTATTTCCATGGCTATTTATTAGCCTCAGTATTATTTGTAATCTGTATGTTGAATAGAATATCTTTCTTTGTGTATTGAATATCATTTGTAAAATACTTAAATTCCCGATCCAAATCAATAGTTAACTTATCTTCGTAATTGGTTTGGATGTCACTATAAGTCGCATACTCCATGATGTAATGGTATTATATCCACCACTCCATGAATACAAAATATTCATATTTTCTAATACTAGGAGAGAGAGAGAGTTCCGTGTATACAAATCCCTACAACATATGACCTAACTAGTCGTGGTGTAGTAAAATATGGTGAATCGAAATGAATGATTACATTTTTATTAATACTAAGTGATCCAAAGTAATCAAGTTTTTATTTACGTGATCTCGGACCCTTGTAGGCTTTAATTATTTGCCAACAATTTGCTCCTTTTAAGTAATCAATGTAAAAATTAATGCAATACAATAAAGACGATTACACAATGATTGATTACGGAGTTCGGCAATTACCTACATCTTTGGGTTCTTTCAAACCGTTCCACTAGTCAAAACTTGTAAGTTACAATAGTACTTTCACAAGAAAACCTAATGGAATTTCACTTGCCTATCAACACTCTAGTTCTTCGAAGAATTTCCGATGATCAGTCGAATCGTTCTTCACCTTCCTAATGCACAATCTCCTTCAGCTTCAATCGGCCTTCCCGATGCTATCAATGCGCCCTCCAAAGCACTCTGGTCGACAATCCAGGCTTTGCAGTGATTAATGTGGCTCAATGGGTCTATTAAGTAGTTTACATTTTACTCCCAATCACAAATATTCCATCTACTATTTCCTAAAATAATAGGCCAATAAACAATATTTGTCTATAGTAATTTTAGGAATTTAATATAGTTTACAAAACTATATTAAAATTTCCCTATTACTAATTCTCCACATCCCACAATTAAGCTTAACAAAATAATAAGCTTCTCGGGCTAATGTGTTTTTACAATGAAATGGGTTCCCTATTTATACAAAATTAGGGCCCTTAAAATAATGCAAAATTATTTATCCTTAGGCTAATATTAGCCTCACCCCGTAGCATGTAAAATGGGATTAAATCCCTTAATGACGGATTTGCATATTTTAATGGGCTAAATACCCATGTTGGCAGATTTGTAGGTTTAAGTGGGTGTAATATCCCACATTTTGGGGAAAGGATATTGTTTTAGGCTTTAATAAGCCTTTCCATGCATGTTTAAAGTGGTCAAAGGACCACTTGAGGCATAACCGCCCCACCTCCTTCTCACGTGGATCTCCACGCATGGCATATGCCCCCTACCACCACTTCATCCTCCCATCCACCACGTGGACCTAGCAATATATGGGGGTTTGGAAGATTATGTGGGTGGCTGTATTAATGTTTGGTCAAGTCATGTGGTGTGCTTTGTGACCGCCAAGATATGTGGGAATGTGGTCTCACCAAGATTCGACCCTAAACATTACAAATTGAAATTGTATAGTAATATGGTGAATAATATAAAATTCAACCATATAATACTATGATATTCAAAATGAAAAATGGCTAAGTGGTGGCTTGTGGACCCACCACGTCGGCGATAATACCATAGTCCACACGGCGTCGGGCTCCCCTTCGTAACAAAAATGAGCCTCTTGTTCCGACGAGCTATCTTTTTACGACGTTCAAGACCAAAGATCAAAACCCACAAATGACTCCCTTTGCCTTTTCGCCACGTGTCACAGTGCCCTTGGTCCAATATTGACCAGTTGACTAGAGTTGACTTTCCGTTGACTGAACTTTGACTGGACATAACTAGAGCTCTCGATGTCCGTTTGTCACATTCTCATAGTCGATGGAAAGCTCTCAAAATGATCTTCTACACTGACACAATTTAGGGATGTTTAGGAAATTAAAAAATGATCCCCTGATCACTAAGTATTGATTGTTTATAGCCATAAGAGTTGGTTCACAAAAAGTGACCCCCAATTTATCTCAACTCATATATAGGGCATGGTTCGTATCCCTCGACACTTAAGTCAATCTTTAGTAACCTTGTAGAAGGACACATACCATTTTTACACATTCATAGTGATGACTAAACTATACCTCTTATCCTCTTAGTCCTAGTTTATAATGTTCAAAATGCATTAACTCTTGGCTATCGATTCTTCTCATCCATCCTAACCCCATACCAAATAACAATTTATCTACACATGATAATTAAGACTTATCATGTGAACAATCTCCGATAAGTGTGTGGTGATATTTGTAGACACTCACATTTGGTAACTTATAATTTGGCAATGTGGTGTCCCGGATTTCACCCTAAAATTTTGGACTACCCATTTTTAAAAAATCATTCTTTTTAAACTAAAGGTTTTTGTGTGTTTTTATTGCGAGAAGATGTCTGTATTATGTTAATATATTCCTAGTGAATCATATGAGCCAATTTCGACAAATACCCAGATGCCCAAACTCATTTTATCCCTCCGCCAAGTTTTGTCTACGGGAAATTTTATTTAATTATTTATTAAATAAATAATGCCCTGTTTGAAGTAAATTGTGCTCTGATTGAATCCTATCGAAGTTTTGCATGCCAATATTCTCACATCTCAATAGGGTTTTCACTTGGAATGAATTCAGATCTTTGTCATGACTTACGCAACATTTTTAGTCTTATTTTATTTCTTTTATGTTTTTCTCCGGTTTTCTCCATGATTTCTCTATGAAATTCCCTAGGTTTGTTCCTTGTCAATATAGTCTATTTAATTGTCTCGAAGCATTGGAGTTCATTTATGGCCACCGCACTATAAGGAATCACCTCGAAAGCATACTTTTAGTCAAAAAGATGAAGTCATGCATAGAAAGCCTCTCCTAGGCAAGTCACACTTTTTGGAATGAATGAGTTTAAGCTGTAATGGGATTTTTGGTAGTGGCAGGCAGACAAGAATTTCTTACCTACCTTGTAGGGTACTTTTTCCCATGAAGTCAAAGTCACTTAAGTTGCGATGGGATTTTTAGAGGCGGCAGGCAGGCGGGAATTTCTTACCTCCCTGCGGGTAAAAATTCCCATTATAAAATAAAGAAAAATCACTTAAAGCACCGATGGGAATTTTCTGCCTACCTACAGGCTAACTTTTCCCACCAAAGAGATTTATTCACCCATGCAAGTCACACTTTATCAAAGGAGGCTAATTTTAATGCAAGTCGCACTTTTTGGGAGATGTTTTAATTTAATAATGGGAATTTTGGCAGTGGCAAGCAGGCGGGAATTTCTTACCTGCCTTGTAAGGTAAAAATTCTCATTATGGAAGTCAAACAACTTAAGTGAAAGAAGGGATTTTTGGAGCTGCAGTGCAGGGTAGAAAATCCCATCAAAGTTGACTTCTTATTTTTAGCATTCACCCTTGCCAAAAAGTGCAACCCATTTAGGCATTAAACAATGCTTTTAATGATATTTATTAATAGTTTCTCTGCCTAATTTTGGCGCCAAGAATGGGATGAAAGTCAATGCAAGAGGGTGAGCTGAAAATAGATCATGTATGCATGCTAAAAATAAATAAAATAAATTTATTTAAAGGCAGCCAACAACATGCATAATTGGGTGCCCAATTTGGGTGAATAAACATGATTGTTTATTAATTAAATTGTCAGGAATAGGAAGGACAATTATTAAAAATAGAATGTTGATGGTTAAATAAGCATGGGCTACCATAATGAAGAAGCAATTAATTATTTTTGCTAAGGATTGCAGCCCAGACAGTTTTGGTGCCAAGGAAAGGAGGATTTGTGCATCAAAAGGTGTTTTTCATTGCCAGGAAGCTTCAAGGTTTGGCGCCTAGGGTTGGAATAGCTTGATTTATGCTATGATAATTATCTGCATGTTACTATAAGTGCCCAAGTGAATTTAAAAATATTTATGCTTGCTTTACATGCAAGCAAAGCCTCAAATTTTAGGGCAGCAGACTTCGTATGCAGATTTTTGGTGACAGAAATCAAGTATTCATGCTCTGGACTTCATCTTTGCTTGAAATAATTGCAGGTATTTATTATAGATGTTTCGTACAGGTAAAAGGGAGTTCAAATCAATGTCAGGTACATTGAATATATCTTCCGAATATGAAGAAATTGCTATATCTGCACAAATTGATCCATTGCAGTAATGAATTCAGTAGTAGATTAAAAGAAAAAAGAGAACAAACAAAGATTTCTAGATAAAGATTGCTCCAAATGCATGACAAAGTGTGATGAAAGAGAATGATCAAAGCAAAATCATGCATAGCTTCCAGATTTGTTGATATCGACGACACAAACATAGGCCCCGAACCCATCTCCAAAATAATGTGAGATCAAAGCCGGAAAGACATCTCTCATACGGGCAATAAAAAGCAGTGGAATAATTCAAACATCAACATTCCCGGTCATAGCTCGGTTCGAATTTGTTATGGAGTGCGCAAGGTCATATCATCTTCTTTTAGAATAATTTGGGATGTTGCAAGAAAGACAATAATTAGGCTAGATGCACCATTTATGAATTATTGTCTGAAGATTCGGCGACGCGAATGGTGGTGATTGCAATTAGCATGTTGGATGAAGGAAATAAATGGGAGAAATGCCAAGCGATTGCGTGGGCATAATGAACAACAAATATATGAAGAAACCCGGTTCCCATTAAAGCTCCCGAGGACTCTTGCTTTATCTAACTCTTGGTGGTGGATGATATTACTAAATTGCTTTGCAGGTTAAGTGGAGAAGCCAATACTCACAACTTTCGCTCATGGATGTATGCTTTCGTGAGGACTATTGAGATCAACAAAGCGATTCAATAATCAATTGGGTAGAGATCATCAGTGACAACATCGGTGAGCAACTCGAAGTGTGAGGCGGACGTACAACTTCAAAATGAATTCATACCTAGTGTATACAAAAACCTTGCAGGGTATATTTTCCAAGTTGGATAGACGGGGCATACTGGCGAAAGATCCTATTTTTAGTGTTACCCACAGTTGACAATCCCTGAATGCCACAAATATTACAAAGCGGTCAACGATGGGTTATTCTATGAATTCATCTACAAATTAAATAGTGATCTAAAGACCAATAAGGTAAGCAAAGAAGCTTCGGAAGCTGTATCCCAACATGGTTGTATTTTCATCCAGTTTAGAGACTTCACCTATCTTAGGAGTAATCTGACTTTTGGGAGAACCACTAAAGTTGTCAAGTTATCCAAATGACAAGTGGGTCATCACGGAGTTGTGTAGACATATCGTGGAGATGCATGACTTACGATCAAAATGACACAAGTCTACGGGTTTCTTTCCAAAGTTGTAGTGGGTTATTACAATTGCCAAAGCATCCACAAAGCTACATGAGTTCAAGCTGAAATGTTTTCTACATATAAGCCGAGTTCTTCTCAACACACTTGAACTTTGACCCATATGGGGTAGTGAGGAAGATAATCTCCCAAGAATACTCACATGTGCCTTCTTTGGAAGACTTCTGGATGAAGTGCATAAATGAGTAT
Source organism: Taxus wallichiana var. yunnanensis (assembly GCA_018340775.1). NCBI lineage: Eukaryota > Viridiplantae > Streptophyta > Pinopsida > Cupressales > Taxaceae > Taxus > Taxus wallichiana. Next base: position 215,547,055 of record CM031237.1, on the reverse strand, counting down.
GAAGTCAGAAAGAAAGACTTCAAAGAGTTATCGCAACAAGTGTTTAATTATGGTTTGGCATGGATACTTGCAAATCTCGTAGATGATGGGCATATGATACTTGACTCATATCATCACATGGAGGGGGATAGAGTTGCTCTTCAAGAAAATATTGGTGGTTGTCGACAATTCAAGAAAGATCTTCATGATTCAAGTTAACACTTCGAACTAGTTGTTAACAAAGGGGTATTGCCTGGATGAAGCTTTGATGAATCAGATCATAGGCAACTTTACCGCAGGAGACTCCAAAAAAAGAAAGCATGAAGGTGAAAGCAGCAAAAGGCCAGAGAAGCTTAAGGTTCACAAGAAGTGTCACATGCAGGAGAAGGCCAAATCTACAACTATCATGCTAGTTCCAAAGATCAACTCATAAGACTTCGGCGGCAGCCTTGGCACCTCGAGAGATCTTGTTGTTCCTCTATTTAATCCAATGTCATTTGTATTTTCTCCTCAACCACTCAGATCTTCACCTCTCCATGCGAGAGAATTTGAAAGCACCAATGGCAGAGTTTGAAAAAACATAATCTTTGGACAATTCGAGGGTGGCGATACAACACGATGGCAAATTCGGATAAAGCATAATCAAATCATGAGATGGTGGTGCACTTAAGTGACTTCTCATTCCCGAGAAGCAAATTTTCATCATGGTTGGCTTTGCAGACAATCCCAGAAGCCAGAGAGGAGATCAACCTGGAGGAACACGACTTTCAGCTGCTCCTTAGTTTGGGCGGAAGAGATAAAATGCTTAAAGTTACCAAAATGACTTCTAGGTTGATTATTGAGGAATCATGATAAAATTTCATTGAGTTTATCGGTGCAAGAAAAGAAAAACACAAGGGAGAGCTCTGGCGGCTGAAATAATGATGACCAAAGTGCCAATAGGTCAAGCTACCACCAAAGGATTAAAGCAAGATACACAGACACTAATGAATGCTTTATTCCTTAAGCTTGACAAAGAGAAGGCTGAAAGAGCTAAGCTTCAAAAGCAGGTGTCCCAGCTATGTGAGATCATTACTAAGGTCGCCAAACCTTCCTCTCAGCCCATTCTAGCACATGAGCAGGTAAGTAATCATCTGATGTAGGAGGTAGAAGATGCAGTGGTACCAGTCAAAGCTATTGTTTATGCAGTGGAAAGAACAAATCATTCACCAAGCTTCAAAACAATTCGAATGAATACCAACTAAATCAAGAACATGCATAGGGTAGTATCTCGCGCTAAAGGAACTGATGACACAGATAGAAGATGAGAACATAGTTGTTGAAAGTAATATGGATACTTTAGCTAAGATACACTCATTGCAGGAGGAGGACGCGCTAATGGCGGAGCAAAAATTGCCTCGGTGGATTGATGGAAAAGGGGAAGTAGTTAGAAATTTCAGTTTCCTTTTGCGCAGAGATCCTCAAGCTCATGTTTGAAAAGGATGCGATTCTTTGGAGAGTAAGATGGGAGAAGTGTCGAGAGCAGTATCCCCGATGAATTACCTACTTCCCGTGAGGAATTTATTTTGGTTGTGCTGAAAGAAGTTGATGAAGCCACCATGCCTTTCACAATGGATTCAATTGGAAAACTCATAAAGCTTTAGGAAGATGTTGAGGGATATGGGCCTGGTTTAGAGAAGGTAAAGGCTAACACTGTTGCTTTGTCTAGAGGGTTGTTGCAGTTCAGATTAAAGAGAGATGCTTATTGTTAAAACAAATGGGAAGATGTTGAATTACATGTTTGACAAGTATATTCAATATCGAACAAAAGAAAGTATAGGTGTTACAGTTGGCAGATCTTCATTCTTCTCTTCTTTCTTCTCTTATTTTCTATGTTCCCAGATGAAAATGTAAGATTAAAGTTATTGGTTTAAAAACCATTACTTTAAGTTATTTGGAAAGATTCTTTAAGATAGGTGACAGATGTGCACAATTTTGTCTTAAACTCTTGATGCGTGTCACTAAGAGAGGAGTTCTAGGAGGATGATTTTCAAATGTTCCCTTTACTACTTCTTCATGTTCTAATTCATTATTGTAGCTTTCCCATTTGTAATTTCCCTCCACACACTATAAGTAGAGGAAGAACCTACATGTTAAAGGATCAAAATTTGTAATCAGCATTCTTGTGTCCAGGACTTTGAGTGAAACCCTTGATAGCTTTTTGCAAGTAGAGGAATAGAGAAGATATTTCGGAGAACTTTGTGCCAACAATGTAATCTTTTATTTCGTTTTAGATCTATGCATAAACTTTGTGTTGTCTTATATCTAGATATGGAACTTTCCCTTGCGTCATCAATTCTACGTTTTAAGATTTATTTGTTTCTTCCATGTGCATGTAATCAACTCTTTCAACTATTGGTTAGGTTGAACATTTACTTTCCTTTCTTCTTGCATTTAATTATTTCCTTTCTGCACATATTGTTTATAGCTACTTACTTGTACGTAACTATCTAGTTATGGTTCATGAGCTACATAGTTAAAATAATACCAACAAATAGATATTAGGAAATAAAACTAACAAAATCTTACACAGAGCCTCAGGTAAATGAGGGAGATTTACCTGCCTAGGTTTTTAGTTGTGTAGAACATCTAGACAAGACAATGACATGTTTGGTTGTGTTCTTTTGTTAAGACAATTGTTCACATTCTAAGTCTAATCACTATATCTCCTTAGTTCTTTTCTTAACATGATTATCTTAACACTTTGTTATGTTACAAACTCAGGAGATTTTAATTAATCAAAGCAGTAAATCATCTTTGTGCATCTTTCCAAAAATTTATGTTTCACATCACATGTTTCCTATCCAGGACCATATAAATTAGTGAAGATAAGTCATACGACATTGGATGACTTATACGATCCTAGATTTTCTCATCTTCCAAATCTAATTCAATTTTCCGAACTTTATTGTGTCGTATTCCATGCAATGTCTGTATCATAATATTTTACCAACATAAGGCTACATAAGCAAATCAATGTCATTTTATTACTCTTATGACACTCTTACATGTTATTATTGCAAATACCACTCCAAAAGTACTCAAGGGTCTCTTATATCTCCCTAAATTAGTTGCACATCATTTAGAGCAACTGTTATTATAGGTCTAAAGGGCTCAACCATGTTGAAAATTCTAGCGAACCTCCATTATCAAGCATGTAAATGTCCTGAGATCCATGTATTAGGAAGAGAAGAGTCACTACAGGCATTGTCAAAGGTCCTTAAGGGACAAAAGGGTTTAGTTAGGTAGTTAAAACACACTACATCGCATGCTTATCTGCAATGGGTACATTTTCCACTCTATAATTAGCCTACTGATTTGTGTGTCAAGAGACATGAGGGTACTCATAGAGGCTTGACTTGGATAAAACTCACACTTACAAGAGCACATAGGAGAACTACACGAGACTTGATCTTGCTCGAGGGCATGTAGTGCATCACTTAGATTGGTTAATAGGTGTTCACTTTCAAGGTTGTCCAACCTCACCACATACATGATTTCTCCTCTTTTTAATCTAATGATTTGATTAAGGGTATTGTAGGACTCTAGGGATTTCACTTTATGTAGCTCATTACAAGATGTGTCGAGGTTGTGCTAACAAGAGTGACATACATCAAAGCACAATTCTAGGCATATGAAGTACATATAAAGTTACCCAAGTTTTTTGTAAAAGGTTTCAAGACTGTACAGAAGGGTGAAGGTCATATAATCATTCCTATCATAGTGATATGGTCTTCTGCTAGCTCAACTTCCAACTCTAGTATCAATAATGAATGTCACCCTATTCAACCTATGTGCACATCCGGATCTCCTATGTTTTGACTTCATGCAACTTAGACTTCATTTCTTCTTATGTATTTTAGCTATCAATTTATTTGTTTATCATTATTGTAAGTATTACCTTGTGTTATTATGATGAAGCATTGTTAATTATGATTTAATTATATCATAACATCCTCTTTTAAAGAACCATTGCATCTTATATATTGTTGTGTTCTTTCAATAATTCAACTTAACTAGGGTGTAGACATTTGGTGAACTCAACTTTTGAATAGAACTCATTGCTCAAACCCCGTGACCTTAGGGTTTCTCTTTCCTTTTCGGTGCATTCTAACTCAAAGCCTCGCCTTTTTCTTTATCATTGTGGATCATATCATTATCGCCATCTTTATCTCAAGCACGAGGCTTCCCACCCTTGCTCTAGTGTAGACACAAAATCACACACATATTACTATCTTACTATGTCGCCACTTTGTTGTTAATATGCATGGATCTTAAGCAAGAAACATATTCAATGGTGACACCATCTCTTGTATATGTGTCTTTGATTGCTTTTTATTGTACTTCTCTTCCACATCTATCATTTTTGTATCCACTTCTAGTTAGGTCACACAAATCCCTATTTATCTATCACTTCACATCTATTGTTATTTATCTCAAGACAACAACACCCACTTTGGAGACTAACACCCATGGCTTGTGTCCATTTGGGACGCTTTTATCCTCTTTCTTTTTTTTACACATTTTGAAATTTGTGGTCGGCCTTTTCTCCTTTTTTTCTTTATCTTGCACTCATAGTCGGTCTTTCATGTCACTATTGTCAAAATTCAAACAACAAATCCATATATATACACAACATACACACTATTATTTTGGCTGACAATTCTAAGGGGAAATTACAACTACATATTATCACTACCATCAAATTGATTTCATTTTTGGGCTGCGCATATATTGCATAGAAGGGAAAGTGTTTAATTTCATACCACACATTTGCATCTAATTTAGTTATAGCTTGTTATCTTGGCGTTATTGGCGCAAGGGCAACCTAAGGACACTATTTCACACACAAGCACACATAACTACATGGAGTATGGAATGTAGTGCAATGCTGATAATAAGTTCACTCTTTGGGTGACTACCGAGGTCAATCGACTTCACATTTTACATATTTTATTTAGATTTGATGTGTTTGTGAGCTTGTACATGTAGCTAGGGTTTTTTTGTAGGTTATATGTGTGATCAAAACCCTAACAACGAAGGTAACATGAAAAAGAAAAGATTAAAGCAATAATCTACAAACCCATAAAAGAAGCAGATCTAAGTATTCGCATAAGCCACCGATGCCCAAATTCGGACACCAATGTCCGGCACGTATGTCCTCCCGTGGCAACCCCAACTCCCGATCGATCGGTCTTGAGCTCGAGAGCTCTTAGCGAGCTTCCCGTGACATCATTCCCTGCCAAATCCAATGTACATACAGTCCAAAATATCTACAGATCACACAGAAATTAGTTAAATCACTTATCTCTTCCATTTTATTATAGTCTTGCATTGCTTGAGCACTTAGCATTTGTATTTTACTATATTTCATGAAATTTTACATTATTAGTTTCTCATATATATATATATTTAATTCAAATTAAATTAAATCATCTAGTATGAGGTATTATCCCTTTAATCAAGTTCATGCTTCTCATTCATGTGAGGGAAGACAACCATATGTTGATTCTACTTGTGTTGATATACACTTTGACACCATGATCTCGACTCTTTTGAGCACACATTTTCGACATTTTCTATCTATACTCATGGTGGTTTGCATTCTTCTTCTTCTAAAATATAGGCTCTTGACTCCCTTGTTCGTACTTCACACACTCAACTCTTACAATTATAATAAGGCACATTTGTTTTTTCTCATGCTAATTCTATTATTGTCAACACCCCATAACCCACAAAGTTATAGTTATAAGATCGTCGATGGTAATTCATGCATTTTCCTGTGTAATCGCATATAGTGCTTAAATATTTTCTTGAGTGCAACTCTTGTATCTCTCCCTCCACCACTTAAAGTTGATGTAAACACACCTTGTGGAAATAATTTTGATGTTAATTCTTCTTTTGATTATCATTGAGGTGTTACACATATTACTAATTGATGTATTGAGCTTCACCATCTTATATACGACCTTATTGATGTTGGTGTTATTGAATGGACCATTATGGCTAAATAATTTAATCCTACTAATAATAAAGCTACATCACCCGACCCATTGTTTGATCACAATACTACTAAATCTTATTCAATTAGACCTCATAATTATCATCTGCTACCTCCCCCCTCTTTCTTATAATCACCAATTAGATGTTATACTTGGAGCTATTATTACTATGAAACCTCCCTAGCCAATTATCATATGTTTGTTGTGTTTTCAATCGATTTGAGCTTTCGTCTATAGTTAGTCTAGCAACTCTTCCCTTTCTTTTGGTTGGTTTTCGTGGACTTCATTGTGTCAAGTCTTCTACATATCACTTATGGCTTTGTCTTTATATGGTCATATTGATTACCATTGCAATAATTGTGCTTTTCTTTCTACTTCATCTAGTATTCACACTAATTGGTTTTAACTACCTTTTCTACTACATATATATTTATTTCACATACAACATGTCTTTTATTTCTCCGAGGTTATCTCCCTACCGCCATTGGCTTTCTATTCGTCCCCTGGTGTACATAGTATTGTTCATACATTATGATGAACTATATATTCTATGGTACATAATAAGGTTTTTACATCAAATATACACAAACATCCTTTGTCACACCCCGCATTTATATCTAGTTATGGTGGCTAAACACCACTTTTGTTTGTTGTGATTAATGATTTCATTTTTCATAATCAATCTTGATCGTTTACATTACTTCGCATTACTTTTAAAGGTTTGAAACAAAAAAATGATGTTTATTGGTCTTACACCGTTTTTGTGAAATAAATGTTTGAATGGTTGTACTAACATTTCACCGGTTGGTCATAGAACATAACACATTGAAATTATAAGTAATGTTGTAGCTCAAACAATTGGTCTTGGACTATCAAAGAAGGTAAGGCTTATTCATTTGTTGGGTCATAGACCACATTTCATTTGCATTGGTAAATAACAATAGTTTTAATGGTTTTATACCATAATGCAAGTTAATTTTAATGTGATGGTCTTAGACTAAAATGCAATGTTATTGTTTAAAAAGGTAAAATTGTTTGTTGATTTCTATTATAGTGGTCTTGGACCACGAGGAGATTCTAATATTAAAAGATGAATGCTTAATGTTTATTAAATGATATAATGGTCATAGACCATATAAACTTTGTTTGGTTAAACATTATGATTTTGATTTGGTCATTGACAGGGGGAATTACATTGGATTTTTATAGGCATTGATCATAGCTTGCATAGGAATTAAGTGAGTATTTGAAACCTTGACCACCACTATGGAACTTGGCATTATAAATGTTTAGCATTTATCATTTGTGTTTAATTAGTCACCATATGACTTTGCATAGAATTTGTTAAGGATTAAAAATAGTAATGATTAAATAAGTTAAAAACCAAAACTTGCATGATGGATGAAATGTGCATTGCATGGAAAGAGGAGAGTTTGGGGGAGGGGAAGAGGGTGATAAAAATTAATGGGCATTAATTAACGGTAAAATTTTTGGGGAATAGAGAGAAGCTTACATTACAAGCTAGAGCATGCATACCCCATTCACATTTTTTGAGTTAGTGGTTATTTTGGCTCTTCTAAGTACAAAGAAAATAGAGGAAGTTGTTGGTTGTTGCATGTAATAATTTAGAGCTATTTCAATGGCGAGTTGTGTTATGTATTGGGCATTTTTTCTTTGTAAAATCTAGAAAATACCTTCTGTTCAAACGCATTTGAGTTTTTTTTGGGGAAAGAGAAAGAGGAAAAAAGTGTATTACATGCATGAATTTCTTCTCTTAAACTTGTTGTTTTACTTTGAAATAGATGAATAAAACGTGGTTTTCTTTTATGTTGTAAAATCTGGAATGTTTTCTAAGTTTTATCAGAACCCATGAAGGAAATACGCATGGGTAGAACAATAAAACAATGGGTTTTTGGAAAAATTGCTAAATAATTGTGTGGTGTTGGAAGAATGGAAGATTATATGGTTTTCTTGTCTACTTTTAATTCTTAATGATTTTTAAAAAGTTTTATCAAAACCCATTAAGGAAATACACATGGGAAAAACTATAAACAATGGGTTCTTACAAAAATGGTAAAATATTGTTTCTTTTGTTGATACAAATATGGAAACATGTTTTGATTACAAATACATCATGTCTATTGTTGAATTATGAATAGATTGTTGAATAGAAGGTCTTTTGCTTGCAAGTTTTTAGGTTTGTGATTTTGTGGACAAATCTACTATTTGTAATAAGTAATCTGTGTTTTATCTTAAAACGACCCATTATATGAAATGATTGATTCATATTTACACAACATAATCAAAATAATATAACTACTCAAATTATTTCATACAAAGATACTATGCAAATAAATAGGTGGATGCACTCCTATAAACTAGGAGATAATTATGTTGAACACTGCACAATTATATAAAAAACACCGAATATAATTGTATTGAATTTAGAAATCATTCGGGATACATTTACATAGATGGAGTTTACATTATATAGGAGGATGTTCTCCTTAATACAAGGAGTCAACATCAATCCTCAACAACCCACATATCTCTCTCCAATCCCTACAATCTCTCAAACTTATCCCTAAGATATCTCTCACACTAAAATAGTTACGTGAGTTGTTCTCACAACTCACCAATAATAAAACTATTACAACTATATTATTAATATGAGTTATATAAACTCATTATTAATAATATTACATTTTATTTAATAATGTTACACAATATTTTGGTAACATTCACTCCCCTATTGTTAACATTATTAATTCCCAATATACACTCCCCTAATGTTGACATGGGAGAAAAAAACAATCACACTTCCTTATGCAGTATGCTCACCCATGTGGCATGCCTAACTTGGCTCATGACCTTGATCAAAAGAAAGGCTCTCTCCTTCCATGGTTTTAAACAGGTTTACCACAAACCTTGATGTGACAAGAACCATCAACTGTCCACCTCATGTGGTTTTTTGGATCTCCCACAAACCTTTTCAAGATCCATGAACTAACTTACATGGTGCTTATGTTCTTCTGCAATGTTCTGACATCAAGGGAAAATGTAGGAAATATTGCTCACACAGGAGCTCACTTATTACAATAGTTGAACATGTATGATTCATCTATTCTTATATAGAAAATAAACACACAACTGAAAATGAAATGCCATAACACCATTGTGCGGCCCCATCACTTATGGCTGACGAGAGGTCGTTGATTGACCTCCTTCCTCTGTTGCCTCCTTCCTCCATTAAATTTCATTGGTTAACTCAGTAAGATGTAATTTTGAAGGTCATTTACAAATTGGATGTCGGGTTACACCGAAAATGCATCGTGAGGTAGATTTTTTTAATTTGATAAACCTAATAATCACCTAAATGACACTTTTGACAAACATCGACAAATACACAATTTTGACAATGACTCATAAATTATAACGACGACTCTAACTTTAACAATGAGACTATTTTGACATTTTGAAAATGATGGACAACTTTGAAAATGACAATAAGTTTAGCAATGAATATGAAAATTTGACACTAAACACGGGAACTTCAGAATGACTAAAATTTTTAATATGAGGACAATGGCACTTACAACAAATGACTCTTTTTTAACATTTTCTATTCAGATGATTTTCACGGTTTCACCGTGACTTTTCTATTCTCATTCGTGGAGTTTAATTGAATTATATGTGGCTTTTACCGTGACTTTTAATCTTGAATGTATTGTCAGAGATTGAGAAAACCGTGAGAAAAAAATCTCTAGTGCATCCAACAAACTCATGTTTTCCTCCTCCCATGCCATGGTGGCCTAATCTTTGTTGTGTACCATTTTTAATTGGTGATCATTTTCCTTTGTTCCGAAGACTTGGAGAGTTTATGTTACATTAATCGTTAAGAATTCCACGGAACACAGAGTTAATTTTCCACGAATTTCAAACTTTATTGCACTTAAATTTTTTTCTCCATGTCACACGTCTCTTGATGGCTTATCCATCGTGTATCATGACTCTTTATGATTAGAACCCATGTTTCACTTTTTGCCTCGAAACACTATCTATTTTACAAATGGTGCATAAGACTATTTCCTTTGTTTCATGGATTTCACATGTAAAATCGTGAAACAATATCCTTTCGATCAATCTTATGTGGCTTTGTTCCTTATCCAATTTTCTACCTTAGACACGAGCTCGATCTCCTTCGTTACTATGGACGAGGAGAGTTTCTTGAACACTTCGTTCGTGCACTCTATGGGACACTTTGGAAACCTTTGTTCTATGAATTTCTTGAGATGAAAATTCTACCTTAATCTTTGATGTTCCCTTTGTTTCAAGGGTTAGGAGAGCTCGCGGAACACTACATTCTTGAAATCCGCGAGCACAATAAAAACCATTGTTAAAGTGACTTTTTAACAAAAACCCTTCTAAGTCCAAAATTGATTTTGGAAGTTGTCAAAATAGCCTTGGGGTTATTTTGGACAACACAAATTAATTAATCATACTCAATCAAGGTAGGAAAACCAAAAAGGAGGCCACAAAACACAAAGAAAAAGTTGTGAGGGGTCATATGACAATAATTCACAATATATACTTTAAAAAACATATACTTTATAGTTCCGGACCATTTATGTTATGGCTCTAGATCAAATGCACTACTATATCTAAACCAAATCCAAAAAAACTTCAAACAAGGTATGTAAAATTCAATAGAGAGTCTCAGAAAAGAATTAATACATATTGTGAGGTAATAACAAGGAAAAAAATCTTCCAATTTTAGAAGTCACAAGACAAAGGAATAGAGTTTCACAGGTTTTCTTGAACTTTTAGTGTTTTGTGGAAATTCAAGATAAATTAAGTGGAACACAAGAATGCTTGTGGGACAAGAAAATTCCGTTGAACAAAGGCACCCCACGAAGCAAAGGAAGTATTCCATAAAAGACATAAAGTTAGTGGAACAAAGAATACCTACCGTGAGACAAAGAAGTTCATGGAACAAAGAACACCTATCATGAGACAAAGGAAGTTTGTGGAACAATAAATCAATCCACATGACCAAATAAGTCTATAGAGCAAATAAAATAACACGCAAGACAAAGGAAGTCCACAGAACAAGGAAAAAAATATGAGACAAAAATTCTAACGAGAAAAGAACACGAACCGCAAGACAAAGGAAGTTTGTAGAACAAGGAAAAAGCAACCATAAAACAAGGGACAATGCAGAAAGTCGTAAATCACACATAAAACTATGATACACTCAAACAAGTCACGTAAAATTCAAGTAAAGCTGTAAAAAACCAGAAAGGCTATGAAATATTAACTAGAAATGCAACAAAATATTCAAATGATTTGTGCTAAATTCAACTAAGGTATGAGAATAAGGAAAAGTTGTGTAAAACACAAATAAGGAGCGTACTTACTAAAACAAGTCACAAAGGACTAAATTTAGTCGCAAATCCTAAAGTAAAGTTGTAAAGACTAGAATGAGCCACCCAAGGCAAAAATAATTCATAAAATAAGCTCAATCGAGGCCAAAACATGCAAATAAGACACATACCTTAGAAATGCCATTAAAAGTCAAGGAAGTCGCAAGCAAGGTAAAGAGCCATGAAAAACCCAAAGGATGGCTAAAGAGAAATATAACAACATATCTAACTAGTCATAGTCAATAAAAACCTAGTTTTTATCATTGATATAATTTTAAAGTATCCAAACATTCCACAATTATCTTAAATCACACGAATTAGAGTTTGTGGACCTTGTAGGACTTAAACAACCGCACAACACCGATTAGGTGGCACAAATCATGAAACAAATAAATCTATACTACATAGGCATAAACACCGCTTCCGATACCATGTTGGGAAACCGCGGGGATAAATAATAACACAAATTTAATTATCCACCAAAATAAATTGTTGAAGATTATAGTTTATGTTTGAACAATAAATTATGATAGATTACATCACATAATGAATTAGATATTAGATTGCATACATAAACATGAAAGTAAATGAACACAAGACATAAGATATAAGTGGGAAAACCTTTCGGTAAAAAACCCATTGAAAAATCACTTATCTTTATTGAGAATAAATATTTCACCCAACACTCCCACTATTTCAAAGCAGTTACACCTTCATGGAGGAATTACAAATTGTCACATACATTCACTCATGAGTACATCATTCACATCATGTATCTTAACTTTTCTCATTGATTTAACAAAATAAGAAATATGTTAAACCCTAATTGTAGAGTCACAATGCAAAGATAAATAATAAAGTACATATTTGACCTAAGTAATAAGTAAATGGAAATTTAAACCCTAAGTGCAAGAGATGGAATAAGAGACTTAGTTGGTTTCACAATAATCTTGGAGATGTGTCGAGCTGGAAAATTTATAGAACAAGAGGACAAACTATCGAAACCAAGTCTAGAAAAATGTAGAATTGTCGAAATTTTGGGACTAAGGCATCTAGACTAGGTCAGGTGCGCCTAGCACTAGAGACCTTTGTATGCTCCTATGGACCGTGCAAAATCGAGAAAATGATTTTCACTATGTTGTGACGAGTATGTCGCTAGCCTTCGTTATTAATCGCCTATAAGTTGCTTTAGAAGATCACCGAGTTTTCATGTAACTTGCAAAACAAATGACCTCTGTAAAACCCCAAAACCCATCAAATCTAAAAAGAGAAAAATGTAAATGGGGAGTTGGACTGACCCCGGTGGTCACCCGACAGAGTGAACCTACGACTAAACATCGCACTACATCTCAAACTCCATGTATTTTTGTGTGTGTGTGTAGAATCGTGCCCTAGGTGGCTCTTGTGCAAGATGCACTTTGAATAACGAGTTGTTTAGATGTAGTAAAAATCTAATGTAAGTATATACATGGATGTCAAAATGAACTTCCCCTCCTATGAAGTGTATGCAGAAGAATGCAGTCCCTTGTCCCTTGAATGAAGCTAGATGGATGCTTTGATGTTCTTGAAATGCCTTTGGATGCAACCTTAGGTGATAGTAATAGATGCTTAGAGCTTGGTCCTTTATTATGGTCACATAGCTTTATATTTATATGATTCCCTTGTTTGAATTTTGTAATTAACAACTAAAAGGCTAACCCATAAGAAAACAAGATGCCCAAAAGATAAAAGAGGCCTAAAAGGGGTGAGTAAGATATAAAGAGGTCGGGAGTGCCTAGGAGGATGGGGGCACTTGGGCATTGGCATCCTAGTTGGGCATTGGTGTCGAGTGATAAAAGATAAAATAGTAAAGCATTGATTGGGTTATAGGGTGTAAGAGGCCAAGAAGAAGACATGAAAAAAGACAAAAAGGCCAAAGACAACTGTTAATTGCTAGTTTTCTCACTTAGGAATCATATGAATAGTGGTATGTGATTAAGACCTAGAAATGTACCCAAAGTGCATGATTTAGTGTCTACACTCACATACACTTCTTTGTATAAGTTTGTTGCTCGCTTGTTAAATATCATGCTTTATAGTAATCAATCTCTAAAGAGATTTGCCCTTATTTCTATCAAGGTGGGTGGCCCTATTTTGGGTCACTCTTATATTTTAAATTTAAACACTATTCTAACCTGATATGGAATCTGCCACACTTATATTTTAAATATAAGTTATATGTCATGATTGTTTAGTATATGGCGGGTTTCTTATTAAGGCAATTTCCCAAATAATATTACAACCCCAACAAAAGTTTAGACAAGGGACATGTTGTGAAATCCCCCAAATATCTCACAGAGATCCAACCATTAGTGAAACTACAAAAATAAGGATCCTATATAGGCGTAGTCGAGGAGCTTAAATCCATGACTTCTCTCGAACCCACCTCCACACTCGCACCCACATCCATGACTACATACCGTGTTCTTGTGATCTCGTGTTAAAGGCGAGAAGAGACAAGGGTAGAGACAAATCCAATCTTATACTCAAATAAATTCATGGCCGTATACATTCCACTACCATCACCCCCATATCATTTTTGTGTATAGTGGGGTTTAATAGAGGAAACAACCTTAATTCAAAACCATTTCATGCAAGTATTCATGTGTCTTCTCTAATAATATTTACTCCTTGAGGTCCATTCCAACACCACTCTTCTTTTTGGGATTGATTGTCACACAGGCAAGCCACTAAAAACTTGTGGGTTTCCATTTCCTTTCTCCTACTTTTGCTCTAACATTATTTTGTTCCTTCTCCATCTCACTCTCTATCACACTTGTCTCCAAGACAAACATAAATCTTAGTATAGTACAAAGCAGGAATAAAGCACAATAAATAAACACACTCTCTATGATATATTATTTTAACATTAGAATTTAAATTTTTAAAGTAATTTTTTCATTTTAATTATATTATTTTGTATATTGTCCATTTAAATTTCATTAATTGTTTTTGTAGAAATGGTATTGAATATCGTTTTAGTAAATGCATTTCTAATTTAAAATATGTTAATTTCATTTTATGTTTAAACACACATGCACACGAACATTATATTAATAATATTAATGTAATATAATTATTTGATATATCAAATAACTATATTACTTTTTAAAAAAATTATTGAATGAATTTTGTGTCAATTTGGTGTCACTTGATATTAATTTATCGAATGAAACGAGCAACACAAGCGTGTTACAAATGTGGTGCAAAAATGATGCAAAAGTGACACACATGTGATGCAAAAATGATGCAAAAGTGACACACATGTGATGCAATAAAAATATCCGGTCATGTTAAGTCTACGTCCCAATTCGATTAATTTTGACAACACAATTTCTTCAAAGAAACACGACCAAAAATGCCTAAAAAGGTCAATTTTGACATGAAATTGACTTAAATAATGGTCTTATTAATACAAAATGTAATAGTGATGCTTTTCTTGCATTATTTTGTTCATTGTAAGGATTAATGTTGGTGATTAATTATTTTTGTATCAACGAAAATTACCACACCATATTTCTATTTAACCCTTCTCATTGGCAACATATTGCAAATTTGATTACGTTAACACATCCGGAAAGAAATACACAATACAAATATCATCATAAGAGTTGTGCGTGGAATTCAATTTGGATTTGAGATATTCTTGAGCTACTTCCTTCTCAATATGCCACATATGCAAAATAGACAAAAAAATGGTTATTGGAAGACTATGACTTTCTCACAACCTGTGACCATTGTAGGGTTGAGGAAACTTGGAGTGATGAGGAAAACATGGGTGCGAAAAAACTTGTCTAAGAGGTTAAAATGGAAGATGAATAAATGGAACTTTAGGAGGTATATATAATGGGAGAAAATACTATTGAAGGGGATGGCGATTTTCCTCATGCATTGTTCTTTATAAAACATCTTTCCCCCCGAGCCTTTGTGGAGGAACTATGGCTCGATTGCCTCCATGTGATGGCATTTCATCGACTAATGTGGATTGTAACATGTGTGGTCATTTATGATGTCATTCCATTAAATATTGTGTATTGAAATATGTGTGGTAATTTGAGAATTTATGAGGAATTTAATCAAGACTTGAAAGCTCGTGAGATAGTTGCTTGATAAAGATTTACTAAATTATATTTTCTAATTTCAAAACGTGTTATATGTTTATATATAATTTGTTCTTCATTTGAATTATGTGTGTGCTTATTAAAAGTGTTCCATTCTTTCTCGTTCCTTCTAACAAGTAACACACCCTCTTACAAATCGAATATAGAGATGCTTGTTACAAAAAAACATAGAAGGTGAAAGGGGTTCCAATGGTTGAGAATATGTAAAATTAATAGAGATTTTTCTTCTAATTCGTTTTTAATCAAGTAGATGGGTTACCATACAATTTTATGGATAATAAGAATTTCATAGATAGAAAAATTCACTCAATAAAAGACTTAGGTTACCATGTTGTACCTTGACGATCATCTATATTCTAGCGATCAATGCTCATGATACACGGCAACATTTTGTAAGTGATTAGAGAGATAAATTAAATGAAAAGGACCCTTGACCTCTTAATATATCAATACAAGAGTAAAATGCAATAGAATTAACTAAATATATTGAAGATGATTGCAGTAGGTATGTATAATATTTTCAAATTTCTCCCAAAGCTTTCATCTCATAAACAATTGAAGATGATGTATAAACAATGAAGGGGATATGAAATTATGCAATTGTGTGTTATCTTATTGACAATTATAGAGTTGTGCTCTACAATGTGGATAAAAATACCCCATATTAAGAGAAGCATAACATGATGTATTATTTAAAGCTAGAACTAGTTCCTACCTTGGGATACCTCATGCATGTCATTATTTTTTTTACTATAGATACCTAGGAATAAGGCTCTAGCCCGAAAAAAATAAACATTAAGTTCTAGTCCAAGATAACAATGTTCATTTTTGGACTCTCAAAATAAAAAAATCTTATCAAGCAGGAATGAGGGGACAGTAAAACTTAACTCCATCCCACCCATCACATCAATTTACATTTATTTAACTATAACCAAAAAATTGACATACTAGCTACAACTGAAAATCACTATAATTAACTTTCCTACATTTTGTGATCTGACAAAAACCAGTGTCAAACACCACCAGAAGTGCCACATTGCTCAAAGGGTTCCACCACCTTCTTCCCCTTCTCGTTGTCTAGGGAAACTTCAGCAATAATCTCCACATCAAAATCTTCAAGATCCTGAGCCGAGGATGTAGGGTAGGCACAAGACTAATGCATTTAAACTAGAGCATTCTGTGAAAGATGAAAACCTAGATTCGAGGCAATGGCTTCCCAACCTTTCGACACAAACTATAAATTTTTTTCCAATGCATGTACATGAAACTAAAGACATATCATCCTTCCTTCCAAGTTTACATGGTCTCGGTGTAGGAGGAGGCGGCTTGAGGCATTGGAGAGGATGTTAACAAAGATAAGACATTGGGCCATCTCAAACACATTTCTCCTACCCACCAATCGCACAGATCCAACATTAGATTTTTCATGTGATCGTAAAAATCTACCTCCTCCACGTCATTGCTTGTTCTTTACCAATAGTTTGTGCCTTCTCGTAGCCACACTCGCATGGGAGGAATTCTTTATCTTCCTATTCATCCATAACGAAAGGGAATCACCTGCGACTTCACCCAAGAAAGCCCTCTTTTAATTCTTTCTCGACCCATCTCCCGCATCCGCTTAGGTTCTTCATTTCAAACCTACTACCAAACCTCACCAAAATCCCGAAAAGTTAACCACAAACCCACACTTACCAAAGAAAAACTGTGACAAGTGAGGGCACACATAAGAATTTACATAGATATACACCTTCCACCTGCTCCACATGGGAGAAAATTCAGGTGTCGTGCCATAAACCACATTAACTAATGGCAATTATCACCTCATCCACCATCGAAACTATTCCTAATCAAAATATAAGACCCTCTTAGCATCATTAGAGATGAGGGTGAGAATATCACAAGGATAGTTTTCTGTCCAAACTTGACAACTCCTATAATCCAAATCCCAGACATCACCCCTTTTTGGCTAAACAATCAACCACTTGGTTCCCACTATGTTTTATATGAGAAAATGAGATCTCATAAACAAGGAAAGAATGGACTGGTTTTTGACTAGTTGGCTCCAACACCCATGCCCTGACATGATTTGATTTTATGGAAAATCTATTAATCTCAAAGTCACCTTTTATCCATAAGTTAGGCCAGTTCTAGTTTTTGCTTCTACTGAGCCCAAAGAGAAGAGCCATGCCCTTCACCATATTATTAGTTGAAACATCATTGTCCATAGTCAAAGCTAGCAAAGGCTGACTCTTTGAGTTCTTAAAAATATAACCACAACCAGCATTGCCGGAGTTCCCTTTAGAGGCCCCATCAAAATTTAATTTTATCCACCCATCCTTGGGAGGCAGACCATATTGAGGCTGAGTCTATCCTACTCCCATTATCAAAAGGTGTATGTCTTTCTTCATGTTTCTTGAGAATTTTTTTATTTTTATCCAAGATTCTTTCATTGTTTCGATGTTTTCTTTTAGCAAGAAATTATATAAAAAGATAAAGGCGATTAATGGTATATGCTCTTGTTTTATTTCATCTTTAAAAATTGACACTACATGAGTTAGAAATTAGACTATTAAAGCTATGATAATAATTTTAGGTGATTATAAATTCCCTATAACAACAATAAATCACAATAATCAAATTGAAAAATGTCGTATTTATTTTGTAAAGATACTACACTTTGTCTAATTTTTCTAAAGCTCAATCACAACTAAAGCATTAATATGGAAATATTTTTATGCTTCTTAAGAAGCTTCACGCTTCCCTTATTTTTCTAAGATTTTAAATATTTATATGTTTTATAATCCTTAAAAATCTTTGTGAAATTTAAAAACTATACTTTAGCACGAATACACCTACTTTTTAGCCTTTTGATACAAAGATGAAGATATTTATGACCAAGATAAGATTTATGAACCTATCATAAAAGAAGAGGAAGTAAGAGTAAATATAGAGGATAAACATAAACTAGATGATCTTGATCTATTTATAGATTCTAGAGAACAAGATCGTCCTTCCTTCGTGTACAATGACCATATACCCCTTCCAAAGAAAACAACAACTACAAGTTTAGAGGATGAGGACATGGAAGACCACAATGGAAGGAGACTTACTCTTTAGAAGGAAGACACACAAATTGAGGAAAAATAACCTCAAAGATATTCCCAACCTCCTATTATCTAAAGAAAGCAAATAAAACATCTTGCCTTCATACAACAACCCTACACCCCTTCCGAAGAAAGTGATAAGATAATCTAGGTCAATTTTTTAACAAATCTTGGACGCCTATAGGATTTTAATATTTGCCGACAAAATACCCCATTTTAAAATAAATCAACTCTAAAAATAGATGCACCATAAAATGACAACACAATGCACACGAGGTTGATAACAAAGTTCGGCAATAGCCTACATCTCTCGGGTTCATAATCGAACCAATATAAACAATGTAATCTCAATACAAAATTACAATCCAAGTAAATAATATTGAATACAAAATGGAAGGAGAACTAGAACACCGAATAGCTACCCCGACTGATAAGCAGATTCGATCTAGTATTCTCCTTCAGGCACAAAGTCTTATGGTATATCGATTAATCTTCCGGATGGCATCCCACGTCAATTCTCGGACTCGCAATTTGAAGTGTGGCTCGAATGGCATATTGCATAGTTTAAATAAATCTCAATAATAATAATGTGCCTATTAAATAATAAGACTTAATATCATCTTGTTGATAGTAATAATCGGTCCTTAATGAAAATGATGAAATTTCCTATATGATATAGGTCTTATTTCTCTACATACCGCCTATAATAAAATAATACTTATATCTCCATAACGTCACCACGACACATGCCTTTGAACTTCCAATCATCCTCCTCGGCTCGGGCTTGGAGTACTGCTTCTAAGAGAGAACTCAGAGCTTAATCAATAATTTCCTTTAGGACTTATGTGTAAATTCCTATAATAATGCCTCCATGTTATTCGCTCCAAAATATGCCCATATTAAAATATAGGGCTTATTCCTCTAAAATGTGGGCCTTCACATTTTACTAAGGCCGCATTATATCATCACCTCATTTTATCTCCTCAGGCCTCGAGCTTGCTTTGAAAGAACTCCTTCATAGCTCGGGAGGATCTCGTAATGAGCTTGTTATGCCTTAAAAGGAAGGCTATCTTCAATGGAGGGGTGAGTGGCTTTTATAACTTTTGAGTGGCCTAAACTATATGCTTTATAGCATATCTGCCAAATAATTGCCAACCAAATTAGTTACCCGAGTTGGTTTGGCCACTCTACATGTGAGGGGGAGGTCATGGGTTCAAATCTCACTCCGGAAAGTGTACTTTGACCATTTGGCACCATTTCGCTAAGTTATATCCGTTGTGGCAATGCCCCTGTCCACTACGTCGTTGACCCCTTTACCGTGTTAAGCCCTACAACTACATCCATGTCACTGTTGCCTCCCCGCCACATCCACTTCGCACTTGCCACGTCGGCTTTGATCACACCCATGGTTACCCCTATCCTCTACATTGTGCCATGTGTCCATAACCTTATCGCCAAGTTTGTTGGCCTTATCCACTTACACGTGGATTATCCCATATTGATCGGGATCAGAGATAGGAAAAGTCTTAAAAGGCTTTGGTGGTTATACCCAATACATGGCTTAGGCCACATAACCATGTTTTATAAGTGGTGATTATCCATTAGCTCATCAAGCTAAAAGATCAAGTTGCCCTCGAATAACTTGAACTCATCCCTTCGTAACTCACCCAAGTCATTGCTGACTCCTTGAGTTGGGGTATAAGGGCAGTGGTGGTAGGCCACATGGTGGCCTTAGGACCCACCATGTGGCATATTTGTTTTCGATCGGTTGACGATGACGATTAACCCGCATAACTATGAGTGTCAAATACCGGAGGTATGAAACTTTGACCCATGTTTATCGCCTTTGCCCAATCCGCATTTGTCACTTTTTCCTCCGAAATGTCCTTCGAATCACACCTCCCCAATGGGAAGGTTTTTTGTCCCAAAAATCTCAAATCTCGCTCCTGGATCATGAATCATATCACTAAAGATATCTCTCCAATTGATATTGTAGTCTCTAAACTATTACTTCTTCAATATGACACTTGGTTGATCTCTAGGACCTGTGAGTTATAGGCCCACCATGCTTCTACCTTCAAGTCTTGATTGCCACATTTTCCCTCTAGGGGTCTTACACTTTGACAATCCTCGATGCTTACACCTTTGCCAAATTTTCTCGCTAAGGTCTTACTTGTTTGGAAACATAGGAGGAATATCTTTGTTACATCGCCCCTCCGGGGATCTTACACTTTAGCAACATATAGTCTACATGGAAGTAGATATTGCCACATGTGCCCTTTAGGGGTCTTACACATCAACAACAACCATAAACATGTACTGCTACATCTACCCTTCAGGAGATCTTACACTTCAACAATACTTAAACATCACCACATCTGCCCTTTAGGGGTCTTACACTTCAGAAGATGTCATGACCATGTTGATTAGCTACCATTGCTACACGGTCATAATGCCTCTACACAAAACGATGATCCGAGCTGCCACCAGTGAACTCAATTGTATACACAAACAATTGACAAATCTCCAAGCTTATAGATACGAGTATCCAACTGTAACAAACACTCAAAAGCTGATTAGGAGATATAATGGAATAATCCAAATATAAATGTGAAAAAATATTTAGCTAGAAACCTGGATGACCCTCGACTCACTGCTTCGAGCGGAGGAGCGAGCTTCTTGCATTCTCTGCACCCTTCGCTCTGATTTCTAATCCGGTAGCTATAGAACTGAAACTCTCAGGCTCCGGGGCCTTCTATTCGGGCGAATCCCAATCCCAATCGTAGGTGCCCCTACTATATCCCTCTCCCAGAAGGGCATACTAGTATTGGTAGTAATAAAACCTATTCCAGATCTACTCCCCTCCGGTACCCCTGAGGGCATATCGGTACTCAACCCAACCTCTCTACTAGGGACGAATTCTATTGTAGGAACTGAACATAACAACTTTATATCTCTCTTTCTTTATCTATCTTTCTATTTATCTTCTTATCTATCTAATATCTATGTTAAACTTGTCCCTCGGGTTATACCATCAATTTGGACTCCACAAGTGCAAGCCGATGTCATCACTATTTACTCGGCCTGCATTGATAAACCTACTTGGAGAATAAGTAAGTTCGTCCGCAAGAACAACCAACCGTGATACCAACTTTATCCGAAAATCTAGGTCAAATTTTTAACTAACCTCATACCCTTATAGGCTTTTAATATTTGTTGACAAAATACCCTATTGACAAATAAATGAACTCTTAAAATAAATGCACCTTAAAATGAGAACACAAAGTGCACATAAGGTTGATAACGGAGTTCAAAGCAATAGCCTACTTCTTCTGGTTCATAATCAAACCCATATATTACCTACTTTAATAACTGCAATCTCAATACAAAATTACAATCCAAGTAAATAATACTGAATACAAAATGGAACGAGAACAAGAACATCGAGCACATTACCCCAACTTATAAGTAGATTCTATCCAAAGTATTCTCCTTTAGCACAAAGTCCTACGGTATATCGATTGGTCTTCCAGATGGCACCCCACATCGATTCTCCAGACTCTGCAATTTGAAGTGTGGCTCAAATGGCCTATTAGGTAGTTTGAATAACTCCCAATAACAATAATGCACCTATTAAATAATAGGATTTAATATCATCTTCATTGATAATAATAATAAGTCCTTAATTAAGATGATGAAATTGCCTATATGATATAGGTCTTATTTCTCTCCATACTACCTATGATAAAATAAGATTTATATCTCTATAATGTCACCACAAACATGCCTTCAAACTTCTAGTTGTCATCCTCGTCTTGGGATTAGAGTATGCTTCTCGAGAGAGAACTCGAAGCTTCATCAATAATTGCCTTTAGGACTTATTTGCAAATGCCTATAATAAGGCCTCCATATTATTCGCTCCAAAATATGCCTATATTAAAATATAGGTCTTATTCCTCCAAAATGTGGGCCTTCACATTTTACTAAGGCCACATTATATCATCACCTCCCTTTATCTCCTAAAGGACTAAGGATTGCTTAGAAAGGACTCCTTCATAGCTCAGGAGGAGATCACAATGAGCTTGTTATGCCTTCAAAGGAAGGTTGTCTTTAATGGAGGGGTGAGTGGCTTTTATAACCTTTGAGCGGCCCGAACTATATGCTTTATAGCATATCTCTTGAACAATTGCCAACCAACTTGGTTGGTTGAGTTGGTTTGGCTACTTCACATACAAGGAGGAGGTCGCAGGATAAAATCCCGCTCCTATTGTGCACGCCGACCGTTTTGCACCATTACCACGTTGGATCCACTGTGGAAATGCCCTCCAACTGCATCCACATCCACATCCACAACATTATCTCCAAGTTTGTCGGCCTTATCCACTTACATGTGGATTATCCCATATTGATCGAGGATCGAAGATAGGAAAATCCTTAAAAGGCTTTGGTGGTTATACCAAATATATGGCTTAGGCCATATAATCATGTTTTACAAGCCAACGATTATCCATTAGCTCACCGAGCTAAATGATTAGCTTGAACTCGTCCCTTCACGTAGCTCACCCCGATTGGTTGCAGAACTCATTGAGTTAGGGTATAAGGTATAAGTGGTGGTAGGCCACGTGATGGCATGTGGACCCACCATGTGGCATATTTTTTTTCGATCGGTTGACAATGACAACTAACCCGCATAAATACGAGTGTTAAAGACCATAGGTATGAAACTTCGACCCATGTTTATCCCCTCGCCCGATCTGAATTTTCCACTTTGTCCTCTGAAATGTCCTTCAATCGAAAGCAACAACTATAAATTTAAAGGATGAGGATGTGGAAGAACACAATGGATGGAAACTTACTCTTCACAAGGAAGACACACAAATTGAGGTAAAATAACGTTAGAGATATTCCCAACCTCCTAGTGTATAAAGACATGCTTTTATTTGTATTGAATTTCTCAAAATGTTTAAATCATAAAAGAAATCGATAGAGGAAAAATTCAACTTCTTAGTTCCAAAAATAATAGTTTAGTTAGGAGAATCCCAAGATGGGAAGAAGAAAGATATATATACACATAAATGATCCTTGATGAAGAACACTATGAAGCTAGACAAAAAACATTGGAATGGAGATGAACCCCAATACATAATGAGAGTAAAGGTAATGAAATTGATTGGGTTGAAGAATTACACCATGTAACATAGAATGAACCAATATTATATCCGACATGATGTAGATTGGTGTGTTCAATTACTCCTATACCAACATCCGTAAACCAACATATCTAACACGATCAACCTCTATCGCTATTTGTGTTATAGACAAATATCCTAAAGAAGTATTCGTGGTATCCTGAAGAAGTATTTGTGTTCAATTATCCTTAATAAATGTCTAGTGTCCTAGAAAGTATCAATTGACATTTTCGCAACACAAAATCAAAAAGTATTGATTTTACTACAATCGCAAGGGTTTGTACCTTTCTCTTCTAAGTGTTATGAAAAAATGCAATTCACACATTTATATCATTAAGAAAAAAAGAAGCAATTGCACTTAATGACACACTTTCCTTATCTTGTACTTACTCTATTTTATTGCCCCTTATATGTAGTATGTGTTATATATTCATGTAAATTGATGAACATGTTATCATTACACATTACTTCTCCTTTCCCTTTTTTACATCTTCCCCACCTCATATTTCCTTCAATTTTTTAAAATTTGTTTGCATACCTCACATTCCCTATCGGTGTCTCCATTGCACCTTTAGGGTATGATTGCTAATGGGGTATAGAGTATAAATTTCTTAAAAATGAGTTCGTTATTGAAGGTCTTAGTTTAGGCATTTGGGATGCACTCTAGATTTTTACAAGGTTTGGCATTGTTTCCACAAGTATTTGATTTTGAGTATGGGGTTCCAAATCCTTAAAAATTATTTCCTCACCAAAAATCCTTGTTTGTTTTATATTTTTACGTAGACTTAAGTTCATAAATATGTAGTTTGGTATTAACTCTAATTTTGATGTATTTGTTTTTTAAGTTCATTGATAACACAACACACTCATAGTATAATTTTTAAGTTTTTTTGGATTGGTAAATGCTTTTGACCGGAGCTATGAACCATACATGTGCCAAAGTTATTAGGGATCCAACATCCATGGATCTGTTATCAACAAATTTTGACTTTGCAAAATTAATTAAAAAAATGGAAATTTTGAAAATTTTCAAAAGTGTTACTTTGTGTGATTCATCGCTCTCATCGTGATCATCTCATTTTTGTGATCGTTCCGGTCTTCATTTCGTCCATTTCGGGCGAGAACTCCTCCCACCAGGTCTTAAACTGCATTAAATATTAATTAATTAATTACTCTTTGTTTGATAAAATTAATTTTTAATAACTTTGGGGTTTTTAATTAAATAAATATTAATTAAAATTCATTCGACAAGTTTTATTTTAATTGTCGGGGGAAAAATAAGCTTCCGCTTCCCATTGCCAGGGAAAAATAATCTTCGCTTCCATTCTTTGGGGATGCCAAATTGGCTTCCCGGGCACGGATTTCCCATTTCTTGGAAACTTTGTTTTAAATCCCGCTTGTGGGATTTCTTCCCCCGATTGCCAAATTAATGAATTGGCAAACGCGTAAAAAAATATCCCGATTTCCCACATGGGGAAATAAAATGGGGATTGTCAGCCCGCCTTGCCATTTCCGTTGGCAATTGGCAGTTGATTTCCCCATTTCCCCCGACAATTAATGCCACTACCTGGGAAAGAGGGAAGTTGTTTTAATGGGACGAATTAATCCTCATAAATTCCTCCGTCAAACTCATTGGAAAGAGTCATGCGAAGCTTTCCAATTGCTTCTTATTTCTTCTGAAGGAACAAAGTAATATTTTTATCACATCCCTCAAGCAATACACTGAAGGCCATTGTAAAAGAGGAAGAGGAAAATACAGTCCAAAACACTACATACGCCAGAGGGGGAGGGAAAGAGATCATCTCGCATGGGAGGTAATAAAGCAACCAAAGAAGACAAGAAGATTTTCCACGCTGCCACAAGGGGGAAAAGGAATTAGTTTTAGCGCCCAAGAAGATTCCACGCACAGCCAGAAAGTGGGGAAGTAATAAGTTCATGTTTTAAAAAAAAGAAAACCTTCACGCAAGAGTGTAAGGAAAGAATTGTCCATGCAAGGGAGAAGGAAGCGTTTCCCACGCAGCAAGTCAGAGAGTCCACGCATTGAAGAGACAAATTTTCAATGCCAAAAGATAATAAAGGTAAATCTGCTCAAGGAGAAGACAGTCGCTTTTCACGCCACGAGTGAAGTCTCCTCATGATTCTTTTCAAATGCTCTGACAACGTGGATATCAAACAAGAAAGAAAGAATGAAAGAAACTAGTTTCAATGCATTTGTAAGAAAAATAAGATTCCACGAAGGTTTTTTTTTTTTTTAAATAACAACTTCCACGCAGGTTTACAAATTCATACAAAAATAAATAAATAAGTTTTCAATGCAGATAGTCCAAGCCATTCATTTTCAACGCATCAACAACATGGGACAAAATAGAATAAAGGAGCTCACGTAGGAAAAAATCATGTATTGGCAAAAATAAAATAAAATAAAACTTGCATTGAGTTTTAAGAATAGCCACCCATGATAAAAGCAAGTTTTAAAAAATAGAAAACAATCCATACGCATGCCTGAGTAGAAAGAAACAAAATCCCACACATTTTCCAAGAAAAGTTTCCACGCACTTGCAATAGGGAGCAACAGTTTAAACACCCAGCCATTCAAGAAAGAGAGTTCCCACGTTTGCCAAAGGAAAACCAATTCACGTCTCAACAAAGGAGATCTATTTCCAACGCATTGGCTAAAAACATCAATTTCCAAGTAGCTATTAATAAAAAGATTTCAACGCATAGCGTGAAATCACGTTCCAGGTACTCAGACAAAAATATCACGCATTCAAACGCATTACCGATGTATATCGGCACAAAAAAATGAATTTAATGAAGAAAACAATAGATGCGGAAAGAACGTGCCGCGGGTAGTAGCTGTTGAAGTAATCAACTTTGGAGCTCGATATCTCGAAGACGGATGATCGTTAGGAAGAAAGGTTTGGTTCCTTGAATTCTTCCCATCTTCGTATACTCATTTTCTAAATTTCAAATGTGCAGCACCTCATTTGATATTTTTCACGAACCCAAGAAAAACCCAATTTACTCGATTTTGTTGTGCAGTTTTAGCTTGGCGGAAGGCCTACTTTGAGAATCCATATCTTGAGCCCAGATGATTGTCAAGAGAAATGGTTTGGTTCATTGAATTATTCCCACATTCATGTACTTATTTACAAAAATTCAAATGTACAAAGCAGTTTGTTTGATATTTTTCACGGAGTCAAATAAAATGTAGTTTGCATGATTTCGTTGCTTGCGCAGTTTTCAGCCTGTCAAGGTGACTCACTTTGAGAGTTGATATTTTAGACTCAGATGATCGTCAAGAGAAATGAATTATTTCATTCAATTATCCTCACCTTCATATGCTCCCTTGCCAATTTTTAGATGCTCAAGGTGACGTTTGGTATTTTTACCAGGCTAATTTACAGGTGATTTGTGTAGTTTTGTAAGATGGAAGTAATCACCTGAAATCACGTTTTTGTCACAATCATGTCATCTCCAAACAAAATGATGTTACAGTATAAGTTCCAAGGCATTCTAATCACCCCGATGCTCCATTCAGAGTATGAGAACATCGTCGATGCCAACTTGGGACACGTCGATGTAAGTCGGTTCTGCGATCGCATATCGAAAGAAGGAGAGTCACAATTTTCCTAACGCTTGTTCTGAATTGCATAGATGCACCACGACACTTGCATAGTGTGGTGATTCAACTCCAATGGCTCCGAAGTGGAAGCAACCTCTGACTTTCTCATTATGCGGTATAAGTCGTAGCTATTGGCATATGTCTCTTTGGAGTCAAAAACCATTGTTATCGGTAGAAATCGATAATGGGAGAATCTTGTCTACACAATTGTTTTCACTTGATCATTGTATGAATCTATTCATCTACAAACCAAGACCAATGATAAGTATAATTGTGCGGATCATCAAGCAAGGAAACATCATTCAAGTGTGTCCTGTCGGTCTCGATTAGCGGCAGACATGCATACTTCATCGGTCAGTCTTAAAGTTGGAGCGTTTTCGAATTGGATGATCGTGAGCAGATCAAAATTCCAACACTTTGGGATGGTGACAAAGATAAAGGACATAACTCCAGGCAGTGAATTACAATTTTGGCTCTTAGAAGATCTTCTCAATGACAAAAGATTAAGAGCTGGATTCTGACAAGCCAAGGTTGCGTAATGACTTTGATCTCGTGAAAAATGAAGAATTCACCATGGAAAGGTATTTAGAGCATGTGGAGAATTGAATTTAATTTTGAATGCGAATACAAATGAAGACAAAATTTCTCACACCAAGATGTTGCTCAAACGAAGAGGTGGATGAATTGATCAAATTTCAAGCTCAGCTATCTTGTCATCTAGAGGATTGTGGAGCACGGTCATTGAGTTCATTCTCGCACGACCAGGAAGAGGTGGACTTTGGCCCAATGGATAAGGCACTGATCATAGGTGTTTTGATCTAGGTGGCGCATTGTTGACTAGGATGTCTATGTGTGTGTCTAAGTCATTTAAGTGGGGTCCACGTGTGCCCATTTCTTTTATGACTTTTTAACTTAAGTGGTTTCTATTTTTAGTTGTTTTTAATAAAGTTGGTTGAAAAAGTCAAAATTCACTTAAGTGCCCTATTTAATGTGCATTTAAAACTCTACTACTTTGTAACCAACTTTTGGGTTATAAAAGGAAGTCAAGGGCTCATTTGTAAGGGTGACTTTGAGAGAGGAGAAGAAAATACTTTTGTGTGCAAGCTTTGTTTCAGGAAGAAACTTTGTGTTCTTTTGTGAAGACATTTTGGAGTTAATGAAATATGAACTTTGTGTCTCATTCATTGTCTCTTGTAACATTTGATGTTCTTATGTTCATTAGATGTTAGATGTTTAAATCTTGCATGCAAATATTGTCTTTGATCTTATTGTCAACGTTATTAAGTTGTTGTTCTTGTTCACAGTGATCAAGCTTTGTTATTTACTTGCTCATGTGTGTTCCCTTTTACTCATTCTCGTTTAGCTGATGCAAACTCTATTTTATTTGTGTTAGTTATTGTTTGTTCTTCTCCATGCAATATTAGGCTCTGCTTTTACCTAACTCTTGCATGTTCCTTCCATTCATTCCTTTCCATTTCTTTCCTTCATTCCATTCCATCTCCATCATTCACTTTTCTTTCCATTAATGTTCCAAAACACCCCCACATACAATTTTGAATGTATAGGTGTAAATACAATTTTGGTTTTTAATAAAGGCAACCTCACCTTCATTGAGGAGGGACTTCATTCCCACACTATTGCATGTCATTTACATGTGTGCAAATCCATATGCTAACAGAATCAAAGCCTTTGACCTTTATAGATCAAATAATATAATTTTTAAGTTACTTACGAGCACACATGTTAAGAATAAAAAGGGCCTCCACAACACATTATTTTAAGGACGTTTATTTTTAAATTCTACCGATTGAGACTAAACACGTGTGTAAAGAATTAAATTGGAGATAATATTTCATATATAAATTTAACGTTATTTTCAAATACTATTAACATACATATATAGAAGTAGAAATCGAGTGGAAAATAAAAATGTCAATAATTCTATTGAAAACTAACTCTCATCAACTAAAGTGTAAAATAGGTATATGGGAAGTGCCAAAGGAAGAGTGAGAAGAGAGAATATACATATTTTATAGCTTAAGGATAATGAAGACAAAATCATGCTACATTATAATTGCTCAACCTCCAAAGACATTAAAATAATCACACAAATATGGTGACAATTTATTCATTGTCCCTCTTTTAGAGGCCAAAGTAATAAAATAGGGAAATTTCTCACTTTGAAATCAACATTAAGATGTCAACCTCATAAATGAGTGAATCATGATTTTAGAATGGTAGAATAAATTTCAAATATGCAATAAACATGCACATTTGGCTTTGGGTAATAAGAAATGTATTTAGAAGAATTTGAACATGATTTGTTTAATACGAATAAGCGAATTTCTTGTTGAAATGAACATTAGGATGTCAACATCATAAATGACTGAATTGATACTTTAGAGTCATAGAAGGAATTTTAAGATGCACTAAATATGTAGATTCAACATGGGTTGGTAAAATATGTATTTAGAGGCATTTGAACGAGATTTATCTTGGTTTATGAATCCATATATGAAGAGAGGATAAAACCGAGTAAGAAAAAATACTAATTATGTAACCATAAAACCATTATGTTAATAAGAGTGCCACTTTAATAGCGTGTCGTTTCCCCATTGACATAAGGATCATAGTCTCTTGGGTTTATATGTTGTCATGGATCAAGCCTACCGACCAATGTGGGATTAATTTTTTTAATGAATGATGATTTTAGATTAATATAATAAATTCCAATATACATTAAACATACATATCCAACTTACTTATTATTGCAAGCCATGTACTTATAGGTATTTGAATGAGACTTTGAATTCTTTGGTTTATAAAGCCGTGTAAAAAGAGAGAAAGGTAGAGTAAGAGAACATTTCCTTCATCGAGTAATAAAACATACTCATCTAGAAAATAATCAATAATTATGTTAGTAGGATGGATACTTTCAAAGCATGGCATCACCTTCATTGGCATTAGGATCATGGTTTATCGGTTTGACATGTTGCCCCATACCAATCTCACCAACTAGAATATCATATTTAAAATTTTAATGATTATTTTAGAGTCATAGAATTGTGTGTAGAAGTAATTACAAAAATGTGTTGAATAGACGGATCCAATTTAGGTAGTAAGACATGTATTTAGAGGCATCTAAATGAGTTTTTAATTTACGAAGCCATCGAGGAGAAATAGGGAAGGACAAGTAAGTAAACATACTCATCCCATAACCAATGAACCATTATGGTAGGAGGACCACTTCCATTGTGGCATCACCCCTATTGGCAAAAGGATCACTATTTATTTAGTTTATATGTTGTCATGGACCAATCCTGCTAACTTGATGTGGCATTAATTTTGTGAATGAATGAGGATTTTAGAGTAAGAAAAGCAATTTCAATATGTAGTAAACAACTATTCATAATGGAGTGGTAAGGCATGCATATACAATCATTTAAACAAACCAGTTTTTGGTTTAGTCACAAAGGAGAGGGAAATCACAAAAAAATCAACCATTATGTTAATAGGAGGGCTAATTCCATTGCGACATCAACCCTGATTACATAAGGATCATGAGCTATTGGGCTTATATGTTTTTACAAATCAACACTATCAACCAATGTGGGATTTTTTTTAAACAAATGAGTATTTTAGAGTCGTTGAAAAAAATTCAATATGCATTGACCATATGTATTCAAATTAGGGTAGTAATGCGCATATTTAGATGCATTTGAACATGTTTTTTTGGGTTTATGAAACCATATAGAGGAAGATAGGTGAAGGCAAAGGAATAAGTGATACTCATCTCATAACCAATGAATCGTTATGTTAATATAAGGGTCACTAATATGGGCATAAAGATCATGGTCTATTGGTTTCATATGTAGTCGTAGACCAAGTTTGTCAACCAGTGTGGGATTAATTTTTTTAGTAAACGAGTATTTTAAAGATATATAAGCAATTCTAAGATGCAATAAACATGAATATCCAACTTTGGGTAGGAAGATATGTATTTAGAGGCATTTGAACCAAAAAATTTACTTTGCGAAGCCACTAAGGAGGAGAGGGGAAGGCCGAGTAAACAAACATATCAAGCTGTGTAACCAATCAACCATCATATTAGTAGGAAGTCCACTTCTATCAAAATAAACATTATGTTATGTAAACTTTAATCATTGTATACAACTATAAATTAAAACTCTTAAAATTCCCATAAATGTTTTTGTCCCCAAAGCTTGTCAAGTTTTTTTGATGAGTAGCAAGGCTAAAATTGTCTGAGATATCAACATCTCGGGCATGTTTTAATGATCTTAGCCTTATCCATCTCGAGGTTATTAAAATTTTCCAATTTTGTTTGACGAGTAAGCACACACACAAAGATACACACACATATATACACACACACACACACACACACACACACATATATATATTGGCATCTCCCTATGGTTTATGCAAAGGTTAGTAAAATCTTTCTTTCTTTTTTTGTTGGATAAGTCAAAAATTACATAGATATCATTATCTCCCCTACGGGATTTTGAAAGTTATTAAATTCTTTCATTCTTACTTTGACAAGTAAGCCTAGAATTATATAGATATCAACATCTCTGTGCATGTTTTGACAATCTTTTCCATTCATTTAACTCTTATGTCAAAGGTCTAGAGCGATTTGTACCTTAGTGGATGGTTTAACTCAATAACATTTCATTCTTTCTTTGATTCATTTTGTAAAATTTATCCAAATACACTAAGGAAATGCCTTCATCTTAACTATTTCACAAGTTCATCTTTATTCTTGTATTTATTTACAATTGGAACAAATCAACACATGTGTCTAAGACTTCATTACACTTATTAATGAGATCAAAGATTGTTTTAAATATTTGCAACTTTGAATTTACTTATTCTATTTAAATATAATTATACTCTTCAAATTATAATTATTGTGGAACATTGAATATATTTATTCTATTTTAATTTAAGTATACTCTTCAAATTATAATTATTGTGGTTCATTCTAGATGGCTTAATTTCATTAGGAGAGTCTCTTATCTCTCTTACTCTTACACTCTCATCTCTTAATTTTTAACGGGGCCATTTAATGGCTAATCCGCGTAAGGGACTAATCAACCCATGTCTTTGGCCATCTTTGCTTTCTTTATATTGCCACTTTTGGTCTTACACACCTTCTTGCTCAGTTTAACCTCTGACCCTTCGCATTTCTCGAGTCTGGACACAACACTC
The DNA here is from genome assembly GCA_018340775.1 of Taxus wallichiana var. yunnanensis. Taxonomy (NCBI): domain Eukaryota; kingdom Viridiplantae; phylum Streptophyta; class Pinopsida; order Cupressales; family Taxaceae; genus Taxus; species Taxus wallichiana. Next base: position 215,514,302 of record CM031237.1, on the reverse strand, counting down.
ACCAGGACTCCAGCCAAGGCGCCCCCATCCCCTCTGGGCACCCCTGACCTCTTTGTACTTTATTCACATCTTTTGGGTCCTTTCTAGCCATTTGAGCATCTTATATTTTTGGTAGTCAACCTTTTCGGGGTTAATTATGAAATTCAAGCAGGGAATCATATAAATATAAAGTTATGTGATCATAATAAAGACCAAACACTAAGCATTAGCTATCTCCACCTAAGGTTGCATCCAAAGGTTATTCAAGAGCATTCAAACATCCATTCTAACATCCATTCAAGGGAAAGGGACTTGCATTATTCTACATACACTTCATAGAGGGAGTCTATTCTATTCCATGCACACATCTATTACATTTCTTTACATCTATCTACTTTCTCGCTATCAAGTGTGACATGCACAAGAGCCACCTAGGGCATGATCCACACACACACACACACACACACATAGAACTACATTGGGTCTGAAATGTAGTGCAAGTGCTCAGTCGTAAGATCACTTGTTTGATAGTTGAGGATATCGACCCCTCATTTTGCATCTTTCTTTTTTTAGGATTTGATGTCTCTTTGAGGGTTTTGTAGGTCATTATTTCATTGCAGGTTTTCAAGTGACCTCGATGATCATTGTGTGACCTCATACAAATGACTAAAGGAAAAGGACAATGAACACCTTGTGACCATCAAAGATGGTTTTTGAGAGCATTTTTGTAGTCACAGTGCACCTACTATCTAGTTATGGCACCCGCAAGTGCACCCCGCCCCTTTCAGGTGCCCCTGTCCAACTTTATTCTCCAAATCTACATTTTTTAAGCTTTTTGTGACATTTTGTGCTTGGATTTTCCATTTTTTACACTTGTGCACCTTTGGGATTTTCACTGAGAATCAACTAAGTCTTTTTTTCTCCTCTTTGCAACTAGGGTTTCATATTTTTAGCTTAATTTTGTTTGGGTTATTTTTGTACTTAATTTTATTTATTTTTACTACAATAACAAATCAAGATTAAGCATTTTCATAACATTAATCATATTGGTGAACTTAATCATTTTAGTGACCCTTTCATCTTTGAATCCACCTTCTCTTTAGTGATTTTATCTTCTTATCACTATGGCTCAATCTTATGGTGAATTCACTAAATCCCACCTTAAAGACCTTAATGATCATATCAGTGAGCATCACATGATCTAGACTTTTTTATATTTATTGATCAAGACTCATGAGGAAGCCACCAATTTTCACAAGCTTTAATGCTTCCACATCTTCGCTATTCCCCACTTTTCCATTTCTACTCAACTCATGCTTCACTCTTTTACCTACTTCCTTATTCATTTTCTATCCCTACTCCCACCAACCATTTCACTCCACCTCTTGTTTCTCACCATCACCCTAAGTTTCTTCTTCTTAAATGAAAATCAAGATTTAGCCTCCTTTATCAAGATCTCAAGTTCAAATCCGCCAATTACAACATGCTACTTCTCATGCATCTCCATCTTTGGATTCCACTTTATTACTTCACACCCCATTCACACACAATTTCCACTTACCCACTTCCTCTAATTTTTCACCCCTAAGTTTCCCATTTTCAATGGGCATGGTGACCCACAAGAACATCTCTCGAGCATTTCATGTGGCATGTCTAGATTTTGTGGATGATCATATTTCTTCTAGCTAAGCTCTTTCCTCGTAGTCTTCATGATTATGTGATGTGTTGGTTTTATGACCTACCTGTCCACTTGGTAACATCTTTCACACATCTAGCTGATGCTTTTCTCACTCATTTCTCTATCAATATCAGCTCTAAGATCTCATATGCTCAACTCACACAACTTAAACAAGGATCTAATGAACATCTAGTGGATTATGTCTTATGATATAAAAACAACTTAGCTAAGATGTCTAATGTGCTTTGCAGAGACTCGAGCTTCAAGATTTATTCATTCAAAGTCTATTTCCACCTCTCTAGGAGAGTGTTCTCTTTGAGACATCTCCATCATTTGATCAACTATGTCATACTCTTAAGCTACGTGAAACTAAACTCTTATCTATAGGAAAGCTTAAGTATCAAGAACAAGCTTCATCTTCTACATGCACTTTCAAAGTAAATCAACTTTCAAGCCATCAACCAAAAACCTATGAAGAAAAAAAAATCATTATCAATGTTGTATCTAATACTAAAGAACTTCAATGACAACCACCTAAGTGAACATATACAAAATTAACTATCTCCACATATTCTACTACCACAACTTGTTGAAAGAAATCTTATCACACTTCCTCCTCCACTTAATTTAGATCCATCTCATCCTAAAGGTCATAATTATGATGAAAAAATCATATGTGACTATCATCAATGTGTTGGACATTCTACAAATCATTGTTTCAAACTTCACAATCTCATTCAAGATCTGATCGATAATAATGCAATTGAGCTTCCAGAGCCTATGGATTTTCTACACTATCAATGAAAATCATAAGCTCAAGATATTTAACAATCCTCTTCCAAAACATGAAAAAAAAGTGGTTGATTCCTCGCTAATCATACATATCACGCAATGCCTCCTCCTACATCGGGGCTCTTGATTTCCTAGTTTCTCATGTTGACATTTCTCCACCAATTATTTCTTTCTCTCGATCATGATTATCATGCTACATTCTCTTCTGATCACTTGCACATTAGTGCTTCTATCGGATCCATTTCTATCAATAACACTAAATTTGATCCATCATGGCGCATCAATGTGTGTTCTATTCACACTTCTTTCTATTATGGCTATCCACTCTCACAAATTTCATATCCAATCCCTAACTCATATGGGGTTGTCAAGCTTCAAGTCAGTCATTTTGGTCCTCTCACCATGCTTGTACCTTTTCTTGTGGCACCAACAATTCAAGGGTGTGACATGCTCTTAGGCCTCAATTGGATTTCATAGATCTAGTCTATCATATCCATGAATCACTTGCATCTAAAATTCATTCACAACAACCAAGTCATCTCTATCAATGGTGTTCCACCATCCACTCCATGGCCACAACCTCCTCTTGAGGTTTCATTGCATCAACTAGAGCATCTAGGTCCCCACGGCCTATCAAAACTAAAGCACAAACTACTCCTAGCATCTCACCATTCACACACGACCTACATGGTCTCATCGATCTGCTAGTCCATCACATCAGTCTAGGTCCATCACTAGGACAACTCCTTCATCTAGGCATACTTCACCACCTCATTTTCACTCCACATAGGTGTCCATCACCTCCACACTCTACTTCACATAGGTTTCCATCACCTCTCACGTGCTTTTCTTCACATAGGGTTCATCACCTCCTCACCTTCACATAGGTTTCATCACCTTACATTTCATTCCACATTTTGTTACACAAAGTGCCCACCATCCATCACCATATACTCATCGGTCACATGCATATAGGCTTCATTCACCTACACAACATCTATCTCATATACCACCACTCTTAGAGCATGATCACACACCTTATCTCCACAAGCATCAAAGTGGAGGACCCTCATCTTTCACTTTTATCGGATAACACATTCATCATCACACACTTGGGGGCATCACACTATTTATTTCTCCCCCTAACATTGACATGTGTCTTATTTTCTCATCACTTCACATCTAGATCTTTACACACACATCATATACATCTTGATACATCTAGTATCATCATTACTCGATGATGCACTCTCGTGTTATGGTTCACACTTGACTATTGAGGGCATCCTATATACATGAACCTCACACACACATACTACACATTACACACACACACTACACACACACATCACACACTTCTACACATCACACATCATCTTTTTCACATATCTTCTACACACATCATTATACATTATCACATATACACTCACATTCATATATATCTTTTACACATCTACTTTTACATGTTATGCATCATTACCCTATGATGCACTCTAGTTCCATGGTCATACTCTGACTGACTCGAGGGTCTACATCTCAAATGGACTCACCACACTCACACACGTTCACTCTCACTCACACACACACACTTACACTCTATGCTTTGCACTTTGATGATCACATATTTTCTAGTACACACAATTCAAACCATTTCCGATGATGCACTCTTTTCTATGGTTCATTCTTGAATTGCTGAGGGGGCATATATAAATGAACTCATCATCATCATACATACACATCCACTGGGGGGGGCGCACACTGCTCCTATCATTCACTCTACATTCCATTCCATCTACACTCCACAACATGTATATATATTTGGTCACATTTAGTCTTGCTTACATTTACTTGTTACATGTACACTTTATTACACATGCTAGATAGATATCTTGTATGTCATTATTTTTTCCATACACACATGCATGCATTCACTTGCTTTCTAGTTGTGATCACAGATTCTACATAGATCTATACACACAACATGGATGCTTGGTGCAATACCTATTACTAGTCCCAGAATGCTCTGGGGCATCCACTTTCGTACATTATAAGTGTTATTGTTTCATTTTTTTTCATAACACATTATTTTATCGATTATACACACCTTGACATACTTTTTTATCTTTCTAACATGTTAATGGGTGCTTCATGTGCAACATTTTTTTTGCAAGTCTATTTTCCACCATGGTTGTCTATTACATTACATTGTTTTTCTTTTTTTTATTTTTTCCATTTTTTGGGATTTTCCCTTTGTCTTGTGTGCACACTTGTCTACTTTTGGCCTAGTCGGCCTTGATTGTCTTGTGACATCGTGAGTGATGTCCCATGTTTAAAACCCACTTTTTCATGGTCTACATTGTCTTCTTGCATATTATCTTCTTGTGTCTTAGCTTACACATTGTTTCTTATTTTTACTAGCTTACATTTTACATGCATGTTTTCTTGTACTAACACTTGTCTCCTAGCCCACTTGTTTTTGTGTGCCTTGGTTTCTACCAAACACACTCCCCCCCCTACAAGGCACAATTTTCAACACAATGGTTGGTCCTCCTTTGGGCCGCATTCTCCTCAGTGACATGTCACATGCACCCCAAATGAGGGGGCATCATTTGGGTGAATTAGTCACCCCATACAATAGTCATACATCATCACACAACACAACACAATACTAGTACAACACAATCATCAACATTAGACATGGCTTAGATCTTGACTTGGGTCCTTGACACAACACACACACACACGCCTGTGACCAGACAGAAGTAGTAGCCTGGGTGCCCCTAACCCTTCCTAGATGCTGTGACCAGGGGGTAGTTACACAAAATTATTTAGTGCAACACAGTCTACAACACTCCACACAACGGATTTTATAGGTAGATAGTCCTTAACACCCACCATACATACATACATTACAACTTTTTTTCCCATCCACAACATTGGATTGGAAATGGTCAAACCGGATCAGATTTTTACACACCATCTGTAGTGGTGTTCTACATCATGGAAGTAATTAAAGGTTGGAGGATGACACCAGACTTTTCTCCCTACACTTCTTCCAGATCATTGGTGCATGAGATCACCGAAAAACTTCGCAACTCGACACAACTGGCGTGAGATCACCCAAAAACTCATTCTTCTACAACATCTATAAGATCCTTTCTACACTCTTTTCCTCATCATGGATCAGGTGCACATGTTCCTTTTTCACATTTTTCATTTTACATACTTTTTACATACTTTTTACACACATATACATATGTATTTGACTACTTGTTTGTTCTTCTCTTTTAGTAGTCCATATCGTATGGGAAGTAGTCACATAGTCAACATCATTCAACATCAACAACAACAACATCAACAACATCACACACATCAACATCGACATCAACAACAGGCACATTGATGACATCTACAACATGTGTTTCACCCTAGGGTCATTATCTCATCACTTTTTGCACTTTCTCATCTTTAGTCTCCACGCTCCACCTTTTTATCACTCCACACTTTTCTTGTCTCTCGACATGCTTTTCTCGCCATCGATCTACATGGTTATAGGTACATCTCTCTATCTACTTTATGTTATTGAGATTTCACTCAACAACATAAAGTGGGGGAAAATGTAGACACAAAATCACACACTTTGGGTAATTATCTAGTCTTGATTACATACTACTATTCATATGATTCCTAAGTAAGAAAAGTACTAATTAACCCATGTCTTTGGCCATCTTTTCTTTCTTTCTATTACCACTTTTGGTCTTACACCTTCTTTCTAGCTTAGTCTTTATTTTCATACCTTCATTTCTCAGTCTTGGACACCAAGTGCCCTACCAGACGCCAATGCCAACAGTCCCCATCCCCTTTGGGTGCCCCTGACCTCTTTATACTTTACTCACATCTTTTGGGTCATTTCTAGCCATTTGAGCATCTTATATTTTTTTGGTAGTTAGACTTTTTGGGGTTAATTACAAAATTCAAGCAAGGGAATCATATAAATATAAAGTTATGTGATCATAATAAAGGACCAACACTAAGCATTAGCTATCTCCACCTAAGGTTGCATCCAAAGGCTATTCAAGAGCATTCAAACATCCATTCTAACATCCATTCAAGGGCAAGGGACTACATTATTCTACATACACTTCATAGGAGGGGAGTCTATTATATTCATTTTGCATCTTTCTTTTTTAGGATTTAATGTCTCTTTAAGGGTTTTACAAGTCATTATTTCATTACAGGTTTCAACTACCTCGAACATTGTGCGACATACTGTGAACAAAGGCAAAGGACAATGAACACCTTGCGATCATTAAAAGATGGTTTTTTTGAGCATTTTCGCAAATCACAGATGCCCACTCATGTTTGAGGCACCCGCAGCACCCCCGCCCTTCTCAGTGCCATTGTCCCATGTTTCTCCAAGTCTCGCATTGCATGAGCTTCGTTGCAATGTGTTGCTTTGGATTTGCCATTTTTCAACATGCACGTTTGGGATTTTGCAAATCAACTAAGCATTTTTATCTCCTCTTCGCAACTATAGGTTTCTTTTTTAGCTTAATTTGCTTAGGTCATTTTGGTACTTAATTGAATCAACTAAGTCTCTTTTTACTACTCTTTATGAATCAAATTAAGAATTTTCATAGGCATAAATCCATATTATTCTTAATCAAAAATTAATGTTATAGTTTTTAAGGATATCCTTAGATAAATAAATTGTAAAACCAAGGTTACGATCACAACTCTTGAGTTTCGATTTCTAGTCAAATATAAATATATAAAATCGAGACACACATATAGCTCTAGCTTGTCAAATGCATGACAAAGCATAAAAGTGTTTCCTTAAAATAGAACCAAATATCACGGTTGTGGAAAACAAGCCACATGGCTTGGAATTAAAAAGGTTAGAGGAAGCGATCTTACGAAATATAATGTTACAAGAAAATAAAAAATATACGGGACTAGTTTTTCTAGTAACAAAACTAAAAGAAAACACACACGCGCACACACACACAAAAGGAGAGTGACGACGTGTTTGTTTATCATCAATTTTAACTAGTCATGTCATATCTCGGGACACGGGAACAATAACCAAGTGCTTAACATGGATAACTGCGTAGGGGAGCTCATAAACATTTGCACAATTATACCTATGTGAGGGTGATGGTAGTTTGATGAAGCAACATAGGAAATTCTAGATTTTTGGAGGAAAATATCAAGCAAATAAATACATATGTTACCCAGTTTGTACGAGAAGACTCTCACATCACAATACACTCAGAAACAATCATACAAAAACAAAATTAAAAAAACCTCAAATTTTCAACTGTTTACTTGTAAAAATATTGAATGATCCATTTTAGATTTTTTTGTTGAGTGTGTGATGATTAAGACTAATTACGTGTTTAGAAGTAGTCACATTGCGTGTCATATTTAAATTTGGGAATAGTTAGCAACTTACAGTTAATATTTGTGTATAAATAAAATCTTGTTGATGCAAGGAAATGCACATTTACAATCATAAAACTTAAAAGTTTATTACTCTTCTTTGTCTTCTTGCATATATGTGAATTGTGGCATACCAACATGAAGATCATTACTCCAAGAAAGAGAAACCATGTCTTTCACTATGGCTTTGTTGAGGTGATCCAGTCGATATGAATAAATACCACTCATCTTTTTAATTTAGGGATAGGAGATTGAAGGATTAATCAACAAAAGTTGTTGACGTGCTAAATGGAGCTTAAAGTTATTCATGTTAGTTATTTTCTCTTTTCATAAAAGTCTGAAGAGTGGTGACTTAGATGCAAAAGTTTTGATTTTGAAGTTTTATTGTCTAAATACGCTTCCACAATTTGAAAAATTATAAAATTATTTTTACAAGGAAAATCAAAGACGTCTTCTTCTATTGACTCTATTCCGGGAAGGTATTATTATTTTCTTGGGCTATTGCTTATTCGGTCACATGGTAGTGGAATAAAAACTTATGGGAAACATTGTTCGTAATAAATACTTAAGTCTTTTCAGTACATTCACAACTCATTTTCAGGCTCAGTAAACCATTTCACATTTAACATAGTGTGCAACATGTGCAAGAGAAATTATAAAGAAAATAAAATTAATAGGTTTGAAGAGGTAGATTATGTATTATTTTAAATTTATCTGTAAAGTTAAGAAAGAAAAAGTATATAGGGTATAAAACCAATAGCCATTTGAAACGGAGATACTTACATTCAATGATATTTATTAGTAAGAGCGGAAGGGAAAAATTGCTTTGGATTCTCATAAACCAGGATTCTCGTAATTTATCAATAAGGACAAAACAAAGAACAATATAGATGCTCATTAAAATGTCTAAGATCAAATTCACATGTCTAATAAATGTCGCAACTAAGATATTGTGATTGTTGTCAAAGCGTTTCAATACATTAATTGTTAAATTTATTCACTACACACGTATATTTCAATGGTTAAACTATAACAAAACAAATTCCAAAATTCCAAAAATTTATTAATATGAAAAATCTAATATGCCTATAAAACTAGTAATCGTATGTGAAATGTACGATGTGAATGTCGAAAGGGATATAGTGAAGAAGTAAAAGTGGATGGAGAGGAATAATTGGAAAGGAAGATGGGTGTAGCAAATGACGTTTGAGGGTGGAGAAGTGAATGGGGAAGGAAAGAGGAATCGAGGAGCCAATTTAAAAATAAGATATCTGTGAAGAGCACGACACATATGTCAATGGAAAGAAGGAGAAAAATGTTGTCGGGAAGACCCAGATGATATTGCAGAGGGTGATATCTAAAAATGAAAGAACCATACGAAAATTGTAGGGACATGAAGTTGTTGATTATACATGGAATGGTCAAGTAGCGATTTCATGCAAAATTTAGATTGATGTTTTTCCAACTATCAAGTTACTCGATTAGGGTAGTGTATTTTTCACACGAGTGCAATTTACATCCAAAGGGGAAAAATAAAGAAGGGAATAACCAACATGTTCGAACTTTGGAACTTGACCGCAAAGAATATGGTATGAAAGAGGCCGAGGAAAAAATAAAAATCAAATTTCATCCACATTAGGATTCATCTATTAAAACAACCATATATTCCCTCAACCAATCACATAAATAATTTAAAATAAAGCAAATTTTGCTCAATAATTGTTGATAAATGTTCTCGCTTTATCTCTAGACATGAAGTGACCCTCCTTTCACTGTCATAACTTAGGATGAAATCATAATCTCACACGCCATTTATCCACCTTACGTCAATTCATACACATGTCAAACAATGAATGCCTATTGTTGAAGGTCAAATAGGTAACTTGATACTAATGTGGACATTGATACAGACAAGGATGTCAAAGGTGAGGATTGTGATAGTACATGGACATTGATATGGATGAGGACATGGACGACGAAGATTAATAGTCATTGTCAGAAGCCATGGTGTGTTTGTTGGTACATGGCAAGATTAGATGACTAATAAAGGGATTTTAATGGTGCCATATAAATTTTGAATCACAAAGGGAATAAAAAACATTCACATATCTAACTAAATGGAAAGGAAATGATATAAAAGTTCTGAGTTATATTTATTCAATGCAGATCTAGAATGATTACTTTATTTCTCACAGTTTGTCATTGGAACTCACAATGGTAAGGTACATTCAATAGCCAACCAAGAAGAATGCCTAATCTATCTTCCACAATAGAATTGTAATAATACAACTTAGACTAAATCACCCTACACAAATCAAACATCATATTTTTTATGCACAGTGGTACCCTTATTAGTGAAGGTGGGAACAAGGGATATCCATGTGAAAGTGTTCCCCTTGTAAAGGAAGAAAGATGACGCCTTAAAAATAATACATTTGTTTCCCAACTTCCAGAAATGATGTATTCCCTGTCGATAGTGCCTCTACCAATAATGAAAATCCAACCCACTCCCTTTTCGACATTTTCGTGTGATAAACCATGATTTTTACTAAACAACTCGACATTACTCCTTTCTTAATTTTCATTAAGGATCACAGAGAGATACAACGTAAGAAGCGTATGAGTGTATCTTTATTACATTCTTAATTTCAACATTAAATATGTGATGAGATAAAAATGAAAAAATAAATTATGAACATAATCAATATGCTTCAAAGTATGTAAGATATTATTATGTATTCAATTAGAGATTGGTGATGTGCCTAAATTAAAAATAAAAATAGAATTCCATCCATATAAGGATATGTCTATTTAAATAATCATATATTCCCTCAATCGCTCACATAAAATATTTAAAATAAAACAAATTACGATACAATAATCATTGATAAATGCCCTCGCTTCATCTCTAAACATGACGTGTCCCATCGTCTACGTGCCTACACTTGAGATGGTGCCCGATATCACACGCCCTTGCTCTACTTAGCATCACTTTATATGCATGTTAAACAATGATTGTCGTGTGTAGAAGGTCGAATAGGGAACTTGATACTGATATGGACGTTGATACGAATAATGGCACCGATTAAGCGGTGGAAGGGGTTTTAAAATTATTATGTTTGGAAAAATAAAGGAGGTTGGTTTCACGAGTAGAGGAAGAGGAGATAACAGATAGGTATACGTGGCTGGGAGGATGTAAAAACCTTAAAAAATTTAGTATTTATCCTAATCTTATGTCTTGTATCTCTAGTGACGAGGCATAGGTGGATTGAAAACACATAGTACAAGAGGTAAGGTTTGCTGCCACATCTATTTGACAATATAATGAATGCAAGAAATTTGCTTTTTATTTATTCTAGCTTACAAATGAATTCATCAAGGTACAACCAGTGAAAGACATCGCAAAGACATTAAACTTTTGGGGTTAGACAAGGTTGTACATATAATATATCATATCTAAACATACATGCAATAAAAGTGAATATTCTACGGTAAGAAATATACATCACAAAAGATATAAATCAACACCACATTTAATGTGGTTCACCCAAAGATGGACTACATCCACAAAGAAACAAGCCAATTTATTATCCAAATCTTTCAAAATATATACAATTGAATATTTACAATCTTCCACACTTTGGATGTACATACTTTCTTTCTCTTAAACTTCTTCTTCTTCTCCAATAATTATCTCTCTCACAATAATCATCAACTCATTCAATTCTTACTTCTAAACCCTAGCTTTCATGCTTGTATAGGTATATACAAACTTAGGGCATTTAGTAATGTAATTACAATCCATAATTAAAATTTTCCTCCGTAATTTCTATTTTATTATGTATGTATTAGGAATAAGATGTTGTTAAGTATGATTAGTAGTGGCGTCTGATAGAAGATAATGGCGCACAAGATGGTGCCACCAATAAAGTAGAGTACAGTAGAATACCAAAAAATAAGAATGTTGTGGTAAAAAGTAAATATTTGTCGTAAGTGGTCTAGTAATGTTAAAATGTCAAAGTTGGGGTAAGTAGAGAAGTAGGGTCTACATGATTAGGAATTAGAAATATTATATTTGTAATAAGGACAAAGAGTGATGTCATAAATATTTTGTGTATTTTATTTGTGGAAAAGTCTAAAAAGGTGGAACCCATGTGAGATGATAAGGTTTATCTTATCTTAAGATAAGCCTACATGTAAAGGCAAGAGTTTAGGCATGGAATATGATTGTCGGAAGAGATTTCCTATCCTATCTTAGAGATAGGGTGGATAAGCCCGAATTCCTATAAATAAAGAGGCCACCCCCTCATTTAGCATAGGAGAGAAGTAGTGAGAAATATCAGATGAGTAAGTGTGTAAAGGAAGCCATCATTTAGAAGGTGTGTTAAAGAATCCATTGTGAAGTTTCTCCCATAGTTATTGTTGGAAGGCAAGTGAAGTCAGAACACTCAAGTACCTCATGGGTGAGATTGTAACAATTTCATGTTGATATTATAATTTACACTTATATTTCAGATTTATCATCATTCCTTCGTATCATAGTCTATGGTATTCTTGTGTTATGTTTGTTGTTGTGTTTCCAGATTACATCCACCAAACTAAAGGTTGTGCATTAGTAAATAATCATAGCACGAGGAGTTCCGGTGGAGAATTATCATAGTGTCGGATTGGTGATGACATTTTGGTTCCATTGCCGGGACCATTCCTCGTTGGTGGATTTTCTGGAGAGATATTCCCACTTAGTCAAAAATCATTTGGAGGGTAACCTTGTTTTTATTATGCATAGTAGTTACCATGGTAAAGTCACTTTTTACCGTGAATAGTATTTACCACAGTAACTTTACTTTTTACCGTGAATAGTATTTACCACAGTAACTTCACTTTTTACCGTGAATAGTGTTTACCACAGTAAAGTCAGTTTTTACCGTTTTTTACATTTTTACAATAAGTCAAGTTTTACCATAGTTTACCGTGGTCATTCCTATTTTACTGTAGAAAGGTGTAAAGTCACTTTCTATTATAGTGATTCCAATTATTTGTGCACATAAGTCTTGTTGATTATACTTGTGGGTTGGTATTTCACTGTGGTTACTTTTTAAAATGGGGAAGATTCCTATTTTTTTCAGCCCAATCTAATGAAGATGCTTCCTCTTTCATTCAAGAGTTTAAACGATCTTGTATTTGTAATGGCCTCATAAGAAGGGAACAATGGACTGAATTTTTTCCTACCTTTTGGATGGTTCAACACTTAGGTGGTTTCAAACACTAGGTGATAATGTGAAAACTCATGGGATTTATTAACCGAAAGTTTTCTTCAAGAATTTGGTGAACAATGTAAATATGCAGATCTCATGATCGATATCACAAAGCTATCCCAAGGAGAGAAGGAGAAGATAAGGGATTATCATGCTCGTGTTCTAGAGCTAAGGAGGAAGCTCGATGCCCAGATCCGGAAGGAAGGATTAGCGGATGGGTTGATGAATGGCGTGGATAATCTCCTCTAGTAAGCACTTCATTCTTGGGATGAAGCCGAGATCGACAACGAGTGAAGTATGACCGCCCACCTACCACCATCAACAAGCAAAGGAGATTGCAAGAAGGCAAGAAGAAAGCATGGAAGAGGAGCCCAAAGAAATTCTGCTAAGGTAGAGCCTACACCAACACCTTTGGTCCGTAATCCACAACCACTCGGGTGAGCACAAATATTTTCCTAGTACATCTACCGAGTATGAAGATCTCGCTCAAGAAGATGGGCCGCTTAACTATTAATCTTCTTCAAGGAAAGGAATTTAGTTCTCAGGAGGAGATAGAGGTCCAAAAAGAAATATTTTGAAGTGTATGTTATGGTTGTTAAAAAGGGTCATTATAAGTATAATTGTCAGATAGAGCTTCTACATCCTCAGTACAAGAGATAATGATAAAGGAAAAGCACCTGTGAATTCTTTTGATGTAGTAGATAAGAGTATAAATAATGAAGTAGATGTGTTTGTAAAAAAAGAAAGAAAGAAAAAGATAACCAAGATGGAAATGATCCTAAGAAGATGAAAGGAGAAACTAGTAAGAAACATAGGAGAAGAAAGTTGGGTGTGTAGGATTTTGATTTCACAGGACAAGGACCATACTCCATCTTAGAAGATCTGTCCAAAAGGCCTGGCAAATATTACATATGGTCAACTCTTGGCTATGTCTTCTACGAGAAGAGGGAGCTGCGAAGTGGACTCAATGCTCGATGAAGGAAGGAGGTTGAGGTCCCTATTTTGGAGGCAGAGAGTGGATCCCTACGCTCCACAAGCCGAGGTATTATGTAATGGTATTTCAATTCATGATGTCTTAGTTGATGGAGGTGCTGCAGCTTAATGTAATGACCGAGTCTCTGTAATGAATATGTTGGGTTTAAAATTGATCACCCTCAACACTTATGTTAAGGTCATTAAATAAGGGAAAACTAAACCAAAAGGTGTAGTTTCAAATGTGGCAATATCTGTTATGGGTGTCAGATGTGTGGTAGACTTTCAGTGATGAAAATGGTACTGTTGCATACCCAATGTTGTTGGGAAGGCCATGGCTAAGGAGAGTTCATGCAAGAAACTACTGGAATGAAGGCTTCATGACACTTGGATGTGGCAGAGAGAGGGTGAAGATAAATGTGATCCCTTGGCATCATAAGGTAGAACCTGTGGATTCAAGTGATGAAACTGATGATGGACATCCTCTCGATTACTCTAGTACCAAAGTGAAGTGGACACAAAGATGAAGAAAGTGAGATTGATGTTTCGGTCATGGATATCCTTCCAGTCACACCGACTCATGAACCCATAAAATTATCTGAAGAAGAAATTGATGATCGTCTCCAACAAATAAAGATTGGTGATGTTGTGATGGAGAGTGAGAAGGAATCCTACCTCCATCTCTTTCAAAGGTACATACACCTATTCACTTTTGATTACAAGGAACTCCGTCAAGTAAGTTGGGTAGAACATTCTATTGAGCTGGTAGATGGTGCTAAGCCCATAAAGCAAATGCCATATAATGAATCCTAATTTTTCCAAGACTCGTAAAAGAAGAAATAGATAAGTTGCTTGATGCAGATTCATATTTTTCATGGAGAATCAGTAATGGGTTTCTCCCATTGTGATCTCAATAAAAAGAATGGGAAACTACGCATTTGTGTTGATTATAGAAGCTCAACAAGGCAACAAAGAAGGATCATTACCCTCTTCCATTCTCGATCAGATCTGGATGAAGTAATGGCCAGAGTGCTATAGTTTTGTTGATGGATATAATGGATACAACCAAGTTCGTATAACAGAGAAAGATCACCAAGACCACGCTCACCACTCCTGGGGAACGTTTGCTTATAGAGTTATGCCTTTGGGTTGTGTAATGCTCCGCAACATTCCAAGTTCTTGATGAATAGGGTGTTTGAACCCTACATCGGGAACTTCATCGAGTATTTCTAGATGATTTTTACATCTATGGGAGCAAGATGGACCACCGCACTAGATGGAGACAACATTTCAAAGGTTAGATGAAGCATAAGCCTCACTAAACCCTACAAAGTGTGTCTTTGGATGTTCTAAAGGTGTTTTGTTAGGGCATGTTATATCCAGAGATGGTATTGGTACTGATCCTGATAAAGTTTCAAAAATCAAAGAGTTACCATTTCCTATGAATAGAAGTAAGTTGAGATCATTTTTAGGCCATGTGGGTTACTATAGAAGGTTCATCAAGAATTTCTCAAAGATTACATAGCCACTAACCCAGTTCTTGAAGAAGGATGTTACTTATGAACCAGGAAATAAGGCGCATGAAGCTTTTGAACAACTGAAGGAAGCTTTGGTGTCTTCACCTATTTTAAAGAATCCAGATTGGAGCAAGCCATTCATTGTGTATACTGATGCCTCAGATGCAGCACTAGGAAGTACTCTGAGCCAAAAGGATGAAAATGGGAATGATCATCCAATTTACTTTGGGAGCAGACAAATGAGCAATGTTGAGGTAAATTATATTATAACTGAAAAAGAGGCTCTAGCTATCATTTTTGTTGTAAAGAAGTTTAGAAATTACTTGCTAGGTAGAAATTTATAGTCAGAATAGATCATCGTGCTCTAAAATATATTGTAAATAAGCCTAACCCATCAAGGGAGGATAACAAGATGGATAATTTTGCTACAAGAATTTGAATTTGATATTATAGATAGGCCAAGAAAGAAGCATGTCAATGCAGATGCACTCTCTCGAGCCTATGATGGTTTAGGTTCATCTTGTGATGATGATGATTTCCCAGATGCAACATTGTTATCCTCGACACAATCCCTAGTGAATACATAGATATTTGGAATTATCTCGAATGAATTCAAGTTTCCCGATGGTGCCAATGCAAAGACTAAGAGGAAGATTACTCAAGCCATCGTCCATATTCTATTCTCGCATGGAGTATTATTTTGAATAGACCTCGATGGACAAGTACAAGAGGCAAGTTGGACGTGATCAAGGGAAGGAGCTGATAGAAGAATTCCACAATGGTACATGTGGAGGACACTTTCCTGACAACTTACAACAAGAAGGATCTTGGACGAAGTTATCACCGCCCACTCTTTTTAGAGATTGTTATAATTATTGTAAGACATGTGATATTTGTCAAACACATGGTAACCGTAAGACTTCATCAGCTCCATTATGCCCTATTCTTCCACTGGTCCCTTTGAAAAGTGGGGAATAGATATCAGAGGTCCACTTCCAACTACCCCACGCCAAAATAAGTATATCAGTAGTTGCACAGATTATTTAACCAAGTGGGTCAAGCTAGGCCATCAAAACAACTTCCATGGATGAAGTGGCAAGGTTCATATATGAACGCATTGTCACTA
Organism: Taxus wallichiana var. yunnanensis; assembly: GCA_018340775.1. Lineage (NCBI taxonomy): Eukaryota > Viridiplantae > Streptophyta > Pinopsida > Cupressales > Taxaceae > Taxus > Taxus wallichiana. The sequence goes on along the minus strand of CM031237.1, from coordinate 215,497,541 downwards.
GATTTGGTTGCCCATTAGAAATTGTAACAGATCAAGGAAGCCACTTCATTAATGAGGTGGTAGAAGCCCTAGTCAACAAGTTTTCTATTAAGCACAGGAAGGCAACAACATACAAGCCAAGCACAAATGGACAGGTGGAACGAACAAATTTTGTGTTGTGTCAAATTCTAGCAAAAGATGCAGCCTTTACAGTACATAAGTGGGATAAAAGGATTCATGCAACATTGGGCATATAGGCAACATCAAAGTCAAGCAACAGATACTCCCCATTTCATTGGCTTATGGCATTGATCCAGTTCTTCCTATTGAGTTTGATATTCCCACTGTGAGAGTTATGAAAAATGAAAGGATGGATGAAAGTGATTCAGTAAAAGAAAGGTTGGTGCATCTTCATTTGCTAGAGGAAATGAGGGAAATAGCGAAGGATACAAGCTATAAGAAGAAAATGAAGCAAAAGGAATACTTTGATCAAAAGATCCGTTGGTCTCCATTTCATGTGAATGACTTGGTTCTAGTATATGATTCCAGATACAAAAAAAGAAGGCAGAGAAAATTTCTTCCCAAATGGATGGGGCCCTACAAAATAACAGCTATGCATGAAAATGGTACATATCGACTGGAGGAATTGGATGGCACTCCCATTACGAAATGGGTCAACCATGACAAGTTAAAGATTTTCCAAGCACAGAATAGTCTACTCCGAGGACGGAGTAGAAGCTAGGAAGGGGGAAAATGTCGACATTAAAATTTTCCTCCGTAATTTCTATTTTATTAATGTATGTATTAGGAATAGGATGTTGTTAAGTATGATTAGTAGTGGCATCCGATAGAAGATAACTAACGCCACAGTACGGTGCCACCAATAAAGTAGAGTATGGTAATAGTCAAAGTACAATAAGAATGTTGTGGTAAAAAGTAAATATTTGTCGTAAGTGGTCCAGTAATGTTAAAATGTCAAAGTTGGGGTAAGTAGAGAAGTAGGGTCTACATGATTAGGAATTAGAAATATTATATTTGTAATAAGGACAAAGAGTGATGTCATAAATATTTTGTGTATTTTATTTGTGGAAAAGTCTAAAAAGGTGGAACCCATGTGAGATGATAAGGTTTATCTTATCTTAGAAGATAAGCCTACATGTAAAGGCAAGAGTTTAGGCATGGAATATGATTCGTGGAAGAGATTTCCTATCCTATCTTAGAGATAGGTGGATAAGCCCAATTCCTATAAATAAAGAGGCCACCCCCTCATTTAGCATAGGAGAGAAGTAGTGAGAAATATCAGATGAGTAAGTGTGTAAAGGAAGCCATCATTTAGAAGGTGTGTTAAAGAATCCATTGTGAAGTTTCTCCCATAGTTATTTTGGAAGGCAAGTGAAGTCAAGTAACATTTCAAGTACCTCATGGGTGAGATCAGAATAATTTCATGTTGATATTATAATTTACACTTATATTTCAGATTGTCACCATTTCTTGTATTATGTTTAAAGGTTGTGTTTCCAGAAATAATCATAGTAAACAATCACGAGGAGTTCAGATGAAGAATTATCATAGTGCATAGGATTGGTGATGACATTTCCTCTTGCACCGATGTTAGTCATAGGTGACCAATGTCGATTTCTCTATAACCGATGTTGGTTCTTTGTATGTTCATACAAGTTTATTATTACATGCTTATTTGAAGTAATTGAGCTCTAAACTCAACAATCTCCCACTTGGAGATTAATTTCTACACTATACCTATACAACGTCATACTTGGATCCCTCTTTAACTTTGTTTCTTCCTCTTCAAGTCTCAAACTTAAATACCACAACAAAAGTGAGTGTAGCTCCAACTTCTCTTTTGCTAATGGTTTCGTTAGCATATCCACATGTGGTTTTCACTCATATGAATCTTCTCCGGCTTTAGTTGTCCATCCTCCAATAACTTCCGTATGAAGTGATACCTCAACTAAATGTGTTTCGTTCTTGAATGAAATTCTTAGTTCTTTGCCAAATGAATTGCACTCTCACTATCACCGAACAACTTGCAATCATTTTGCTCATTTCCCAACTCTTCCATGAACCTATTCATCCATATCATTTCCTTGCTTGAGTCTAAAGTTGAAATATAGTTTACCTCTGTAGTTGACCGATGTTGGTTGGGGTCAACCGACACCAGATCTACTATGTAACCTTGTTGGTATTATTTTTAAATCCAAGAGTTTATTTTCATTCACAAACTTCTCAACCGGTTTGTCCTTGGGTACCAAAATTTGATCCATATATATTCTATTTTCATTCTATTCAATGTTATGACTCTGATAATTTTAGAATTATCTAAATCCCAAAAATAGAATCCAAAATCACCAAATCCATAACCAATGAAAGTGTATCTCTTGGATTTTACATCCAACTTTTTTCTATTTTCCTTATCAATATGCACAAAAGCTTCGAACCAAAAACTTTAAGAAATAAAAGATCTATCTATTTTAGGTCAAGCTTCCTCTAGTATTTCTCTATTTAGTGAACTTGAAGGCCCACAGATTAATTAAGTACATTGTTGTATCAACTTTTGGCCAAAATTGTAAGGCAATCCAACATGTATCCTCAAATTTCTAGCACATTCCATGATTGTTATATTCATTCTTTCTACAACACCATTATCTTGTGGTATTATTGGAACCATTATTTCTCTACGTATTCCATTCACTAAACAATAATCATTGAAAGATTTACTACGGTATTCACCACCATTATCGATTAAGGCATTTTAAATTTGAATTTGATTCATTCTCAACAAGGGCTTTCCATCTTTTAAAAGTATTAAAAACATCATATTTTCATTTAATACAATAAACCTATACCTTTCTTGTAGCATCATCAATGAAAGTAACATAATATTGAGATCCTCCATGAGAGGTTACTTGAGCTAGTCCCCACACATCCGAGTGTACAACCTCTAATTTATGCTCCTTCTCGGTGGCCCCAAATTTGAGAAATCTCACTCTCATTTACTTTCCAAAGACACAATGCTCACAGAAATCAAGATCTAAATCTTTTAAATATGATAACTTGCCCTTAGCCTTTAAGATTTGCATTCCTTTTTTACTCATATAGCCCAATCGATTATGCCACTCGCATGCATCCGAATATGAAGTAGATAATACATAAAAAGAATCAAGAACACAAATAGATAAATATAACGTTCCTATTTTCTTACCTCTTGTTGTAAAAAAGTGCCCTTGGTAACTTTCCAAGAGTCTACCTGTGAATGTAATGATTGCAACCAACTTCACCTAGTTGCCATACGAAATAAGATTTTCCTTGAGGCTTGGTACATGTCTCGCATATTTTAATACCCATGTATTTCCATTCTAAAATTTTAGATGAACTTCCCATTTACCAAGAATACTACAAGGTTCATCATCACCCAAATAAACATGCCCAAAATTGCCATGTACACAATTTCTAAAATAGCCCTTATTAGGGGTTGCGTGGAAAGAAGCTCTTAAATCTAAAACCCATGATTTTATTCTATTATCCAAATAAAGAAAAGAACATCTTGCATCACCTTTCTTTATAAAATTTAATTCTTTATCCGCCTCTTTACCTTTGTCTACGTGTTGGTTCTCTTTATCCTTTGACCAACAATCTTTCTTTGCATGTCCTTTCTTTCCACATTTCCAACAAGTAATTCCCTTACCTCCGGAGTTAGGTCTATTATGCCTTGACTTTGATTTCCCATTACTCTTACTCTTATATCTCTCCTTTTGTTTTGCCTCTGCTTTCCATATTCAAAACATTCTCGGATGATGATTCCTCCGTACTTTTCTATGAATTTCTTCATTAAAGGATATACTAACCACATCATTAAAATTCAAAATATTATTAGCAGATGTTGTATTGCTAACAACCATTACCAAGTTATCCCAACTATCGACAAATAATATAAGAATAAAAGAGCTTTCACTCCATCATCAAATGGAATATCAACCAATTTTAACCGATTTACAATAGATCTTAAATCATTCAAACGACTAGATGCAGATCCACCATCATGCATCTTATAACTAAATAGTTTCTTCATCAAATAAAATTTATTTGAAGCATTAGGTTTTTCATATAAATTAGCAAGAGATTTCATTAACTCTACCGTAGATGTCGTTTTTGTAATATTGGAAGCCATGGATGCTGTTAAGCTCAATCTTATAGATCCTAAAGTCTTTTTGTCATGAATCTTCCATTCTTCATCAGTCATCTTCGTAGGTCTAGAATTTTCATCCAACAATAAGTACAAATCTCTTTGATACAAAGAATCCTCAATCTACATCTTCCATAATTGATAATTTTGGTCGTCAAACTTCTCTACCTTATATTTGTTTTCTTCTACCATTTTTGTAGCTCCCACTCAATTAAAAACCCTCTGTGAGTAAATCTGTCAACACACAAAACCCTCAAACAAATATCTGATACCAGTTGTTGGGGTTAGCACAAGGTTGTACAGATAATATATCAGATCTAAACATACATGCAATAAAAGTGGATATTCTACCAGAAGAAATATACAACACAAGAGATATAAATAACCACCGATTTAACGTGGCTCACCCAAAGTGTGGACTACATCCACTAAGAAACAAGTCAATCTATTATCCAAAGCTTTCATAAGATATACAATTGAAGATTTACAATCTTCCATACCTCTCAAATGTACAATACTTTCTTTCTCTCAAGTTTATTCTTCTTCTCTAAGAATTCTCTCTCTCACAATAATCATCAACTCATTCAATTCTTACTTTTAAACCCTAGCTTTCATGCTTATATAGGCATATACAAACTTAGGGTACTTAGCCATGCAATTACAATCAATAGATTTGTTTTAATAAAAAAATAGATCTAATTCCCATGAGTTAATTAAAACACTCATACACAAGTATCGACATCGGTTCCTCCTTGCACGACCGATGTTGGATCATAGGTGACCGATGCCACTCATCGTATTTTCTTGCAATTTTATTATTGCATACGAATTTGAAGTAATCGAGCTCCATAACTCAACAAAACTCAAAGTGTCATCAATTGAATGTGCCTCGCGAGAGACCAAGTTGGTTGTCCCATTGTAATAACACCTTTCAAAGATAACAATGAATAAAAATCCCACACAACAAATAATTTTATTTATTTATTATTACAAGCAATGAATTGAATAGGGTAATTATTTAAGTTGACTTTGTAGGAAATGACTCCTTCCACACATTATGAGGAAATAATTGAAAAGAGAAATTCATTACCTCTTTCGCTTCTCCATTGAAATAGGAAATTAAATCCTAATCAATTCAATGAAGTCGCTTCAAAAATAGCAGCAATATGGAGTTATCTTTTTGTCAATCTTGAAAACTCCCAATCCATTTTGTAGTTAGCTTGTACCATGTCGTTAGAGACTGTAAACATGACATTTAGAATGGAGATATTGGCAACCAACATAAGAACTTCCTACCAATGTTTTGTTCCAAAAGAGGGGAGGCCCATTATAACAAGGCATGACATGCATTTGAAGTGAGACATGTAAATGTCGGGTGCCTGTTTATTTGCGGCTTAGAACCCCGATCAACCGATAGGGTGAAAACTACCAACGAAAAAAATAAATTCCAGAGGGCTAAAAAAAGAAAAAAGTGCCACGTTGTATGTTTTTTTATCAATATTTTCTTGATATAACAAGTATAACAATGAATTTTTTCAGTTTATAGGTTATAGATATTTTAGATTTATCCTCATCTTGTACATAGTTATCAATATTTTCTTAATAAGACAAGTTTAATGTAGGAAATTTAGAATTTTCGAGTTAGGACACATTTTTTATTTGTTTTTAAGGGCATTCGAAATAGATATTCATTAAAGTGATAAGGTTCTATTTGAAAAGATATTTTATGAAATGTATAACTTCAAAAATATCATATATGTAATAAAGAGAGCTCTCCCTAATAGCCATCCTAAAATCAGCACCATTATGGTTTAAATCAGACTTACACACAGAGATAAATCTGTAACCCTAATATCTCATCGTTTTACTATGTACAAATTGATCGATCTAAATTTGTATCTATATCTGAAGTGGGTTCAACTGTCTCTCGAGAGGAAACTACTACATGTGGCATTGTTTTTTTGTTATATACAAAAGAAGAAGATTGAGGATTCCAAGGCATTTCATTTGGGTGTAGTGCATAGGAGGGGACGCGATAGAATGATGAATCGAATCCTTAGTAAAACATAAGTAGCTTCCAATATATCAACTCGCATGTTATCTCCGATAGAGTTTGTTCATGTGGTATATCTTATATGTGCTAAACGGAGCTCTCCTAATAGTCGTCTAAAATAAACACCATTATGGTTTAAATCGACTCCGCATACATGGAGATAAACATGTAACCCAAATATCTCCTCATTTTACTATATACAAATAGATCGTTCTGGATTTGTATCTATATCTGAAGTGGGTTCAATTATCTCTAAGGAAATTACTACCGCCACCATTTTGTTTGTTATATGCGAGAAGAAGAAGATTGAGGATTACGAAGCGTTTCATTTGGGCGTAGTGTACACTGACGGGACGCCTTGATCGGTGATGACTTGGAATCCTTAGTAAAACATATGCAATTTCCAATACATCAACCACATTTTATCTCCGTAGCAGAGTGTGTCCATGCACAAATCCACTAAATCCATTGATCCCTTCATGCATGTTAGGGATATGCGGTCTCAATCCCCTTTGGAAATGCCTTTCGGCGTAACTACTCCTATTTATACAATATACTACCATAAAAACCATATAAATTTGAAAAACATAAATAAAAATTATCATTGTATAATCACAGGTATTATAAAACAACTTACCAAAAAATGATCCGATCTCAATTTAAATCATAAAACATATAAAATAAGGCTACGATCTCTTTTAGGGAGGAGGATTAGAATTAAAGAAAAATTAACATATGCAATCATATTAAACTAGTGACCATATATCATGTAAACTATACGAAAAATATAATACATGGGCAGAAATCAACTGGATTCGTACACGGTTACAAACTAAAATGGCATATACGTTTCAATAGAGATATAGGAGGGTTGGTTGTCAAGCTTTTGTAAGGAATATTTCTCCCCCTCGCAATCGTTAAACAACATTAAAATTTAATAAGTATTAATGTCACACACCTCGCCATCAACTACCTCTCGTTATATAATTATTATAGGCTTGCAAATGATGAGGAGGAGGATTATTAAGTCAGGCAGAAGATCCATACATTATTTTAGTGGCATGGTCATATGTAATAGTAGCCTCATAGGCAGATTCAAAGGTGCCCAACCAAATTCATCTCCCTCCCTTGGGCTCTTTAATTTCAAAAGAACCCATTTCCCCACGTCCGTTGTCACACTCCTTGCCGCTCATTTTTTAGGGCCTCCTTTTCCATGTATGCATCTTTTTTTGGATCCTTTGGGAGTTGTTACTCTTCTTTTCGTAAATTGTAGGAATTCAGTCATTGTCATTGTTCTAAAATTTGTGACACTTTATTTTGCCTCTATCCACTCATTGTTTTTGCCATCAATTTAAAAATGAAGAACAAATTCCTTTAATGAAAATCATTTGATAGCCACCTACGTGTGGCAGTCTCCTTTTAAGTAGGAAAATGAAAATAATTTGGAAATTACTTAAAAGTGCGGTGGCGGTTCTTCTGTTCCTCGAAGTGATTGGATTCTCACGGTTCGAACATGCATGACTTCATATCGATTCCCACGTTGTATAAATTTGTTTTCTCCTTTGTAGCGCCACATTCGATTTCAACGCATCATTGAATTACAATATTAGCCATCTATATTACGAGCGTTGTAAAACTCAATCAGCCTTACCTCACAGGGAAAATACCTTACGGCGTAAATATATCAACCAATGACAAATTAAATCAAATGTTTCGTAGACGAAAATTGTGTTAATATGCAAATGCAAAACTAAGGATTGAACTAACTAATTCCTTAAACTAACAAAACTATCAAATTATCTTTGATGGAGCTAGATAGAAGGGAATATAATGCAATACCTTTTACTTACAGAAGTAGAGCTCCCTTTGATATGTTGATGAGCTCTTGATGGTGGATTGGATATGTTTGCTTCAGATTTTTGGATTCATTTAGACAAAATCTCCCCTTTGATTGTGTTTAGAGTATAGTTTTGCTACGGATTCTTTTGACTTGACTCTTTTGGAGGAGGAGAGCTCAATTTATAGCTTTTGGGTGGAGGATTTAATGGCTAAGATGAAGCCATGTCAGATTGGAATCAATGGTGGAGAGCACATGAGAGGATTGGAACTCTCTAGAATGGAGAATTCTAGAATTTGAATTCAAAATCTATGGAGGGAAGAAGCTTCCATTGAATTAAAAATTCAATGGAAGGAGAAGGTTAGAGAGGCTTATAGATTTAAAAGCCTCTAGATTTAGAGGTGCCACGATGTGATTAGATTAGGATTAGATTAGGTTAAATAAATATTATTAGGGGTGTGATTTGATGGAAAGGCTAGGTGTAGGGATGTGTAGGGTAGGTGGTAGGTTAGATGTAGGAATATTAAATTCCTAGGAAATGTTAATGAAGAATTAAAATAGGATAATAGGATATAATAATGGATTAATGAGATTAATGATAAAATGGAATGTAATAATGGATTTAAAGATTAATGATGAAATGGGATATTAAATGACAAAATAAATTAGAATAAAGGGATTAAATAAATGATGAAATTTATAATAATTAATCTTGTTACTATATGGATTTAAATGATGTCAGGGACATATTAATCATAATTAATCATGTCGACATTTTAGATGTCTACATTTTCCTCCTTTTTGAAGGGTTATTGTGTAACAATGACCGTTTAAAAAAAATAAGAAAAGATGATGGTGATATGATGCCCCCTCGAGGGGTTAGGCGGGGAGGAATGAGGCGGGTAACCACTCGAAAAGAGGAGAGGCCCAAGTTAGTTGATGAGAGAGGATTAGAAAATGAGAATATTGAGTATTATATGATTAGAGGGTGTGAAGATTAGTGGATTTAGAGGATTAGGATTAGAGGATAGAGGATATTATAAGAATAGGAGATAGGATTATAATAAGTAGAAGATTAGAGGAGAGGAGAGAGGATTAGAAGAAGTAGAATATTAGAGGAGAGGAGAGAGGATTAGAAGAAGTAGAAGAGTAGAGGAGAGGAGAGAGGATTAAAGTATTTTAGAGATATTGGATGCCCCAGTCAATGATGTATGACAAGGGTGAAGATTTTAGGATTTTGGATTTAGATTTGAGAATGCCCCAATCAACGATGTATGACAAGGGTGAAGATTTTGGATTTTGGATTAGAGGATGTTGGATTTGAAGATGTTGGATTTAGAGATGTTGGAGTTTGAGATGTTGGATTTGAGATGTTGTATTTTGAGATGTTGGATTTGAAGATGGTAGATTTTAGGATTATTGATTTGAAGATGCCCGGTCAAGGGGGTAGGATTTGAAGATTTGAGGATGTTGGATTTGAAGATGTTAGATTTTGAGATGCCCTAGTCAAGGGGTAGGATTGAAGATTTTGGATTTTGATTTGAGGATGGTAGATTTGAATATGTTGGATGTTTGAAGTTTGATTGATGAGAGGATTGTAGAAGATGCCCTAGCCAAGGGGTGAGAATTTTGGATGTTGGATGCAAGATGATAAGATTTGGATGTGGATATTGATTGATTGATAAATGATTGATTGGATAAGAGGATGCATAGGTTAGATAGTTATTTAGATGATGATTAGGATTAGGTGTGGTGATGATAAGGTTAAAAGATGATGATGTAAATGGGTGTGTTACCATAAAGTGCCCATTGTTATCATTGTTAGCAATGTTATTGATGTGGCATAGGGCAAAATTCACCAAGGTATAAAGACCATGATGGTTGAATTATCAAATGCCATTGTCCTCGTAACATTAGACGTATTAATATAAAAAGAGGCTCCTCATATCATTGGACCATGTAAAATAAAAAGAAACAAAATGGGTCTCATATCATCAGCCAAAATGTAAATGCAAACAAACAAGCAAATACACACAAGCAAAAACACATGTACTTTGTATTTTTGTATATTATTTTTGTGAATGTTTTGATTTTTGGATATTTGATTTTTAGATTTTGGATTTGTGATGTTTATATTATTTGATGTTGGATTTTGGAATCTTGGATGTTTTGATTTTTTGATGTTGGATTTTGGCTTTTGGATTTTTTGAATGCTTTGATTTTTTATGTTGTATTTTTGGATTTTGGAATTTTGAATGTTTTGATGTTGGATTTTTGGATTTTGATTTTGATGTTTTGAATGTTTTGATTTTTTGATGTTGGATTTTTAGATTTTGGACTCTTTGAATATTTTGATTTTTATACTTATTGATTTTTTGGATGTTTGGATTTTTAGTGGTTTAGATTTATGGATTTTGGATTGTGGATGTTGGATTTTGGATTTTGGATTTTGAGATTTTGGATGAGATAGGTGTAAGGTGGGATGCAAATTTCTCCTATAAGTCCCAAATCATTTTTAGGGTAGGATGAAAGGGAAGGACTGAGGGAGATTGGATGGGTTGGATAGGATAAGGATAAGATGAGAATAGGATGAGGATAATATGAGTATTGGATGAGTATAGAATGAGGATTGTTTGATTTTGGATAGGGATTGGTTGATAGGATTGAAGGATAGGTTGGATAGGATAGGGATTGGTTAATAGGTTAGGATTAGATGGGATGTGAGATGGGAGATAGATAGATAGGATGAGGGATGTGGTATGAAAGATGATAAGATATGCCCCCAAGTATAGGGGGATAGATTGAGGGATAGATGTGGTGTGCCCCCAAGTGTAAAGTAGGGTGGCATGTGTGGATGGATGGATGGGTTCAATTTTCCCCAAGTGTAGGGTAGGATGGGAAGTGAGGGGTATATAAAATGGATGATGAACCTAGTGGATGGTAGTAAGGATGCCCCAGTCATGATGATGAAATTTTAAAATGGGTAGGAAGAGGATTAGATGAAAAGGAAAGGGTTTCATCGTCGCACGTGGATGTTTAATCCAAAGGGAAAAAGGATGTGGATGTGATGGATGGAAGGAAAATATCACTAGTGATGAACAAAAGATGAGCTTGATGACACATGTTGTAAGCAAGAGTGGACAAATAAAAGTGTGACCAAGCTCTAAACAATACCTAGCAACATGTGAGCCTTATGTTTTTGCGAGATCAAAGTGTGAGCGATTGTGATGGTTAATTACCACTTAAAGTGAAGACATGATGGGTAATATGTAAAACAAACTAGCCAATATGTAGGGAGTGATTAAGTCATGTAGGTTGATGGAAGGTGAACGAAAGGTTAATTCATGCATTGCTTCCCTACCATGCATGCATTCATAGCCCCGACGGAGATACATTTGATTCTTTTCACAACATTGCACTACTGCTAGCCAGACGTCCATAGCCCCAAGAGAGTTACTGGAAACACCCCTAGATAGAGTCTTGAGGTGGAGTTGATTTAATAATTTTGATTTTGATATGATTTTTTTCATATTTTGCTTTTTGATATTTTGATTTTTTAACATAAAGCAGTTACACTCTCTTGAGGACTCTCAAGGGGTTGAGAATCACTAGTGGCCTGATGGGGGGATGGAAATGAGTGTGGTGATGACATTGGCTAGAGTGTCAAAATATTCACGCAAAGGTCTTCTCCACAAGTTTATTTAGTGTCTTAAAGAGTGTGGATCTCTAGGAGGACAATGGTGTTGGAATGTTAGAGGTAATGATAAACCAAGGTCACACAATTTTAGTAGACACTATTGGCTTACAACATGTGTGAGCAAGCTAATCAAGTGTTTAAATAAATGGATTAGAAGAGGATATAAATGGATGGGATAATAAGATTGGATTAGATGTAAAGGGATTTGGATATATGGATGGGTGGTAAGGAGAGAACTTACATCGCGGTGAAGAATTATGTGCTCAATCCATTTTTAGGTGTTTATTATTTGTGGTTTGAGAGATTGGGATAGTGGGAATAACAAGAGGAGTGGTAGAAATGGGTTGTGATGGAGTAGTGGGAGAGATATTTTTAGTGTTGTGTTTATATCCTAAGCCTAAACGACCTAGATTTTGATGAAGGAGATGGGTTCATGAATGCCTTATTCATAGATGCCTAAGCATTTGCCTCGATGTTTCATATTAGCAAACATCTTTTAGGCTATAGGATATGAAGTGGATGGGGAGATGGTTTCGTGTGGTCATCATGAGATTGGAGGTTTGTAATTTGTCATCCGCTAAGAGGCCGAGGACTTAACAAAGGATGGGGGTGAGATTTGTTTTGGTTTTTCATCGATGAGGGATGCTTGGATGTACGACAAGATTTAGATGGTTGAAAATGTGTGGAAGTTGAGTGGGATTTGGATGGTGGATGATAGTTAGGAGGGATTCAGATAGAAGGGTGGTGGATAAAGAGGTATAAGGATAAAAAGCCCTTGGTTAAGGAGGTTTTGGAAATAATACCTAAATTTCATGCAACGATTGGTCGAATGTCCATGGGTGCGATGGAATTCACAATAGTAATATTACATATACCAAGATGGTTTGGGAAGGTTTTGGTCGTAGGATTTGATTGGGGTATGAATAATCATGTTGAAGGTTTTGAGACGATGGAAGATGGTGGTCATGGATTATCTTAAAGGAGTGAAGTGGTTTGGGTTAAATGGTTTGGAGGGAGTGGGAAGTAATGGGTTTGAGGCAGTAAGAAGTAATGGTGTAGGATTAGGTTGATTATATTGTTGGGGATTGTAGGATGAAGGGGATGGATTAGGTATGGGGGCCAAAGTGGATGGTTTGGGCTTGAAGGATGAAGTAGATTTAGTTGATTTTGGATTGGTTTGAGTATGTGGTTTTAAGGTAAAAGGTTGTGGCTTAGGATTAGATTGTTTGGGATAAGTATAAGTAGATGAAGGGAATGGGGTAGATTTAGATGAAGGGAATGGGTTTGATATGGGGTTCGCATTATTTTTGGGTAATGTTGGAGATGAAGGAGATTTAAGAGATGGGTGTGGTGTAGGAAGCACATTAGATTTAGTCAATTAAGGGGATGAAGTAGATGAAGGCAACATAAGAAGCTTATGAGATTGGGTAGGAGATGGGGTGGGGAGAGGATTAGGATTGGATTGGATTTTTAGGTTTAGGATTTGGTGACTTAAGAGTTACTTTAGATGTTTTAGGATTGGGGGATGGTGGAGATGAAGTAGGATTAGAGGATAGGATAGTGTGAGATTTAGGTGATGAAGGGGATGGATTAGGATTAGATGTGGATGAAGATGATGAGGGTGACATAGGAGCCACATTAGATGGTTTAGGATTGGGGGTAGAAGGGGAGGAGGGTGACTTATAAGTCACGGTGGATGAGACAGCCCGAGAGGATTGGGCTTAGGTGATCGAGGGGATGAAATAGCTTTGGAGGTTGAATTTGATGATGGATTAGGGGATGTGGGACTATCTAGGAGAAAGTTTGTAGGATTGGATTGGGGTGATGAAGATGATGAGGATGGAGGACTAAGATGAGATGTGGGTGATATTGATTTAGGATTAAGTTGTTGTGATTGTTGTGGATATGTGAATGGGAATCAATTGTAGGTTTTATGATGATTGGATTTAGGAGTTGAGGTTTTGGATGATGGTGGATTATTTGTATGAGTTTTGATGGAAGGAAGATGTGGGTCATGATGATGGATATGGGATATGAAAGTGGGGGTTTAGGATGGTTGTGTGGGTTTGGGATGGGTGACTAGATTATCGAGGACACAAAGGAGGTCCTCTTGGTCTAGGTAAAAGTTAGTGAGGTGGTCAAAGTTGATGTAATTATCTTGTGGGGATAGTGGTTTATGTTGTTTAGGTCGAGGTGTGGATTGAGATTATTGGGGCTCCTCAAAGAGTAGGTCAAGTCAATGGGGTGAGGATTAGGAGCCTTAGGAAGAGGAATTTGTGGATGGGTTTGGTTAGGAGGTTATGGTTTAGGATGTGAATTGTTGATTGAAGATCAAGATCAAATATTTGTTAATTAAGTTGTTGAATGGTTTTTAGGATGTTAGGATCAACATGGGATGGTTGATTTGGATGGTGAGGAGAGGGTTGGTTAAGGTAGGATGTTAGGTTTGAGATTTGTTTGTTAATGTGTTGGATAGTGTGTGGGACTTCATGGTCAAAGTGAGATGGTTGAATTTGATGGGTGGGGGATGATGGGATAGCTTGGTTGATGGATTTCGAAAAGAGGTAGGGGTTTGGATGTTGGTTTAGAAAGGATGGGGATTGAGGATCAAAGGCCATGGTTAGATAGGATGTGTGGGGGATTAGATTTGGACTAGGATTATGGATTAAGGATAGTGATTGGATTAGGATTGAGGCTAAGTTGGTTGATTAAGGATGGTGATGGGATTTGGATTGGGATTGTGTGATTTGGGATAATTAATTATGATGATGTTTTATTGATTAGAATTTTAATGTGATAAGATGTTTAAGGATGTAAACAAGAAAAAAACATGCAACACACACCCTAACTAGTCAAGTGGGTTTGAAATCAAGCTATACTCGCTTTCAATATAACACATCGACAAACAATGCCACAAACTAGCTCTCCACCTATGTGCCAATGTGTGATTGACTAGTGAGTAATCTTGGGGAGTGTAACCTCCTTGCACTATAGCTTAATATGCGGCCAAGAGGTTGCCTAGTCTAGGATGCATGAGCTCACTAAGGGAGTCCCTAATATACCTTGTGGTACATGGGGCCCAAGTCTATGTTGTAAGGATGTTTTTGAGGCTTGGGTATTGGGACGAGGAAGCCCTCACTTCACGCTGCTATTAAAACAAGCAAGCACTTAGCCAATAACAATAACTATCCTTGAATTTATATACCCCACCAAAACAAGGGGTGTATATATATGCGTGGAGATGAAGCCCATGGTCACGAGACCCCTAGGACTACAGTAAGTGTGTGGATGTCACTTCCACCTCACTTTACCCCCTAAAAATTAAAAAATGGATGGCTAATCGCTGATCCTCAATGTCGTCTTAGGACACGAGAGGAGAGCATACACAATGTTGTCTTCGGGTTAAAACAAGCAACAAAGGATAACACACACAAAATGATAAAAGATTAATAATAAAGTTTCTATGATTGGGGGCCTTCGACAAGGGGACCTATAAAACAAAAATGGTTAGCAGATTTGTTTTTGTAAGAAAAAAAGAGGTGTTAGTATGCAAATGCAAACCAAGAAATTAACCAAACTAATTGCTAAACTAACACTTCTAATTTCCACCGAGATAGAGCAAGATGGAAAGAGAGGAAAATATAATATACATGTACTTACCCACAAGTGAAATTCTCCTTCTTTGATTAGCTTGGATTTGCTCTCGATTGCTTGTTGGATGCTTGATTTTGTTGTGGATGCACTTGGGCAGACCTCCCTTGATTGATTGGCTTGATTGGTGAATGATGATTGATGGATTGATTGAGAAGATAAAAATGACAAAGATTTGCTAACTTTCTTACTAGCTCTCATGGAGGATGAGATTTTAAATTTATAGTTTGTGGGGTAGGATTCAATGGCTAAGATGAAGCCATGTTGGATTTGGATCAAGGGTGGAGATGCATGTGAAGAATGGAAAATTCTAAAGTGGAAGGCTTTAGAATTTGAATTCAAATTTCATGGAGAGAAGAAGCTTCATTTAATTAAAAATTCAATTAGAGAGACTTTTAGAAATAGAATCCTCTAGATTTAGAGATGGAGCATGTGATTAGATTAGGATTATATTAGGTTGATTAATGATGATTAGGGATGTAATTTGATGGAAAGGCTAGGTGTAGGGATGTGTAGGGTAGGTGGTAGGTGAGATGTAGGAATATTAAATTCCTAGAAAATATTAATAGGATTATAATAGGATATAATAATGAAATAAAAGGGATTAAGGATGAAATGAGATAAATGATAAATGATGAAAGGGTAAATGTGATAAAAGGGATTTTTAATGGGATAAATGATAAAATGGAATATTTAGATAAATGATGAAATATTAGAATAAAGGGATTAATGATGAAATTAATAATAATTAATCTTGTGATTAATTATTATATGGATTTAGATGATGTTATGGGACAAATTAATCGTAATTAAGCATGTTGACATTTTAGATGTTTACAATTTTATACCCCTAATGTTCTTGGACCATTCGAGCTACAAGACAAAGAGTTAATAGTTTTGTTAATCAATATCTCTGTAATCACAAGCATTATACCAATACTAATCAAATATTAAAAGCGGCAGAGTTTCCCCTTGTTTATGTGATATTCCTATAAAAACATAATGTAAGAAGCTGCAAAACAACACTACAAACCAAAAAGGTGTGATTAGTTAGTTAGTATTGATGCAAAACCACTATTAGAATAAATACATTGTTTATAAAGCAAATGCGTTATTATAGAGCAAATACATTACTTTATGATGAAAATGCGTTTTCGCAAAATGCAAATGAGTAATTTTATGATGAAAATGCATGTTGCTCAGTAAGAAATGCGTTGATCTTTGTGCAAATGTGTTGATATGTGTGTAAATGCGCTAATCTGCAAGTAAATGCATCATTTTGTAAGAAAATGGAAATCTTGGGGATTTTATGGTTTGAATAAATGCGCTAAAGTATTTACAAATGTAGAACGTGGCTTGCAAATGTGTTGTTTACAAGGCATATGCGTTGAAATGACATACTTCAACAAAATTCAAATTTTTAGCGTGTAATTCTCAACGAAAAAATCCCAAATTTGGATAGCTTGTTAATAACACTAAATGCAATTAAAATTTTGGGGGTAAGCCCCACGGTGGGTGCCAAAATGTAGACAAAAATTGTGTTAATATGTAAATGCGTAACTAAGGATTGAACTAACTAATTCCTTAAACTAACACAACTATCAATCTACCTTTGATTGAGCTAGATGGAAAAGGAATAAAATGCAATACCTTTTACCTACCAAAGTAGAGCTCCATTTGATTTTTGATGTGCTCTTGATGGTAAATTGGATATATTTGTTTCATATTTGTGGATTCATTTGGACATCATCTCCCCTTTTATTGTGTTTGGATTTTCTTGATGAAGAATGATGATTGATAAATGGATGATAGAGTGATGATAGAAATGGATTGATTGGATGAATAAAAAGAGTAGAGTTTTGTTATGGATTCTTGTGACTTGGCTCTCATGGAGGAGAAGAGCTCAATTTATAGCCTGGGTGGAGAATTCAATGGCTAAGATGAAGCCATTCTAGATTGGAATCAACGGTGGATAGTGCATGAGAGGATTGAAATTATCTAGAATGGAGAATTCTAGAATTTGAATTCAAATTATATGGAGGGAAGAAGCTTCCATTGAATTAATTCAATGGAAGGAGAAGGTTAGAGAGGTTTCTAGATTTAAAAGTTTTTAGATTTAGAGGTGTGAGGATGTGATTTGATTAGGATTATATTAGGTTAAATAAATATTATTAGGGATGTGATTTGACTGGAAAGGCTAGGTGTAGGGATGTGTAGGGTAGGTGGTAGGGAGATGTAGGAATATTAAATTCTTAGGAAATTTAATGAAGAATTAAAATAGGATAATAGGATATATTAATGATTAAAGAGATTAATGATAAAATGGGATGTAATAATGGATTTAAAGAATCAATGATGAAATGGGATATTAAATGACAAAATAAATTATAATAAAGGTATAAAACAAATGATGAAATTTATAATAATTAATCTTGCGATTAATTATTATATGGATTTAAATGATGTTGTGGGACAAATTAGTTGTAATTAATCATGTCGACATTTTACTATCTACGATTTCAAAAAAACTAAATAAATGTATATTTATGACATACCATAAAATAAAAATATGAAATGACAGGATATATTTGTAATTTAGTTGTCAAAATAATCTGTGATACCTATATATTTTTCCCTTCCATAAGATAAAAAGCAACATCCTCATGCTTGGCCTCCTATGCTTTTTCCGCCTTGTTTTGTTTGCAAACTATATGTATTTAGCCCTTCTTGTAGTCTTCCCTTGGTCTTATCATAGTGAGTTTCGGTCCTTTTTCACCGCTTAGGCGGTGTTCATGCTTATAAATGGCCACCACCCCTAGTTCAACAATTGTGTATATGATGACCATGGCTCTCAAGCGCGCAAGGAAGTTTGTCCCGAAAGTTTATGATAAGGTATGAAATATGAACCCACCCCCGACGTGGTTATTGTTAATGCTTTTTTTTTGATCTTGTGGTGATTTGGTATCATAACCACTGCCTTATTCCATATTTTTGTGGCCACATCCGTTTGAGTCATATTTATATAATTGGATGAAAATCCATTAGGAGTTCCGACATCCGTGTTTCTAGTGTTGCAATCTCACCAAAGGTTTTTATCTCTTTACCTTTCGTGAGCCCTTCTTTGGTATAAACCCTTATGTCTATGGACTACTTGTTGGTATTTAAGAAATACCCTTATTGTGTTATCCTCTTAGACTCCATATTTTTGAATGATTAGGAAGGTTTTTCTCATAATCCCTATTTGGATTGAGCTCCCTCGGTCTTTTTGTTCATCTCTGTTCCTTCCTATATATGAGATAGTCAAACCTATTGACAGGTTGTTATGCCATGAGCAAGACCAATTTTTTTACACTTGGCCTATGAATCGTGTATGTGTCGAAGTGGACCTAGAAAAAGATTTGCAGGAAAATCTGAATATTCATGTGAGGTCCGTAAAACTCTCTCAAAAGGTCATTTATTTTAACCTCTCGAACATGGGTTTTCACTGTCAAGGCCCTGGACCATTATATTAGGTATCATCCCCTTTTAGCTTGCTCTAAAGTTGCTCTGTGTCTTGCCATGAGCTGAAATTTATGGTTGCCCCTCGGGATGATTGTTGGAAGGTGGTTGGTTTGAAAAAGAATTCAGGGATGTGGCCTTCTATGGAAGTTTCGCCCCCTTCTTCTCCTTCACCGCCACCAACCAAGGATGAGCCTCTGGTGGAGCAACCTAGTCCTTCTTTATTGCGGACATAGTCTCGCAAAGCCTAGAGTTGCAGATGAATGTTGATAATTATGGGAATGTGACTTCAACCTCTCTACCACTATGACATTTGCGCATCCCACCTCGTGAGGTGGCATGTGGCTCGTGGGGAGTTAATGGGGCTAAACGCCGCTCCATTCAAGTTGAGCCTTCTAATTCAAACTAGATTCTTCTTGCCAATAATTTCACCATTCTCGGCTCCGAGGATGGTTTTCCAGATGGGAAGGGAGCATTTGACATGTCTGATTTTTCATGAATTTTATGTCATGGAATGTTCGGGGTCTGACAGAGCCCTCACGTAAATTCTCTGTCCGCTTAGCTTGTCAGTTAATTAGCAGTTTAGATGTTCTTTGCTTACAGGAAATCAAGATTTTTGGTTTTTTACTTCAGACTACGCTAATGTGTATTGCCCCTGATTTTGTGCACTTTCACACTCAACACATTGATGGCCATGGTGGTGCTAGCATTTCCATCGCGCCAAATTTTTGGCGTTAATTATTTCATCGGGCCATGACCCAAGTAATCAGGCAGTGTGGGTAATTTTGAATATTAATGATACGTCCTTTGGTATTCTTATGTTTATGCTCCTAATGACGCTTCCGAAAGAACTTTATTATGGAGATGGTTAGGTGACAACTTACCCATAGCTTATTAGTTGGTTTGTGGCAACTTTAATATGGTGGAGCATCCTGATGATAAATGTGATGCACTCCCTAATGTATTGGTGCCTCGGGAACGTGCTTTTGGTATTGTTTTAAAATCATGGGGCCCTCTCGATTCGATTCTAAACTAGTGACAGGAATTTAAGGATTCCACTTGGTTTACTTGGACCAACCTCCGAGAAACATCGATCGCGTATTAAAACACCTCGATCATTCTCTTTTTGCTCAACATGCCTATTTGAATTTTATGTAATGTCCCCTTTCTCTAATTCCCCTTCTTCCTTAGCCAAATGGCCCAAGGGCCAAGTTAGACCCAAAACATGGTCAGACCAAGGGGGCGGTGGATGCTGGAAGCTTGTGGAAGGGGCCCCGTGGTTTTAATGTCTCAGTTTGGTGTTCGGGGGTCACTTTTGGACTCGGCAACTCAAAAAGGGGAGAAAGTAATTATAGTTACTTGTACGTAAGTGGTCCCTCCATGGAAGGAAATGCGCTAGGGTTATGGGGGCTCATTTACCAAGGACAAGTATATATGGAGACGGAAAGGAGGAAACAACACTTTTTGTCTTATACATTTTTAGCCTCCTTCATGTGTAGCTGATGTTGTTGTGTTTCTATGACTTGTGGAGTCAAATCCCACAGGGACCCTAGCTTCAGTGGTGAGAGACCCGTCCTTAGCTAGCAGGGCATTCTTTGGTAGTGAAAGATCTACCCTAGTCTGTCATTTTGGAGCCATTTTTTTGGGCCGTGCTACAGAGATATTTCCAAAGGGTCTAAGGAAGGGTTTTGAGGATTCTTGGGGGCTTTTGGGAAGACAATCAGAGGGGCTCTAGATCTTACTCAGCGCATCCCATCTAGGCTAGGTGTGATAAAGCACGTGGAAGGCACCTCCCTCATTTCCCGACTCCATTCCAAACATGGCGACTGCAACCTCTATTTGGGGGTTCCTTGATCCAATGTGTCAAATTTGTAGGTGGTTGTGCTATTCCCTATACCTACCTTGTTGTTTTCAAAGACCCTTATTTTGCTTTTGTATCAAGAGGGTCACGGACCTCTGAAGTGGACTAGCCACCTAGGGCTTTTGTACCTTGTCGGGCAGCAATACATTATTCCATAAAATGTCTGCATAGTGTCTATTATTATTATTGTAAGCTTCCCTTGTAATTTCATGCATTGTGGACAAATATTTTGTGTAATATCAATTTAATACCATTCGTTGTCCTAGCTGGACATTTTCATTAAAAATCAAGTATTTTACCTTGCTACAAGTTTTATATTTTGTGCATTTTTAAGAAATATCCCACAAGGGATATTTCATTTAGACACGAATGGCTCCATCATTATTAAGGTTTGGCCCGATGTGATTTTGTCATACCACCATCCGATCATATTTAAGGTTGTTTGGTGGGGGCTCTAAGGTGTCTAGTACACAATTTGTTTTAAATTTCTCGTTGCTACATCACCCCGGTGTAATCCAGTCATCACAAAAATTTGGAATGTGGTGCCATGGCCCCCTTTTTGTTATTAGTTGGATCTCTTAGTGGGAAGCGGCGATCCAACACACCTCAAAATTTCTCCATTTGGTTTGGCAAAAAGGTTTCTCATATTCAAAATACGGGCCAATTCTTCTTTGTATAAAGAATTTTGGTGGGTATCCTTGCTCTTGGAATCCAATCCCTTTGATCTTCAGGTTCAATCTCAGGTTGCGACTCTTGGCATGAGCTCAAGCTCGAGTGAATTCTACACTACTCGGGGTGCTCAAATCGCTCGAGGCTCCACTGGCTAAGGGTGGGAGATAAATATTCTAAGAGATTCTTCAAATCCCTCCGAGCCAAGCATGCTCATCAATAGATCAAGGTTATATATGAGTCACACCAGCGGCTCACCGAGCTCCTAGAAATATCTTTTGCTTTTGTCAAGCATTATCGTCAGTGTTTCAAGCTCAGGAGGATTCTCTTGAACGAGCTTCTACTTTACAGAAATGCATTGATGTTGTGCCTTCACAACTCACCCCTCGGGATTTGGCTCACTGTGATGCTCCTCTTACTTTAGAAGAACTTCATTCAACATTACTTTGTTTAGCCAATGATAAATTTCCTAGTTTGGATTACTTCCCAAATGAAGTTCTATAAAACAACCTGGTCCTTTGTTGGCCTTGATTTTCTCGAGTGTATCTTGAGGCTCTTCAAGCTCACTCTTTAGGGAGTTTCATCAATCAAGGAAATATTAAGTTTATTCCAAAAGTAGGCAATCCGGAGATTAGTAATAATTGGTAGCTTATTACGTTGTTAAATGTTGCGATAAAATTCTCTAAAGCTTTAGCTTTTAGATTGCTAATATTCGCTGCCGAAGATTGTGCCCGAGTAGATTGGCTTTGTCAAAGGCCATTATATTTTCGGGGTAATCTTCTTGCGGTTTGGGAATGTATGGAATGGGCTCGTATTTCTGTTAGAAGCCTCTTTTTCTAAAAATTGATTTTGAAAAAGCTTATGATCGTATCGAATGGCCCTTTATTCTAGCTATGCTCAAGGCTTTAGGGTTTGGTGCTTTCTTTTGTTTTGTTGTTTTATTCTATTCTAAAAAAATCCACTTGGCTCACTGTTAATGGCCATCAATCTCGTGCCATCGACTCTATCGCTCCATCAAACAAGGTTGCCCTCTTGATCTCGAAGTTGTTTGTTCTCGCATAGATGCTCTAGGATACTTAATTGTCATCAAGGTGCAGGTGGTCAAATTCAAGGAATTACTTTACCCGACCACCGCATTACGATTGATTAATGGGAATTTTGTAGATGATTATGTCCTTATGGTGGCATTTAGTCGAGAAATAATGTTGTTGTTGTTTTTTATTATTTATCTACATTCTCGTTTAACCTCTGGTTCTAACATTCAAATGGAAAACACTCTTGGTTTTTGACAAAGCTATTTACCAATGCCATATTGGCTTCGGGCATACCCTTGGAAATGGATTCACATGACGAGTAATTTCACTTCTTTGGCATTCCTTTTTCCTTTGACAGTGATTCAATGACTCTATGGGGTTATGTGGTTATTAGAGTTGAGAGTAAAGTCACAAAATGTTCCTCCAAACTCGCTATCCTCGCGAATAAGTTTCAAGTGTGCACCAAAATTCTTGCTACCGCTTTACTCATGTTTATTACTCTACCTATTAGTGCCATTCACGCACTTCGTTTAATCAATTGGCTAAACTTCTATGGAATTTTATTTGGTGTAGAAGTTCGATTCAATTGGCTTTCACCGTATAGCCGGGATGTTTGTTGTCTCCCTCACGAGCAAGGTGGTATGGGCATCATTGATCTTTACTGGCAGAGTGTGGCTCTATGTGCTAAGTCGGTCATCCACAGTCTTTCTTAGGATCATTGTTGGCAAATTTACATTGAGGCATTGTATTAAATTTGGTGCCCTTTTGGCAAGTGCGCAGATGGAATTATTCAAGCTCAGTTGATAAAGGTTTCTCTAGAATTCGTACACCTTTAGGAGTTACTAGATCATTGGGGAGTGCATCATGCACTATGAGTCGTGTTCCACTTGATCCACCATTGTTTCCACCTCGGATTTCACCTCCTTGTCGGCTACCACCGTGAGCACACGTCGGAGGAGCCACTCACATAGCCACCTCTCTGCCTCCCCTTAGGCTTGCTCCACCCCATCAAATTCTAGACCATGTTGGAGTCCACCCCGTGGGGAAAGGTGTTACCAACACTCCCCTATGGGGCTCGCCACCACCGGAAATGAAGACTTTACAGGATCGCCACCCTCGGGTGTGTGGTATTATGGTGCCTCTTCAGATGCGGTTTCCAAATTAGGAGGGTTAGGAAGTGGATCCATCATGTGCCGAGCCTACTAACATGAGCTTACATCCCTCCCGGGATGATCCTCCCCCTCCTACCGGTACGGTGGAAACATGTGCCTAATGGTTCTATGGTGCTTGTTTTATTTGGTGAAATTTGATTACCCTTGTTGGGGTTAGAGCAAACTAGTTGTACATATATATATCAAATTAAAGCATAAAAAAATAAACATGGAAATAACCAACATAAGAAAATATACAAGATATAACGTCGTTCACCTAGTTTAGACTACGTCCACCAAGAAACAACAATATATTATTCTAGAGGTTATATAATGAAGATCTTCAATCTTCCACATCTTACACGATGTACAATATTTTTCCTCTCAAGAGCTTCTATAAGCTCTCTCCAAGAATTCCTTCTTGCAATTCTCCCAATCTTACCTCTAACCCTAGTTTCCTAACTTATATAAGCCTATACATACTTAGGGCACTTTAGCCATTTATTTACAACCATTAGATCAACTTTATAAAAAAAAAGATTAGATCGAATTCACATGACTTAATTATAAACAATCACGCATTGCAATCGATTCGAGCTACCCTAACCGATATCGGTTAGTATACTAGGTGATCGACGTCGATCAACCAATCGATGTCGATTATTGTGTAAACCTACAATTTGTAAATAATCTCCTTTGTGAAGCAATTCAGCTCCACTATTTCCCACTTGGAGATGATTAACTAAAATTGAGATATAGGGGTGTAGGAAAAGTAGTAATCCTAGTTAATTTAATTAGGAGGACTAAAATGTTGTAATAAAAGACTAGAATAGTATGAAATAAATGCAAATAAATTATTCTAAGTGAAATAAAACCCTAAATCTACAAGAGAAGGAAGAGAGATAGCTTAAGCGATTCGCAAAGACTATCACAAGCTATCACAGTGTCCGAACATAGAATGCGGAAGGAGACGAATACTCGGGGCCTTAAGAAGGGATGATTATTGTGAGAATAATTGTGAGAGATAGAATTGTTGGAGAAAAGCAAAATTTTGAGTGAAAAAAGTGCGTGCACTTGAGAGGTGTGGAAGATTATAAATCTTCAATTGTATATCTTGTCAAAGCTTTGGATAATATATTGACTTGTTTCTTGGTGGACGTAGCCCACACTTTGGGTGAATCATGTTAAAACTGGGTGTTGATTTATATCTCTTCTTTTGTGTATTTATTCGATAGAATATTCATTTTTATTTACATGTATGCTTAGATATGATATATTATATGTACAATCAAGGTGTGCTAACCCCAACAACTAGTATCAAAGCTTTGTTTGAGGGTTTTGTGTGTTGATAGATTTACTCATAGAGGGTTTTCTAATTGAGTGGGAGCTACAACAATGGTAGAAGAAAATAAATACAAGGTAGAGAAGTTTAACGATCGAAATTATCAATTATGGAAGATGCATTAATGATTATATGTATCAAAGATATCATTTGTATTTACTGATTGGATGAGAATTCTAGACCTACGAAGATGAGTAGTGAAGAATGGAAGATTCTTGATAGAAAGGATTTGGGATCTATAAGATTGAGCCTCGACAACATCCACGGCTACCAATATTAAGCGACTTCTACGGTAGGGTTAATGAAGTCTCTTACTAATTTATATGAAAAACCTAGTGCTTCAAATAAAGTTTATTTGATGAAGAAACTATTTATTTCTAAGATGCATGAAGGTGGATCTATGCATCTTATCATTTGAATGATTTTTTATCTATTGTAAATCAGTTAAAATTCCTTGATATTTCGTTTGATGATGAAGTGAAAACACTTTTATTCTTATGTTTTTTGCATGATAGTTGGGATGACTTGGTAATGACGGTTAGTAATACAACATTTGCTAATAATATTTTGAAATTTGATGATGTGGTTAGTATAATCTTGAATGAAGACATTTGCGGGAAGAGTATAGAGGAATCATCATCTGGGAATGCTTTGAATGTAGAAAGCAGGGGTAGGCGGAAGGAGAGATCCGAGAGTAAGAGTAATGGGAAATCAAAGTCAAGGGATAACAAATCTAAATCTAGAGGAAAGAGAATTACATGTTGGAAATGTGGAAAGAAAGGACATGCAAAGAAATATTGTTGGTCAAAGGATTAAAAAAACCAACAACTAAACAAAGGTAAATAAGTAAATCTTGTCATTTAATGAGAGATAATGCAATATGCTCTTATTCTTTGTTTAGATAATAGAATTGAATCATGAGTTTTAGATTCAAGAGCTTCTTTCCATACAATCCATACTAAGGGTTATTTGAAATTATGTCCAGGCAAGTTTGGGCATGTTTATTTGGGTGATGATTAACCTTGCAGTATTATTGGTAAAGGGGAAGTTCATCTAAAATTACAGAATGGAAATACATGGATATTGAAAGGTGTGAGGCATGTGCCAAGCCTCAGGAGGAATCTTATTTCTGCAGGGCAACTAGGTGAAGTTGGTTGCATGGTTACATTCATAGCAGACTCTTGGAAAGTCACCAAGGGTGTTTTTGTTGTGGCAAGAGGTAAGAAGGTAGGAACATTATATTTATCTACCTATGTTATTGATTCCTTTTATGTATTATCTACTTTAGATTCAGATTCATGCATGTGGCATAATCGGTTGGACCATATGAGTCAAAAAGGAATGCAAATCTTAAAGGCTAAGGGTAAGTTATTAGATTTGAAAGATTTAGATCTTTATTTCTGTGAGCATTGTGTCTTTAGAAAGCAAGAGAGAGTGATATTTATCAAAATTGGGGCAACTAAGAAGGAGCAGAAATTGGAGCTTGTACACTTAGATGTGTGGGGACCAACTTAGGTAGCGTCTCATGGAGGATCCCAATATTAAGTTACTTTCATTGATGATGTTATAAGAAAGGTACAAGTTTATGTATTAAATATAAATATGATGTTTTTATACTTTTAAAAGATGGAAAGCCCTTGTTGAGAATGAATCAAATTCAAAGTTAAAGCACCTTAGATCCGATAATGGTGGTGAATATCAGTAGCAAGACTTTCAATGATTATTGTTCAATGAATGAGATACGTAGAGAAAGAATGGTTCCAAGAACACCACAAGAGAATGATGTTGCAGAAAGAATGAACATGACAATCATGGAATGTGCTAGAAGTATGAGTACATTTTGGATGGCCTTTGCAGATTTTGGGTACAAGTAGTTGATACATTGGTTTATTTTATTAACCACGGGCCTCAAGTTCACTAGATGGAGGAATACCGAGAGATAACTTGGACCGAAAAAGAGGTCGATCTTTTTTTATTAAGTTTTTGGTTTAGGCACTTTTGTGCATATTGATAAGGAAAATAGAAAAAGTTGGATGCAAAATCCAAGAGATGCACTTTCATTAGTTATGGATTTGGTGATTTTGGATTCCATTTTGGGAATTAGAGAATTCTAAAATTATTAGAAGTTGTGATATTGAATGGAATGAAAAGAGAATGTATAGGGATCAAATTTTGGTACCCAAGAATGAACCGATTGAGAATTTTGTGAATGAAAATGAACTCTCAAATTTAAAA
This sequence comes from Taxus wallichiana var. yunnanensis, assembly GCA_018340775.1. NCBI lineage: Eukaryota > Viridiplantae > Streptophyta > Pinopsida > Cupressales > Taxaceae > Taxus > Taxus wallichiana. The sequence continues at coordinate 215,470,333 of CM031237.1, read as the reverse complement.
GTAATACCGACCCAGTGGTTACATTACAGAATGCAAAGTGTCGGTTGACCCTGACAAACATCGGTAAGTAGGCCCGGTATCGGTTACAGAAGAGCCAAATTGACATCGGTTGCAGCTAATCGGTTATAGGTGACCAAGTGTGATCACACCGACATATTTGGATACAAATATCAAGGAGGCCCCAGAATGAGCCTGCAGTACCCCAAACTCCCGTGAGAAGGTCACAAGGAGTAAGTAAACCTCCATAAAGATTTACACATTCTCTATTTTCTTTATTACTAAATGATAATGGTGAACCATAAAGTTTTGAAGAAGTAATGCGAAAGGATAAGACCCAAGTCTAGTGGGAACATGACATGTATGATTAGATGAACTCCTTGGAATAGAACCAGACTTAGGATTTGATGAACAATTCATGAATTCAGTTAAGTTGTCGGTGAGGTAAGAGGAAATTGCGCAGAACAAGTGGGCTAACGAGGATCAAGGAAGAAGATGGTAGACAGAATAGGTATAAGCCAAGGCTTGTAGTAAAAGGATTTTCTGAAAGCAGTGTATTGACTTTGGTGAAATATTTTTCCCTGTTATAAAGATGACTTTTATTAAATACTTGTATTGAGTTTAGTTGTAGTAGAGGATTTTCATTTAGAGCAACTAGATGTGAAGACGACTTTCCTTCATGGTGATTTGGATGAAGAGATTTATATCCATCACCGCTTGGGTATGAAGTCAAGGTTAAGGAGAAATCAGTGTACAGGTTGAAAAAAGAGCCAATATGGGCTCAAGCAAGCTCCATGGCAATGATACATGAGGTTTGATAGTTTTATGTATTAGCATGGTTACTTGAGATGTGAATTTGACCATTGTGTTTATTTCAAGAAGCTTGAAAATGGGAGCTATATTATTTTGTTACTATATGTGGATGATATGTTTATTGCATGATCTAGTATGCAGGACATTGGTTAGCTTAAGGGAAAGCTAGCTCACACATTTGCTATGAAAGATTTAGATGTTGCAAAAAGAATCTTTGGCATGCAAAAACACAGAGACAAGGAAAAACAAGAAATTGTATTTGTCTCAAGAGGATTATATCTAATGGGTGTTAGAAATGTTCAAGATGCATAATGAAAAATTTGTTAGTACACCTATGGCTAGACACTTAAAATTGAGCAAAGATCAGTGTCCTTCATCACATGAGGAGGTCAAATACATGACACAAGTGCCATATGCTTAAGCGAATTAGGAGTCTCATGTATTCTATGGTTTGTACCATACTAGACATTGCACAGGTAGTGGGAGTTGTGAGTAGATATTTTGCTAATCCGGGTAAAGAGCATTGGATAACCAATGGATACTCAGTATTTGAAAGGGACATTTAGCATGTACTTATGTTATGGAGGTTCGATATTTCATTATGTGGCTATGTTGATTTGGATATATTTGGAGATCCTGGATGGTAGAAGGAGCACTACGGATATATTTTCCAAGTAGGTAAGACCATAGTTAGTTGGATTTCAAGATTTTAGAAGGTTGTGTCTTCTTTGCTCTACTATAGAGGCAGAGTATGTTGCACTACGAGAGGCTAGTAAGGAGATGATATGGATGAGTAGGTTCATGAAAGAGTTAGGAAATGAGTAAGATGATTACAAATTGTTCAGTGACAGTTAGAGTGCAATTCATTTGGAAAAGAACTCAATGTTTCATTTGAGAATGAAACACATTCAATTGAGTTATCACTTAATACGACAGGTATTGGAGGATCGGCAGTTGAATCTGGAAAAGATTCATACAAGTGAAAACCCTACGGATATGCTACTTGAAGCCATTAGCGAAAGGAGAAGTTGGAGTTACACTCCACTTCTGTTGGTCTTCGAGTTTGAGACTTGAAGAGGAAGAAACAAAGCTAAGGAAGGATCCAAGAATGATGTTGTACATGTATGGTGCAGTAATTAATCTCCAAGTGGGAGATTGTTGAGTTGTGGACATCAATTACTATAGATTAGCAAGCAATATGAAACTTGTTGCAAAACATAGTAACCAACATCGGTTATGGAGGGACCGACATTGGTCACCTATGACCGGAATCGGTCATTAAAGGAGGTACCGACTTGGTCAAGGATAACTGCATCGCCATTTACCTGTGTGTGGTTGTTTTAATTAACTCATGGGAATTAGATCTATTTTTAGTATTAAAGCAAATATATTTATTGTAATTGCATGGCTAAGTTCCCTAAGTTTGTATACGCCTATATAAGCATGAAAGCTAGGGTTTAGAAGTAAGAATTAAGAAGAACTTGCAAAATTTGATGATTATTGTGAGAATAATTATGAGAGATAGAATTCTTGGAGAAGAAGCAAAAGTTTGAGTGAAAGAAAGTACTGTACATCTGAGAGGTGTGGAAGATTGTAAATCTTCAATTTTATATCTTGTGAAAGCTTTGGATAATAGATTGGCTTGTTTTTTGGTGGATGGGCGTAGCCCACTTTGGGTGAACCACGTTAAAACTGGGTGTTGATTTATATATCTTGTTTTGTATTTCTTACGGTAGAATATCCGCTTTTATTTGCATGTATGCTTAGATCGATATATTATTTGTACAACTAATGTGCTAACCCCAACAACATATAGCGTATGTCACTACGAGATGGGTGATGAAGTCAGATGGAGTGTATATGAGTATATGGTGGATAACGAAAGGTGGTGGTTTAGCACTAAGTATGGACCACTACGTGATGAATAAGAATGAGGTGGTGATTTAGCCTAAAGCGTATACCACTAAGTGATGAGTAGGATAAATGATGATGTAATAGAATGACATAGGAGAGGATAATAGAATAGGTGATGATCGAATGTAAGAGGACAATGGGACATCGATGAAGGGAGTGGTGATGTAACCTAAGGTGTATACCACTATAGGATGATTGAAGGCATGATAATGTAATGGAATAGTTTGGAATTGAGAAAAGAGAAATGTAATAGGATGATATAATAGGAGATGATAGAATGTAATATGATGATGTAGAATTGATGAAAAGAGTGGTGATTTAACCTAAGGTGTATACCACTACGGTATGTGATGATGAATGTGGGTGACGATATAGCCTAGAGTGTTGGTCACTAGTTCGATGAATGTGGTATGATGACATGTCACATGTAGGTAAGGTCCATTTGATTGGTAAACCCTCGATAGTCGAGTATGGACCGAGGAACTAGAGTGCGTCATAGGGTAGTGAGTGCAACACATAGAATAACATAGTATAGGTGACCAAATGGGAATAAGACTTGTAAATACACAGAAAACGTAGAAAAGGTGATGATAAGTGTTGGTAGAATATGTAGTAGTGATAGACAAAGATAGACCCATAGATAATGTGACCTAGCGTAAATATAGAGCATGTGGATGTAATCTAAAACTAGACTCATATATAATGATGACTAGTGTAACGTGTATGAGAAAGGTGATATAGAGATGACTAGTATACGAGGTATATGCGGTATAATGTAGGATGTAGGCTATTTATAGAAATGAGGGTAGGATGTAAATGTGTAGACTAGCATGTAGTGTGTGGGGTTCAGTGTAATGGTAATCCCTCAACAATCCAAGTGTGAACCGAAGCACAAGAGTGCATCATTAGGTGGTGAGGGTGGGCTATGGTGTGAAATAAATATTCCTATGGATGAGGGGATGAATGAATAAGAAGGGAGCTATGCTAATATGAGGAGAGAGGGGGCACGTAACGTGATATTCCCCCAAAAAATCATGAGAGATGAGTTCACCGATAAGGTTGAGGGACGGATGCCCATCAACTGGTACCAAGGAGGAGGAAAGGGTAGGACCTTGATCCACAAGGGGGGATATAGTAGATAAAATTGGAGCTTGTGAATGAAAAGTACGTGTAGGCAAAGGATGAGCGAAGGAAAAAAGACCGAGATGGTGAAGAACGAAGGAGATAAGGTGATCGGGAGGGTCTGCAGGTAGTGTGCAATTGGTGAACTAGCCAAACGAGTGGATCGAGAAAGAAAAGGCGGTGGTGGAGCAAATGCGATGAGGCCTAATTTTTGAATATCTTTGATGACACAAGCTAGTAGCGCGTGACAATAGCCTATATGATGTCCCTGAATGTGATGATAGTGACAAAATGGACGATCATAGGTGTGCATTAATTGTAAAGGTGGATAATAACGAGTAGAGGGTAACATAAGGAGTTGGTGGTGAAGAAGGTGACCCAAAATGTGTTGTGGCGTAGCATTAGAGGGAAGGATAATGGGTGAAGGTAATGGTATAACTAGTGGATTAGGGAGGGGACCAATAGGGGAGGTGGATGGGGTAGGATTTGTAGGAGTAGTAGGAACATGCTTGAAGTTGTTCTATCTCAGCATGAAGAGACATAATTATGGCTTCCATGGATTGACACTGAACTTGTAGTGCATGTATAGCCTCTACATAGGTGTGTACAAGAAGAAGGACTATGTGAGTGAGAATCATCAGCTGCCTCGGAGGAGAGAAAGTGTATTATAGTATGTGGGGTGAGTGGAGCAGAGTCGGGAGGAAGGGAGAAGGGAAGCAACTGGATAGTTGTGAGTGGAGGGGCATTGGCGAGTATGGGCTATGTGGAGTTGGGGATAAGAGAGTCAGGGAGAGAAATCAGATGGGAGCTCGAGCTAGAGGAGAAGTGGGATAGAAGGGAGATGGGGAGTAGTGCAGGAGAGAGCTCAGGTGGACAGGGGACAAGAGAGATGGGTGCGGTGAAGCGGCACGGATTGGTGTGGAGGTTGGCGTTGGTAGAGTTTGAGGGGAGATGGGATCTATGTGAGGATGGGGTGAGGCTATAGTGGATTGAAGGGAGGAGTCGGATGGGAGCTCGCGCACGAGAGGAAGATGGAGATTGGGATTGGATGAGTGGGCGAGAACCTCGGTTGAGGGGAGTTATGTGGAATGGTTGGGAGATGTCAAGGATGGCTCGGGTTGGATGGAGAGTGTAGTGGATAAAGGGGATGAAGCTGGATGTGGGTGTGGAGAGCTCGGATGGATGAAGCCGGACGGGAGCTCAGGCAGGGGTGCAGTGGAGAAATAATGAGCTGAGCGAGTGATAGGGGTCGGTGAGGATGGAGACAATGATTGGAAGGTGAAGGGAAGAAGGATCGGTGAAGTAGAGCTTGAGGTGGGGAGGGATTGACAGGCTTAGTGGCCGAGGAGAAGAAAAAGGGAGTTGTGAATTCGGTAGGAGGGGGTCAAATTGGATAGGGAGATAGGGAGCTCGGATGGAGTGAGAAGGGTGATATGGAAGCTCGGGCAGATGGGGATAGGGTGGAGTGAGGTGGATGTGGGAGTAGGGAGTTTGAGGTGGGTAGAGAGCGGGATGGGATGTGAGGTGGCCGAGTGGGAGATGGGGAGAGCCGAGTGAGGATGGGGAGCTCGGGTAAGCGGAGAGGTGGCAAGGGTGAGTGGGATGTGAGGTCGGAAGGGAGATAGGGAGCTCGGTTAGGGTGAAATGGGGTGATAGGTAGGGGAGGGGTAATTTAGGATAGTTATTTTTTAATTTAATTTAATTTTTATATTTATTTTATTATTATATATTTTAAGTATAAATTACATTTATTTATTTATTTATATATTATTATTAATTAATTGTTTTATTGCAACAATAATAAAACTATCAACCAATTATAAACCACCAAATAAAAATACATTCTAAATAACAAAACCACGTATTTCGTGATGGAGAAAGATGATAAAGTGTAAGTAACATGTGAAACAAACAAAGATAATACTCAATCCTATGAACAAGTGAGTCGGAAAAACAAAAGATACAAAATATAAGATGTGACGACAACTAGAAGAACAAGGTTAATTTATGGATTTATATCCCATGCGGGTAGATGTCAACAGAAAACAAGTAGAGCACGTACCTCTGGTGATTTCAATGAGTGACCATACTGACCTAAAATCGACAAATACTAAGATGTTACAAACAAGCAAGTTAGGAAAGATGAATAAAATAACAAACAAAACAACCAGATCTAGGATCTAGTCCCACCGGCGTGCCAAAATGTTGTACAAGAAACTTCATTCTCGAGCGAGGTGAAGGCTGATACTGGGAGCCACCAAAAACTTCAAATGATGGAGGGCTTAGGACCTCAGATGTAGATGTGGATCCACGAGCGCAAATAAAGTAGATGCATGATATAAAGAAGCTAAATTTGCAAAACTGAAACAAATAAGATTAGATCACAATATACGGGGGTCATGCAGGCAGTGCCATTTCCAGTGGATTTTAACTCCCTTGGAGGATGTTAACCCCCGTGTCAGACAAGATAATAATAGATCATGAACAATAGTAATGGAATATAAAATGATGAGAGGACTTAGCTTGTGCTTTATGATATGGAGATGAAGCTGGGCATCAAGATGGCAAGATAATGAACCACGACAAGGATTTCACCCTCAAAGCGGTAGAATTTAGTTAATCTCTTTCGTCTCCTTTCTAGGCATAAGTCTTGATTCTTCTTAAAAAAATATCCAGTCATGGACAGGTTTTTTTTTGAAATATGGGAGAAAGCCCATATTTATAGCTTAGATGTGAGGTTAGATTGGGGTTAACAAATAACTAGGGTTGAGTAAAGTAACCCAAGTTAAGAGGTATGATGTGATCACGTGGGGACCACGACTTGAATTATTAGATGGAGTGGGGAGCATGATTGACATGGTAGGTGAGACGATAGATTCCATTTAGAAAGGGGTGTCAGATGGGTATTTTAATACCCATGGATTAATAATTTATGAGAGATCGGGGATAATGCCAAAAGTCAATTATTAAATGGGTTTATATGGATCCCATTTAATAATTAATTAAATTTGGTTGAATAGATGATGAGGTTTATTGAAATTTAGAAAATTTAAAGATGAGATAGGAAATTGCATGAATGAACACGAGATGATGGAGGGTGCCTATACCAAAAATTGGTGTCTACATTTGCCCCTTTTTGTTGAGTGGTTAATGATAGCAAAAGCCACGAGACAAAAACAAAAAGGGTTAGATGAAATATGTGTCCAAGGATGGATGAAGACATGATCAAAGACAAGATGTCTCGGTAAAAAAAAGAAAATGATCGCAATAATAATGAAAAAGGTATGTTGGTGACTCTAATATCACATAGGTAGAGGACAATTACGGTCCCTCCAATGGAGACAAATGATAATGTTCTATAAACCGGTGAGTGGGTGAAGACCCTTTGTAGTATGGATGTAAACCAAGATGACCAATGGGTAATAGGAAAACATCAAAATATGTGCTACCGAATGCGAAAAGATGTACAAAACCCTTCGTATGCGAGGAATCGTGCAAAAATTTATACGTCCACAAAAGGGGATGGATGAAGATAATGATGCCCTCAAGCAGAGGCACGAGAAGGACACAAAGTGAGTTATATGTGTTGACAAGTACAAGGATGAAAATGTGCCCCAACATAAGATAGATGGATGTTGAAATAAGATATCTAGGGGGAATAATAATAAATATGGACATGATGAGCGAGATAGGTTAGAAGGATGAGATAAAAGTTTCTAAAAGGATGATAAATATAATGACAATCATGTTTCATAGGAAAGATGCATAAGTGTTAGCAAATTAGAAGGTAAAAGCAGTCCTACGTGTTCGATAAGTAAGACAAGAAGTCAAGATACTTTTGCGAAAAAACAAAAGTAGAGCAAATATGCATGGAAGAGAACAAGATCAGATAGGTGATGGCCGTTATGGTATCTTCCAAGACAAAAATGTCAAAGGAAGATGGGAACAAATTCTTAGAAACATATATGATGGTGTCTTGCAAGAGGGTGCGAAAATAGAAGATGTGAAAGGGTCTCAAAAAGAGAATATGTAAATGTTACAAAGAGAAGAACAAACACGGTAATGAAAGGGATAAATGGCGATACATAAACGAAGAAACATTGGCATTCGATCAGAATGTTAGGTGTGAGGGATGTCAAAAAGAGAAAATGGAATAGACATGAGGATTGGTTGATTATGAGAAGAGCAAGAAAAATTGAATGTGAAGGCGACATCGTATGGAATAGAGGGATGAAGACGAAGGAGGAGAAAAGAAGGAATGAAAGGGGAGGAAGAAGATAACAAAGAAGGATTATAGAGAAAGGGGAAATGAAGAAGGGAAAACAAAGAGAAGACAATAAAAGGACGAGAGGAGAGGGTGAAATTATGAAAAAGAAAGAGAGTTATTTAAAATGAAAGGTGTGAAGGAGGATGAAGCGAGAGGAAAGCAAAGAGGTAATGAAAAATGAAAGAGATGTTAGAGCAAAGAAAATTGAAGGAAGCAGATGTCATAGTGAGGAAATCCAAGACAAAGAATATGGAACCGACCTCATGGAAATGCATGTGTATGATGTGGTTGAATAGATCACGAGGTTTATTGAAATTTAGAAAAAATAAAGATGAGATAGGAATTGCATGAACGCGAGATGATGGAGGGGCACTATACCAAAAATTGGTGTCTACAGTAGTTCTAGTGTGTTTGTGTGTGTTGTGTCCTAGGTGCTCTTATTCCAGTCACACTTTGTGAAGTAGCGAGCAATAGTAACTATAGAAAATGTAAATAGAATGTGTGCATGGAATATAATAGAATCCCTCCCCCTATGAAGTGTGTGTGATGCAAATCTCCTAGCCTTGATGCATGGTGCTATGTGGATGCAAGTGATGTAATGGATGTAACCCTAGATGGAGTGATAGTAGTGTGTAATGTTGTGACCTAGGACCCTCATTATGGTCTTATAACTTTATATTTATAGGGCTCTCAAGATTAATTTCATAATTAATCCCAAAAAGGCCAATTGAGAAAAAGATAAAGATGACCAACAACTAGAAGTGACCCAAAAAGGAGTGAAAGGAGGTTTTCATATGTTGGGGGCGCCAGTGGGACTAGGGTGCCCCGAGAGAATAGGCTGGGTGCCCTAGAATGTCGGGCGATTTGCGAAATGGGTGGATAAGTGCTTGAAAATATGCAGGAATGACAAACTAAAATATAAAAAAAGATGGCCAAAAGGTGAGATTAATTAGTACTTTGTACACTCGAGAACCTTCTAAATAGTAGTATAAGAATGGGCCAAATTATGTTTAAAGTACATAATTTTTTTGTCTATAGGAGATAAATTGTTGCACTATCCCACACAACTCCATCCTTGGTTCCTCTCTTGGCTTTGTTTCTTCCTCTTCAAGTCTTAAACTCAAACACCAACAAAAGTGGAGTGTAGCTCCAACTTCTCCTTTGCCAATGACTTCGTTAGCATGTCCGCATGGTTTTTATTTATATAGATTTTTTCTAATTTCAGTTGCCCATCCTCCAACACCTACCGTATGAAGTGATATCTCAACTGAATGTGTTTTGTTCTTGAATGAAACTCTTAGTTCTTTGCAAATGAATTGCGCTTTGACTATCATTATGACAATATGAAATTCTCTTGCTCATTTCCCAACTCTTCCCATGAACCTACTCATCCATATCATCTCTTTTTAGCCTTTGTAATCTGGAACATACTCGGCCTCTATAGTAGACAAGGCCACAACCTTATGTAATCTTGAAATCCAGCTAATTGTCATCCTACCTTATGTGAATACATATCAAATGGTGCTTCTCCTACCATATAAATATCCAATCATATATGAATCAACATAGACCGTAAAGTGGTATTCGACCCTCCATAACATAATTGCATGTTAGATGTCCCTCTCAAATACCTGAGAATCTATTGGACTACTTTCCAATGATCTTTACTGGATTGACTATAAATCTACTCATAACTCCCAACTCCCACTGCTTGTGCAATGTCTGGTTTGGTATAAACCATAACATACATAAGACTTCCAACTATTGAAGCATATGAAACTCGTGCCATGTACTTGACCTCCTCATGTGATGTAGGACACTGATCTTTGCTTAATTTAAAGTGTCCAACCATAGGTGTACCTACAGGTTTCAGCATCCTATATTTTAAATCTTTTTAACACCTTATTGATATAATCCTCCTGAGACAAATACAACTTCTTGTCTCTGTGAATTTACATGCCAAGGATTTTCTTTACAGCTCCCAAATCCTTCATTGCAAATGTGTGAGCTAATTTTTCTTTAAGCTCACCAATGTCCTACATACTAGATCTTGCAATAAGCATATCATCCACATATAATAACAAAATAATATAGCTCCCATTTTCAAGCTTCTTGAAATAAACACAATGGTCAGATTCACATCTCATATAACCATGCTCATGCATAAAATTGTCAAACCTCATATATCATTGCCTTGGAGCTTGTTTGAGCCCATACAAGCTCTTTTTCAACTTGCACACATGTTTCTCCTTACCCTTGACTTCATAACCAAGCGGTTGATTCATATAGATCTCTTCCTCCAAATCACCATGAAGGAAAACCGTCTTAACATCAAGTCATTCTAAATGTAAATCTTCTGCCATGACTAAACTCATAATAATACGGATGGAAGTCATTTTAACAACAGGAGAAAATATCTCACCAAAATCAATACCTGGTTTTTGTGCAAATCCTTTTACCACAAGCCTTGCTTTGTATCTTTTATGTCCACCCTCTTCCTCCTTGATCCTGTAAACCCACTTGTTCTATAATGTCCTCTTACTTGCTGACAACTTGACCAAATCCCATGTCTAGTTCTGTTTCAAGGAATCCATCTCCTCATCCATGCCATGCTCCCACTGAACATGGGTATCCTGCTACGTTGCTTCTTCAAAACTTTTTGGTTCACCACTATCAATCAATAAAAGATAAAATAATGAAGGAGTAAATATTTCTGGAGGTTTACTTACTCTTTGAGACCTTCTTACAAAAATTTGGGGTGCCTGAGGCTCATTCTGGACCTCTGGACATTCATGTCCAAATTTGATAGTGACCGATGTCGGTCGCCTTAAATCGATGTCGGTTACTTTATAGTCGACATCGGTTCACCTAACTAACAACGTTGGGTCTCGCTCACCGACACAACTAGGTATCTGTGGATTTTTGTTTTAAATCCAAGAATGCACTTTTCTCAACAAAATCTTCACCCGGTTCATTCTTGGGTACCAAAACCTGATCCATGTATATTCTCTTTTCATTCCAATCAATGTTACGACTCTTGACAATCTTAACATCTTTTAAATCCCAAAACATGAATTTGAAATCACCAGAACCATAACCAATGAAAGTGCATCTCTTGGATTTAACATCCAACTTCATCCTATTTTATTTATCAACATGCACAAAAGATTCTGAACCAAATACGCTAAGAAAAGAAAGATTTACCTATTTTCTAGTCCATGCTTCTTCTGGTATTCCACCATTCAGTGCACTTGAGGGGCCACAATTGATCAAATATACATTTGTATCTACTTTACGCCCAAAATGCAGGGTAATCCAACATGTATCCTCATGCTTCTAGCACATTCCATAATAGTTATGTTCATTCTTTCTGCTACTCCATTCTCCCGTGGAGTTTTAGGAACCATTCTTTCTCTGTATATTCCATTCACTGAAAAGTAATCATTAAAAACCTTGTTGCAATACTCACCACCACTGTCAGATCCAAGACACTTCAATTTCAAATTAGTTTGATTTTCTATAAGGGATTTCATCTTTTAAATGTTTCAAAACCATCAAATTTATGTTCAATACAATAAACCCATACCTTTTTTGTGGCATCATCAATAGAAAGTCACATAGTATTGAGATCCTCCATGAGAAGCTACAGTTTGGTCCCCACACATCGAGTACATAAACTCCAATTTCTGCTTCTTATTTGTTTCCCAAACTTTAAGAAAACTCACTTTATTTTTCTTTCAGATATGCAATGCTCACAGAAATCAAGATCTACATCTTTCAATTTGATTACTTACCCTTTGCCTTTAAGATTTGCATTCCCTTCTTATTTATATGGCCCAACCGGTGATTATGCCACATGCTTGCATCGAATCGAAGTAGATAACATAGAAAATGAATCAAGTAATACAAGTACATAAATACAATGTTCCTACATTCTTTCCTCTTGCTACAACAAGAGATCCTTGGAAACTTTCCAAGAATCGGTTGTGAATGTAACAATGCATCCATCTTCACCTAATTGTCCTGCATAAATAAGATTTCTCCATGAGGCTTGACACATGCCCGACATCTTTCAATATCCATGTATTTCCATTTGTAATTTAAGATAAACTTCACCTTTTCCAGTAATATTGCATGGTTCATCATCTCCTAAATAAACATGCTCAAAATTACCCTGGACATAATTTATGAAATAACCCTTACTAGGGGTAGCATGGAAAGAAGCTCCTAAATCTAAAACCCATGATTCAATTTTACTATCCAAGGAGAGAATAAGGGCATATTGCATTACCTTTGATGCTACATTTTCCTCTTTACCTTTCTCTGGTACATTCTCTTTGTTTTCCTTTAACCAACAATCCTTCTTTACATGTCCTTTCTTTCCACAATTCTAGCAGGTTATTCCTCTACCTCTGGATTTAGATCTGTCACTCTTAGACTTTGATTTCCCATTACTCTTGCTCTTGGATCTCTCCTTTTGCCTTCCTCTGCTTTCTACATTCAAAGCATTCCCAAATGATGATTCTCCTGAACTTTTCCTACGTATTTCTTCATTTAGAATTATACCAATCACATCATCAAACTTCAAAATATTAGTAGCAAATGTTGTATTAAAAACAACCATTACCAAATTATCCATACTATCTCGACAAAAATACAAGAATAATAATTCTTTCTCTTCATCCTTATTAACCGATTTTAATTGATTAACTGATAGAACATAAATCATTCGAATGATTAAACACAGATCCACCTTCTTGCATTTTAGAATTAAACAATTTCTTCATCAAATAAACTTTATTCGATGTACTTAGTTTTCATATAAATCGGATAAAGCTTTCATTAATTCTCTCAGTAGTTCTTTAACTTACATTATATTCGAAACCACAAATGTTGCGGACTCAATCTTATAAATCCCAAAGTCTTTCTATTAAAAATCTTCCATTCTTCATCAGTCATCTTTGCAAAACTTGCCTTTTTATCCAATGGTAAATATAGATATCTATGATACTGAATAATTCTCCACTTGCATCTTCCATAGCTAATAATTACGGCCATCAAATTTCTCTGCTTTGTATTTACTATCTTCTGCCATTGTTGTGCTCCCACTCAATCAAAAATCCCTATGAGTAAATTTGTCAACACACACAACCCTCAAACAAAACTCTAATACCTGGTTGTTGGGTTAGACCAAACCGGTTGTATAAATATATATTAGATTAAAACATACAAGCAATAAACACGGAAATAACCAACAAAAGAAAATACACAAGATATAAAGGTTCACCCAGTGTGGGCTATGTCCACCAAGAAACAACTAATATATTATTCCAGAGGTTGACTGATTGAAGATCTGCAATCTTCCACACCTTACACGATGTACAATACTTTTCCTCTCACAAGCTTCTCTAAGCTCTCTCCAAGAATTCCTTCTTACAATTCTCCCAATCTTACCTCTAACCCTAGTTTCCTAGCTTATATAAGCCTATACAAACTTAGGGCACTTTAGCCATTCATTTACAACCATTAGATCAACTTTATAACAAAGATTAGATCTAATTCTCGTGACTTAAATATAAACAATCACGCATAGGTAACCGATGCGGTTACCCTAACCGATATCGGTTAGTATGCTAGGTGTGATGTCGGTCACGACCCAATCGATAAGTTCTTATGTAAACTGCGAGTTGTAAATAAGCTCCTTTGTGAAGCAATTCAACTCCACAATCTCAACAACACCTTAGGCGTGCTTTTGTAAAGACTTTTTGACATTTTGTGTTTGCCCATGTGGCATACTTTTATTGCCCTCGTGACATTTTATGGGACCGTGAGTTGGCCGGCCGCGTCCCGCCCCCAATGTAACTTTCATTTAAATTAATATAAAAGTCTATTCCAATAGTAAAAGCAACATCTTCAATTAAAAAGGAAAAATAATCTAAACCTCGAAGCTAACTTACCATATTGAAATAAAGCCAAAAAAATCCATTGCTATTATATTGAAAAATGCTACTTACTGCATTTAATTGTTTCTAGTTCCCCTTCAAGTAGTTTTGCCGTTAAGTGCGCAGAAATTGCAAGCGTAGCAAACAACCAGACAAATGACTTCGATCAGTATTCTTCGCCAATGGCAGTACTCATGGGAAGCATTGTCCCACGTGAGAATTCTTCGTCTTTACATGATGCATCCTTCACTCTCTCCCATTGCTGACTGCCTCCAATTAACTGTATCTCTGTGCCCTCCTGATAATGCCCATTTCAATGGGGTTTCTCTTCTTATTCAATGGGTCGAAGGGCCAAGCACTATTAAGACTAATGGAAATGGGTCTTCTCAGTCTCATTCCCATTCCGCGAGGGTCCCCGTCCCACCCGTTGTGCTGGATCATTCAATCCCTGCGCAATGCAAGGCAATGATTGATCACATTGAGGTCAAGTTGGTGCTCATGCTTGCTGTGGATCACCCTCTTGTGGGCAGTCTTTCTTCACTTTTGGGAAGTGGTGATGGTGGAATTTCTGAGGAGACACAGTCGCCATTTTCTCTGGATAATGGTCAGCTCTCTCTCTCTCTCCTTTTTCTTCCCTTTATTTAAAAATTCGAGTGCCTGGTTTTGGTTTATTGCAATTTCTCGGTGAGAGTATGGGTTGCCTTTAATGGGATGTGGGATAAGCTTGGACCACATTCTTAAGATTTGTAAACCTCTTTACACTCTAATCTGCTGCATTATTAATACAGCATAATCTCACCACATTTGGCCGAGTTATGGACTTTATTGTGTTGTGTGGGGTTTCTACTTCATAGTTCTTGAGCTGTCTTTTACGGCATATGGGATAAGCTTCTGCTGCATTTTTAAATTTGTAAACCCGGATTACACTAGAATATACTGCATAATCATTACACCAGCCTCACCACATGTTTGATGAAGTTGTCGGCAGTTACGGGCTGTCTCATAGCAGTGAGGGGGATTTGTACTCCATTAAAGGCAATTATTGGGGTGTCTTTAATGCGATTTGTGCTTAGCTTATTCTGCATTCTTAAATTTGTAAACCTAGGTTACATTCGATTGTATTCATAGTCATTACACCACAATCTTAACACATGTTTATCAGTTATGGGCTATCTTGTTATGGCTAGGGCAATCAGGCCATCTTTAATACAATATGGGGTGAGCTTTTACGGCATTTTTAAATTTGTAAATGCAGGCTGCACTGGATCATATTCATAATCATTATACTACAATATCACCACAAGTATGTTGGAGTTATCGGCAGTTATGAGCTGCCATGATATGGTATGCGGAGTTTGTTCTCCTTTAGGGTGTACGCTACCTTTAATGCGCTTTGGGGTAAGCTTGGACTGGATACTTAAGATTTGTAAACCTCACCACATGTTTGTTGGAGTTAATGGCAGTTATGAGGCTGCCTTGTTGCAGTGAGGGGGATTTTATTTCATCAAGGACAGTTATTGGGCTGTCTTTTGTGCAATGTGCGGTAAGTTTGGACTACATTCTCAAGAGTTGTAAACCTTGATAACACTTGATTGTACTCCATAACCATTATACCACAACCTCACTGCATGTTTGTTGGTATTGTGTGCAGTTATAGACCGCGTTATTGCTGTGAAGGGAATTTGTACATCATAATTATTACACCAAATCCTCGCCACATGTTTGTTGGATTGGTCTTTTATGAGCCGTCTTAATGTGATGAGGGAATTCAAACCTGGGTTATACTCTTCTGAGTGTCCCCCATTACAGTTACATCACAACCTCATTAACTAAAATTTAAAGATATTGTTTTATTATTCTGGATTATATAAATTGCTTGGTCAGATTTCTTCTTAGATCAGCTTTGGTGAATTATGTTCTTATTTGACAATAAATCTTCTAGTAATTGAGTTTGATTATTGGGTTAAAGTTATACTTCTTATTTGGTCAGTTAGTTTTGAATCAGAATTTACATTTTAATGTTTTTTAAAAGTATTTTAGCTTAGCACCTAGCCGTTATAATTGTCAGTTATCTATTTATATAGGAGTGAAGCTGATAGACAGATCATCCCGGAAATACCATGGTTGTTAATAACTTGAATGGAATTGAGGATGAAACACATTTCCTTCTAAACTGCCTGCTATATAATGATATTATGCTAAGTTATATAATGTTTGCAGTCATAATCTAATAAATGTAAAACTTAAACCAAGAAAGTCATCTATAAACTCTCAAGATTGTCTAATTTTAAATTTACATAATGACAAACTTGCTGCACTATTTCGATTCTTTTCTTGAAATGACATAATGATGTCTAAGTGAACTAAAACTAGTGTATTTTTTAGTTGAATTGATGTAAAAGAATGCAATACAACATGCAACTAATGTAAACAAGAAGACAGACACAAGATATGATCCTAGAAATACCCTTTTGTGGGGAAACCCAGTGGGGAATGGAAACTGCCTGATTCCCATTTTACTTATTGCCAAAGAATGATTGTTACAAAAATGCATCAAGTACAAACTCAATTATCTTGCCCCTAAGCTTACCCTCTTTGTGCTTCAATTACAATCTACCTTCCACAACCAATTAGACAATCTACCTTCTACAACGAATTTGACACTATCAACTGTTCTCTGTTCACCGATGCTTTCCTTGAACTCGAGCCTCTTATGTTATAACGTTTGGGATGTCCTCCCATGCACAGGAATAGTCTGACAGTCAAGTGGATTTGAAGAAACACCATTTGGGCCGTTATAGGCCTTTTCCTTTGCATATAGGTGAAATTGCAGCTTTGCAGACATTGACGATTACACACAATTTTCACTCTGCGCAAAGTGATAATTTTATAACCAGCCTTGTTTCGCTCACTTTGGAGCCATGCTAACTTTAAAACCTCTTGACTAGTGTGTTTGCTAATGAAGATGACCGTTTTCGGATCCTTATGGATCCTACCTCCCTTTTAAGAGACTTTTAGTTCCACAAAAGCTTAATGTGGGAGGAGATGCGGGAACAACTCTTCCACTTTCTCCTTGGGGTACCACTTGTGATGCCTTTCTCTGCAACTTGGCATTGCTCTTGTGATCCTTTGTGTCTCTCGGATGTTCTGCTGCAACATTACATCCTTCTCCAATTCCCCTTGAGAATCCAAGCGAAGTCCTCTATGGAAGGTAGCAACTGATATTCTTCTTCTTCATCTAGCACGATGGCTCATACAAGTGTAAAGTTTTTACAATTTACTACTGAGGACATCCTCGTGAAGTGTGATGTGTCAAGCTACCGTGTATTTGCAGAGCGGTGGTTTCACAACCAGTCTTGTTCCTTTCACTTTGGAGCCCAACTGAAATCTGAAACCTCTTGATTTGTGTGGTTGTTGATGAAGATGATTGTTTATGGATCCTTATGGACCATAACTCCCTTTTGAGAGGATTTTGATCCCGCACAAGTTTAGTGTGGGAGATGTGGGAACAACTCTCCCACTTTCTCCTTGGGGTACCACTTTGCTTGCCTTGGTGTCTTGTCTTTCTCTGCAATCTGCCAATGATCTACTGATCCTCTATGTGTCTCTCAAACTTTGCATTGTAGCACTACATCCTCCTCTAGCTGCCCTTGATAATCCAAGGCAAAGTCTTATATGGAAGGTAGCAACTAATTTTCTTCTTCTTCATCTAGCATGTATGGCTTGTATAGGTGCAAGTTCTCACAATTTACTACTGAGTACATCCTCACGAAGTGTGGTAGGTCAAGTGTGAAGGCATTTTTCCCAATTCGCTCCGGGATGGTGATTGGTCCATGCCTTTGAGGTTTGAGCTTTCTTGCTTGTCCTTGAAGCCTTCTTTTGCTCAAGTACACCCATACCTTGTCTTCCCCATTGAGTGTTTGCTCTTTGTGATGCTGATTGCGGCTAGCTTTGTACTTTGCTTGAGACTTCTCAAGTTGTTTTTTACCTTGAGATGGATTTTCCTAATCCTTCTAATGAATCTTGCTGCTCTTGTCATTTCCGAACCTGGTCTTCTTCCTTCTTGCTGGCCTATTGCAACATCAAGAGGATTGGTGGTAGATAATCAAAACATGCTTCAAAAGGCTATTGGTCGGTGGATGTGTGTACTGTCCTGTTGTATGAGTGCTGAATGTATGCCAAAGATTCATCCCAAGTCCTCGGATACTTGCTGTTATAACCTCTTATCAGCTGTACCAAAGTCCTGTTCACAATCTCTGTTTGCCCATCGTTTGTGGATGGAATGCTGTGGTTTGCTAGAGTTCTGTGTCTATCTTGCATCACAATGTGGTCCAAAATTTCCCAAGAGTCTTGAATCTCTGTCTGAAACAATGAACTCAGGTAATCCAAAGTGCTCTTAAACGTTATAAAAGAATAGTTCAGTTGCTTCATGCCCTTTTATTGTCTTTTTACATGCAATGAGAATACACATTTTACTGAATCTATCTACAACAACATATAGATAGTCATGGCCATGTTTAGACATAGGTAATCCTCCTACGAAATCCATAGAGATGCTCTCCCATGGTCTAGTAGGTACTGGTAGAGGCATGTACAATCCTTCTTTCCTAATCTTAGGCTTGCTTGTACAACATAGTTTACATCCTCTTATGAATCTTGATACTTCATCTTGCATATTGGGCCAATATACATACCTCTGCAAGTGAGCCATGGTCTCACCAACACCAAAAAGACCTGATATTTTGGAATTATGGACTCCCTTGTCAACAAAAGTCTCTCTCCCTTTGGCACACAAAGTTTGTCCCACTTGTAGAGTAGCCCATCCTTGAGGTAACACCCATCTTTGCCTTCATTTTCAGTCTTCTTGACCTGCAACTGCTTGAATATCTCCTTAAAATCTGCATCTTTTGTATAAGCTTATCCATAAGATTCCTTTGTGAAGGGCTCAAGCTGTGAGATTGTAGCCAAAGTTGAGGTTTGCTTTGTTATTGATGGCCTAGATAGCATATCTGCCACTACATTCATGTTCTCTTTTATACTTGATCACCAAATGAAACTATTTTAGGAATCCCATCCATTTTAGTATCTTGCCTGTTGCAATTTACTTTATGCTTACAAATATTGAAGAGGTATTTGGTCAGTATGCACAATAGTTTCTTCGCAATAAATTATGACTCCATTTCTTTATTGCCTAAACTAATGCATACATTTCTTTATCATAAACAATATATCCTCTTATTGCTGAAGTAAATACCTCTGAATGATAACAAATTGGCTTACCTCCTTGCAACAAAACTGCCCCCATAGCATACTCACTAGCATCTATTTCAACTTTGAATGGCTGCTGCAAATGAGAACGATCAAGCAACGCAGCATGGCTGATTTTGTTTTTAAGTGACTCGAAAGACTTATCATCTTCCTTATCCAGTGGTATCTCTTACCCAAAGCTGCAACTCTATATAGAGGTGTTGCAATTATTAAAAAATATGCTAGGACACAAGCAAGGGCATATTCAGTCAAAAATGTGATGGCGTGTGCCGAGTTCAAGGTTAGAGTTTTGAGCATATTTTTTGTTAAAAGCAAAAGACACTTCAAATTCCTTGCCTTTTATGTGTAAAGATCAAAATATAATTTTTTTTTACATGTATTTCTATGCTTGAAGGTAGATATTTAGAATATAGACTGTAACTTTCATTTTGCAGCATTAATTTGTGGGTTGAAAAGTCATATTAATGTGAAAAATGGCAAACAATCAAGACCTTGTTCTGTTAGAGGAGTAGAAGTTGATAGGTCAAAACTATAATGTCTAGAGTCATAAGATTTTGACTATTGCCAAATATTGAGACTAATAAAATAATACTTGGCAAGGAAGGAAGGTTGGTTGCAAATTTTGCAGATTATGACAAATGTCATAAGGAGGCCTTGTTGCTACTGAAGCAACAGTATTTGATGATTTAATACCAGAGGTCTGGAATGCCACTGTGATTATTGAGCTATCAGTATGGCCGACAAATATCTGACTTTATAGAAATGTCAAGTGTTATACTTGAAGAATTTGTTGTTTTCAGCAAGGATGCAAGAAGATGGGTCCTTGTTAGAACACCTACTTCCATTAATAAAAAGGTGGATGATGACAATTTGGTGGCATTGGTTTTGAACAATTTGCCGTCCTCGTATGAGTCATTTGTGGAAGCCTTACATTTGATGGTTGAAAGTCAAACCTTGACTTTTGATAAAGTCAGTTCTTATTTGTTATGAAAGGAACCTAGACAACCAAACACTTGTTCAATTTTTGACAATTAGAAAGTGCATTGACCACTTAGTCAAATTGGAAGTGGAAATGGTACCACTGGCGAATCTTCCAAATACTAGGTAAAATGTCATTATTGTCATAAGGTTGGGCATCTAAAAAAGGATTGTTAGAAGTGACAATATGATCTCTCCAATAGAATGAAAAGCTATGGGATGAGGCAAATGTGGCAGCAATTGTAGATGAATGAGATTTTGAGGAAGAGCATGCTCTCTATTGTCTTATGGCATCATGCTTGAATGATAGTGCTACCAGTTGTTAGATCATTGACTCTAGTGCATCCAAACATTTTTATGTCGAAGGGATTACAAATTGCTTTAATTTAATTGTATTAATTAGCTGATGGAGAGTCACTTGCAGTAGAGGGGATAGGAGATGTACGCATTGTGATGAATAATGCTCAAAAACTATTAGTAAGGAATGTTAGGTATGTTCCTAGCTTGCATATAAATATCTTATCTATTTTAGATTAATGAGAATCCTAATATTGTTGTAAATTTCTTTGAGGAGATTTGTGTTAGATTGAAATAGGGACTTGATTGCGTAGGTATTGTGTGGTGGCACGATAAAGGCATTGGGTGAGGTGACCAATATAGGCTAGTCACATTTCTTCATATTACACAAGTGTTTTTCCTTGAGCGCTCGACTCAAATGTTAGATATTCCTCGACAAAATCAAAGGATCATCTCTATACACTATGCGCACTTGGATTTATGGAATGGTAACAATAGTGTCATTAATCTCACAAAAGTTGCGAGTGCATTATATAAACAAAAGGAAGTACTAACCATTCAAATGTAAATGCACCCTTTTGTCTAAGAAGGAAGCCTTTAGACATTCTTTTCCTTTACGAGCTTAACGATATTTGGATTTGAGATCTAACTTAGTAAATGCTTGGCATGATGAAGATGGTAAAGGTTGGCGCACGTAAACATGGATAGAGGTTCTTGATGGTGATCTTGTGTAGGCTCTATTGCCTGAAAAAAAGATGCTCATTCTTAAATGAATCTTTCTTTGGAATCTGCACCAAAATGTTGTCGACACAAACATATTTGAGGTACTTTGGGGAATTACTCTTTAAGTATGATTTAGTGATGCATATGGTCGAGTTCTAAAAACAACTAAGGCTTATGCGGAAACATTAAATTTGGGAAATAGACAGAAGCATAGGCTTGTTTATATTTAGATGGCCATAACTTTGATAGTGGAGCTCCGAACACTATTGTTATGGAGTTGTTATAACTCACATAGCAATACTAAAGCGTAATCAACCTAACAAATAACTCATCCATGTGATATCTTTAATTATTTCTAACAGTCCTCCCCTTAAAAATGCATGGGGAGAAATACCATTTTCAACCAAGCAATACTTTTGGGGTTTGACATGGTCTCGATCCTCAACCATAATGAGACAAATCATCCATGAATAGGGCCCAACTATTGAGGAGGTACATGGGGGACCCATGGACTTTCACTCAACCATCGTGATCAAATTCTTGCCTATAATAGTGTAAGGAGGGGCAAATCTCCACATCATTATCATAAGGTTGGACATTCTTGTTTCGCACCCTCTCAATGATGCTTCTATTCGTAGTCATCACACAACAAACTGAAAGAGATGAAAATGAAAAGATGCCAGCAAATCATCAACCCCATCCCATATGGGAGGATGGTGTTTGCACCTTCATCCTCCATCAAATTTTCTTAGTACAAATAATCTTCATCACTAGGATAATTGATAGGTTCAGTTTCACTTTCATGAGGAGAGAAGTCTTGTGATCTATCTTATCATCTAAGAGATCTTGTGCTCTCTTTTTACAATAATCGATGCATGATGCAATAATGACACACAAGATGTTTCCGTGGATGAACTTTTCTTTACCTTTACGGAATGATGATTTACTTTTTTGCATCCTACGATCTTTCCTTAAGCGTGAATCTTATGTTTATCTTCTTGCGAGGAGGAATTGATCTTTTGCATTGATTTTACAAGAGTAAAAACAATGTTTGAGCGGCGGCATGCGTATGTTCTAGAACAATTCCTAGCATCTTCTTTATTAACACTTTAATTCCTTAGCTTAGGTTTGTTTGGATGCATTTTTCTCTCCTGTCTACCATATGGTAGTTAGATTAGGTTTTAGTAGACTCTTTGTTTTTTATTGGTGCACTTCGACTTCAGAGGAATAGGTTCCGGCCTAAATGTCATTAGATGAGCTTTATCCGATGCAAATATGCATCGAGATAGTCCCTACACTTGGGATAAAGCTCCATGTTGATCCTTGCTTTCCCATTGAGATTCTCAACTACATTTTTCGAGCTTTTTTTGCGACAATTTCCCACAAGTCTTTGTGATTCGACACCAACAGGTTCTGGATTTGCCATAAAAATCTTCTTATCAAAATTTTTCAAGTCTTGAGAATCCTAATATTTTTAAATTTCTTTGAGGAGAAGTGTTTTGTGTTAGATGTGAAATAGGGATGGGTGATAGAAATTGACACAGACTATGACTAATAACTTCAACACTCTTGAAAATGTAATGAGGAGGCGACCAATATAGGCATTTAAATGAGGTACGCCAATATAGGCTAGTCACATTTCTTCATATTACACAAGTTTATTCCTTTAAGACTTGACTCAAATGTGTTAGATCATTTCCTCCCTTATACTAACAACAACAACCAATAAATTAGAGAAATCAAAATATCATCTATATACACATTAAGACACGATGTATTTATGAATGGTGGACGAACGATATATCATTCATTGTGGATGCACACTTGCTAATCTCACAAAAGTAATGCTTGGAGGTACATTATATAAACCAAAAGGAAGTACTAACCATTCATGTGGGTAGAGTTACCCACACTAATTTGTCTTCAAGGAAGCCTGATAGGAAAGTACATTCAATATTTTTTTTCCTTACATACGAGAGGAGCTTAACGATATTTGAATCATTTGAGATTAACTTAGTATGGAAATACTTGGCATGATGAAGATGGTCGACATGGGAGATTGGATCAATCCATGCTCACGGCTTCATGGATAGAGGTTTTGAATGGTGATCTTGTTTATTGGGAACTGTTTGCTTTATTTTATGCTCATTCTCCATAGACTGTCTTTCCCCGCACTCTAATCATCTATAATGTGTGGCCACTATGGTGAGATACTTGGAGGAATTACTCTTTTAAGTATGATTTAGTGATTTGGTTAGAGTTGTAAATACTAAAAACAACTAGACTTGCGGATCAATTATTATGTGGAAATAGTACAAATAAATAGGTTTGTTTATCTCCTTAATAGGAGTCGAGCGCTACAATAGTGGAACCAACACTATTGTTATGTGAGTTGTTATAACTCACATAACAATACTAAAATGTAATAAAACAACCTAACAAATAACTCACCCATGTGAGTAATACCAAGATTATTTCTAACATGATTTCCTCCCCAATTTTAGGTAAAGGAATTGGGCAGAAACACCATCTATTCAAGCTAGTGCCCTTTTTGGAGGCAAACCATGAGTCTGGAACATCTGAAAAAATTGCAGTGGATCACAAATCCATCAATCCATGAAATCAAATCCCTTGACCTATTTATCTGAAACATGAATTGGGACCCACAAAACTGATTATTACTTGAACCATCTTCTTGGTGATCTTAGTAGAACAAACTTAGGCGTGCTTTGATGTGCCTTGGTACAATCTCCACTTCATCCACCATTGGGACCTATTTTTATTTGTTATCCCTCGTCATGAAGATGATGCTTTTCTATTCTTAGATCACACAAGTAAGGACTTGAAAAGATGAAAATAAAATGCCATCAAATCAATACCATTTAGTACCTTATGAAGGCGGTGTTTGTTAAATCCTCAAATTAAATTTACATTTCTTTGTTACCTGAAAAAACCCTTCTTCACCCAACCCTATGGATAGATGTGGATGGTCATATGTTTGCACACCAAGCTCTTCATCAGAAATCAAATTTGATTGAGATCAATATCAACTTATGCATCTACCTTTGTTTTCTTGTGCTCTTTTTTACAACTTACAAATCGATGTCTTTCCTTGCCTTGACAGGTTGTGTTTAGCTTGCAAAGATATGAACAGATCTGTCCTTATCTTTACCTCTGATTTCAAAGAACCATGGATTTACTTTTTTCTTGATCTGATTCTTGATTTAAAACAACTTTTTACCAAATCTTTTCTTTCGTGATTTCTTGCAGGTCGTGTTGGAGTTTAAGATCTTCCATCTACTAGGATTGTCCTCTTTTACTCTTATTTCAAAATGCCAATGTTTGAGTAACTCCTTGGACATTCTATTGGAGCAACTTCCAACATTTAGCATCTTCTTTATTAACATTACAGTGGTTCTTTGGATTCTTTAATTGGTTCAATAGCAGGAAAATTTAACTTGATACTTACCCTTCATATGTGAGGCTTTTTACTTTTTTTAGGCTGAACTGAATTTTCCTTATGCTTCTTTTCTTGCTTCTTTTCTTCCTCAATATAATTTGCATAGACACAATCCTCATCAAGGCCCTTTGGCTCAATTGTGGTGACATTTCTCCCTAACTGTGTGTGGAAACCTTCCAAGTACTTGGTCAAGTTGTCTTTGCCCTTCAGGTCCACATTCATTAACATGGCCTCTTTTGGACAGTCAACATATAGACAGTTAACATATTATGTCCTTTTTCCACCCATCAATCTTGAAAATTAGTTAGAAGAGGTTAGAGTTAGTTGGTTCTCAGAGGGCTACTAGATTTTGCCGTTTGGCATGGATAATTAGACAGTACATTCATTCATGGACAGCCTTGCTTTCTTTCCAGGATTGTTGTTCTATATTAACAGTTCTACAGAAGGACGCATTGCTTGCATCTTCAAAATATATTGGAGATCGAATTTGGTTAGGGAGGTTCATATTCCTTGTTAAGAGTTACTGAATCATGCCAAGTATGGCACAAGTACTCCTGCATGACCGCAGCACCTCTAGGTGGTATTCCTGGAGATCCTTGCTGTCCTTCCGGGGTTGTGGTCACATAGTCCTAGACTAATACAAATGACTACATTACTTGTTGAAATCAGATGGGATATTGACCTTGGCTAGGAAACATGCCTTTTCCTTGTTAGGCCATTACCTATTTTGTGAAGGATTCACAGAACTCCCCTGTGATCACAGCTTATCTAGATGATATTTTTGAACAGGCAATGAGGGTATTTATGGTGCTTGATGAGGATTGTTGATTCATGACAGTTCTCCACTCACTAGCACTTTCTTTGTGGAAGTTCTGCAGAAAATACAGTGCTACATGCTCAGTTTCTTGTATTTATTTTTGTATTTAGCTTGGTATTTTGTAGAGAGGCAATCACCACTGGTATGGAATAATGCATATATTGTATTACGAGTCTGACTCCCTGCTTTTCCAGCATAAGTGGACATCCATTTCCTTCCTTTTTGTGCTATGCAAAGTAGGCAATTCCGTCTGCTCATAAAATTTTGGATTAGTCACCCCAAACTTTCTAAAATTATTTCAGCTTTAGTAGAATATACTTATGTTTAGATTGCTTAAACTCTGAATTTAATTTTGGGATCTGGATTTTAAGCACTCCTTTGTGCCCAAAGGAAGCCTTGGGGGTATTTCTTAGTTATCAATGGTAAATTTCCTTGGAACTTGAGGACCAGATAGTCTGCCCGAGAGATTATGTTAAAACTCATACATAGTTTATCCCTTATCTAGATTTTAGCTCAATCTTGTTTGTTGGATGGTGTTCAGTATGTTGGAAGCCATAAATATGTTCGATTTTTGCCATGTTATGTTTAGCACCAGTTAGCTGAATTCTTGGAGTATCAAATTAAAAAAACGAGTAGAACATTGAATTTTAAAAACATCGAAGTAAGCTGGGAAAGATACTTATGATTCTCTAAAACAAGCAAACCAGTTGGTAACAAGATAGCTGCAAGTAGATAAATGACTGCCAAAAACATTTCACTTAACCATGGCTGAGTGTAGGCTGGACAAAAGAAGCCAAATTTTAACGAGAGAAGTAAATTTTCCTCACATATCCTATTTGCCTGGACTTATTGCAATCCTATCAAAAGCTTTCTTGTGGCTGATGGACATTGATGCCGAAACACACCAAAAAATTAGTTAAGTACTTAGCTTCGCTCTCCACATAAATATGCAGAGGGCTATGCAATCCACCCCTGAACTCATTCTGATGAATGGACACAGAAAAAAAGCAAGGCTTGATTGATCATTGTATAAGAAATAGTTTGCGAGTTCTCTAGCTCTGTTAGAGCTCCTAGTTGCTTTTGACTTATAAATTTTGGGCCTTGCCCTCTAGTTTGAATCTCTCAAATCTCTATGTTAAGTTGGGAAAGAAACAAATGACCAAGTTGTGTTCCCTGGCATATTTTACAGACATTCACGAGGTTGTATTTCTTAAATATTGAGATTGGAAAAGAGGGTATATCTTGAATGTTCATTCACCATTGCATGCTAAATGAAATACTGTTATCTAATCATCATACCATAATATGCCGTTTGCTGTTTATCTCTAGCATAAACAGTTGGAGTACTGATTTCCTTGAAGTCAACATCATTTTTTTGCTTGTGCAATTTATATTTGCCAAGGATCTCAGGGTTTCAGAATTATGTTGGTGTTTATTTTCTAAATGCAACAGGCATGTTTGTACTGAATCTGGATAAGTGTAATTTCATGCTTCAGATACACGAGCACTTGCAATGGAAGGTGGAGTTCACTTCTACTGCAAGAATTGTTCAACAAGACTTACTAGAGAACCTCTTAGGTAACTTGTTACCCCAACATTGGTACTTTGACCTGCCTATATGGAAACTAAATAATCATCTCTTACTCACTGTAGCATTTGATAAAGTTAGAAATATGTTATGTAAGATGTAGTTAATGTTGTTAGGAACTTAAGCTAGGAATTACATAAACAAAGATATTGGAATCTTGAGAATTGATACCTAGGTGGATGATGTATACAAGAGGATTCGAATGGTGATGATTTTTGTATTCTAAAAGACCCGACGAGCGACGTTTTTGAAAATAAACACTTTGACATGTGGTGTTTCAAGTAAAAATCAAAGAGAGATGAAACTTGAAATGTGTTTCAAAAAAATGAATGGTCAAAATGGTTTTCTGAAATCCAGTGGAGTGCTATTGTTTCTCTACATAATGTTATGTGACTTTTGTTCTCGAATTTATCATTGTTGGGGTGTTTGGTGTCTTTCCTCCCATTTATGTGACTAGGATTATTTCAATGCTATTTTTGCTATTCTTTGGCATTTGAGAAAATCCTAAGATTTACTTTCTTATTGATAATTTCATGCTCCTAGGAGTCAGTGTTACCAAAATCATGATTGGGAAAAAAATGGCAAAGGCTCTCATACAATATTTATAAGATTGTTGTTAAATCGACAGTGGTGAGGAGGATGGTTTCCTATATCCGTCCACCAGGGTTCAAATCCCTCTAGATACCTGATACGGAAAATTGAACAGATAGGGCTAGGGTCGGTGCCTGGGTGACTTTGACAGATTGGATTTCCCCTCGTTGTGGCTGCATAGCCAAATGAGCTTGCTGATTTAGACGTATACTAGTTAACATTATAATCTGCTGTCTTTATTCTGAAACATGGGCACAGATGCTGACATTCTATGTAACTTAGTGAATCCCAATCAAAAAATTCTTTATATTTAAAAACTGATTAATTAGACATTTGTACACTTTTATGAATTTTTGGGAAAATTGCAGTCTTAATTTTAAGAAATTGCTAAATTTATCAGTAGTAACTGGCGCAGGCAAAAACTTCTGTAATTTTGAAACACTTGTGTTAATCACATATTTCGGTAATGGAGCTAGTATTATGGTCATGTACATGTAGGACAATGATGGTCACATAGAGTCACGTGTCCATCTTACGTAATATGCATTGTTAGAATGATAATATTAATCATGTAAGTGCATTAATCATTTAGAATGAGATAATTTTATGTATCGGATTTTCAAGTAGTTTCACGTAGTGGAGTAAAGTGACCAAGAGGTACAAAGGGAATGTTGGGTAGGTGAGAATGTGGCATAAAGGGTATAGGGAACCAATCTTGTCATTATAAAGAATATTTCTTTAATACATAAATGCTTTATGTGAATGAGATTTTTCAAGTAGAAATTGCGCGACTTTCTATGCACTCGCACATTGTTCTTTCATGTTTTTTTCATGGTGTAGCTTATGGACTTAAGTTTTGCTTGTTATCATAGCTTATTATGTTTTGACACAAGTTTTTGTTGCTTTACTTTGAGAGAACTAGAAAATTAGTGGGGGTATGGGTGTTGCAAACTGTTGAAGATCTTAGCTGAAGCATACTTTATTGATCCAACTATGTATTATTCTCAAGCAACGTTGCTTGGGTACACATGCCTGGAGGTGTAGGGTGTGTTGTCGCTGCTCCCCAAAATGATGGTGATGTCCAAAGTACTCGACCTCGTTGAGGTATATGTGGAAGTTCTCCTCCCTTCTTGCTCCCAAAAATATAAATTTATATAATATTCAATAGAAAATTTTAAATCAGTTGTAAAGGCCTCAAACTCAATATATGTTTAATCAGCTCTCTTATGCATGTAATTTAAGCATAGTTTAAAATTCAATGAGTACGCAACCGAGTGCGGAGTACCGAGTTACTCATGATTTTTTTGCTCAGAGATTTTCCCGCGAACAATTGAGTAGGTGAGATTCTAGTGAGTGCTCGTTGACACAAGTCATAGACAACATGATAAAAAGTAGAATGCAGAGGGAAGTGAGAAGAAAATTCTGTGGAACTGCTGGTGATGTAGAAAGTTTGCAACATTCCAAAGGCAAGAAAAACATGTCTCACCCGATGTGATTGTCAACCACTTTTAAAAAAAAAAAAAATCAAAGTGGGGGCATGGGGTTGTGATACCGGGGGGGTCAAGGGATAATGCCCCGAAGCCAAGCACAATTTGAGCCTTATGAAGCCCTTGAAAAGGCATAATGAGAACCAAATTTCTTTGAAAAAATGTTGCTTTTGAAAACACTTGAAAATGAATGAAGCTGTAGGGTGAGTTGCACAAATGGTCTTTCGTGGTTGGAAGCAAAAATCTGATTTTTTCAATATATACTCTTCGTTGAAAATCACCATCAGACTGCAAAGTTGGCTTTGATAATGACAATTGTAGTTTTGAGATAGAGTTTTTATGGTATGGTAGCGAGTAACATAAAGAACAAGTCATAGGAGCAATGGAGATAATATGGTGGTGGATAGGGTAGGATATACATACAAGCTAGGTCGTAGGATGGTGGATGGTGTAGGATTAGACCGCACAATTTTAAGTCCTTGGACGATATTTGTTCGTAGACAAGTTTGGATGCAACGGACTATATGTTAGTATAGGGAGTACGTACGACAAGAGGACATAAAAGTGGGTGTGCAACAACTAGGCATTCAAACAAAGGATATAAGGGATTTTGTAAGGCACAACTGATGAGACCAAACTAAATCTCATTTAATGCACAAAATAACACTATTCCTTCTCTTATAAGTGGATTTAGATGTAGTCTCAAGAACTAGATAGCTTATTTAAGATAAAATATAGAATATATTTGATCTATTTTTGACAAGTCCATTACAATCTAAATGTTGTCATTTCCTAATATTTCTTGTAAGTTGGAGTGCAGTATTGTGTATGAGTAGGTCATTTGAAGATATTTGAAGGCTAGATCACTCAATCAAGCACAAGACTCGGTCATTCGGCGCAAGTCTCACTTAGTGAAGAGCAAGACTCAATCAAGAGCAAGACTCAGAGTCAAGACTCACTCAACACAAGGGCATGACTCACACAAATAACACAAGACTCTCTATAATTGAAGTTACAAATATCCAAATGAGAAAGCGAGAAAGGTCTTTGTTCCTCTTATTGCTAGGAAGAAAAACCTTTCTCCGTTTATACACACAACAATAATAGTTAAGGAAATATCCACAATTAAAGTTGTCAACAAAAGAAGGTTGTACATGGAAAAAAGTACAAGACTCTCTCTAACTAAAGTTACAAATCTTCAAATGAGAAATTGAGAAAAGTTTTTGTTCCTCTTATTGTTAGGAGGAAAAATGTTTCTCTGTTTTTACACAACAATAATAATCAAGGAGATATCCACATTTGAAGTTGTCAACAAAAGAAGGTTGTATATGGAAAAAGTAGAGGACTCTCTGTAACTTGAAGTTACAAACGTCCAAATGAGAAAGCGAGAAAGGTTTTTGTAACTCTTATTGCGGGAAGAAAAATCTCTCCCGTTTTTCTTGAACAATAATAATTGAGGAGATATATTCATTTGAAGTTTGAACAAAATAAAGTTGAAGAGAAGTAAATAAAAAAAACAGGTTTAGTAGAATTACGACATTTCCCTCATTCTCAATGAAAATAAGAATTTCAAAATGTTCTAGAAAGCTTACAACAAGGAACACCAAACCCATAAAGCGTTTAAAAATATTCTTCAAATTGAATGCATAGTTGTGATAAAAAAATTAGGGACGAGAATATGGTAGGACAATTGTCATCTTGAAAAATTCAATTATTCACGAGCGGGTTTGGAAGGTGGAAGCGTTCTAATTGAAGAAGGATGCTAGTAAGAAACACTTGTTCAAATCACATGGTCAATTCCTTCAATATAACATTCTTATTTATGAGTTGTAGTAGTTGGAAATGAATGGCTTCCATGTTTGTCTCCTTAGCAAGTGGAAGAAATATTCAAATCTAGAGTTGTAGTGTTTGAATAAATTCCTTCCACGTTTGTCTCCTTGGCAAGTGGAAGAAGTAGTCAAATCTAGAGTTGTAGTGTTCGAATAAATTTCTTCCATGTTTGTCTCCTTGGCAAGTGGGAGAAGTATTCAAATCTAAAGTTGTAGTGTTTGAATAATTTCCTTCCATGTTTGTCTCCTTGGCAAGTGGAAGAAGTAATCAAATCTAGAGTTTTAGTGTTTGAATAAATTCCTTTCACATTTGTCTCCTTGGCAAGTGGAAGACGTAGTCAAATATTGCCCAAGAATTTATAGCTAGGTAGTTCTATATTCTTGGAGTATTGACCAAGTGATGAGATATAAGTAACTCTCCAAAGCACTCAATGTAACAGTAGTAGAACATGGATGATTTTTGTAACATCATTTCTGATTAATAAAATCTATAGTTCAAGTATTTTGGCAACAACTTGTGTTTAGTTTTTTTAATACAACTCGAGGAAAGAGAAAGGGCCCATTCTCACCGAAAGAGATGGTTTATTGTTTTCTTAGAATATAATCGTTATTGTTTACTTAGATTGTTTAAATCAACATTATGTGTTTTATTTAGCAGTTTTATGTGAAGCTTCACTTTCATTTGTTTACTTTCATTTCTTTATTTTAAGTTTTTTTCTTTAGTTAAATTAGATTTACTTTCAATTTCTTGAATTTCCTTTCGAGCATTTTCAACTCTAGAGCAAAGAATTGACGATTTGTTGTTTCTTTCACCCCCTTTGCGAGATAGCCTTGGACACCGCCTAGTTTTGACATTCTTTAGGATTAAATGATAAGGATTGATGACCCTCATCATTTTGATGCCATTGTCGAGGACAAGTGTCATTAGGGGTAAGTCGTTAAGCTAGGATTAGTAAGAAGAATCTTGTAAGTTTCCATTTAGAAAGCAAATTTCCTTACTTGATCAAAAGGTATAAAAGAGTTTTTGTAGTGACAACAAATTACTTTTCGTGCCATTGGAGTTAGTGGAACAAGAACTTACAAAACCTTAGCTTGGGGGAGATATGGATTTACCGGTACTTTTAGCGGTGTAAATTTTTATAGTTTTCTTAGTTAAATGCTTGGGCTTAGAGAGAACTTCGGAAGTTTTCATTGTGTTAGACTATGTAAAAAGTATCTGTAGTGACAACAAGTAACTTTCGAGTTATTTGAGTGAGTGGAACATGAAACTCCCACAAATCCTTATTTTAGATTAAAAGTTTATTTGAATTCTTAGGATTAGAGACTCACGGAAGATTTACGACAAACAAACCCCACAAAACTATTTTTTTGCAAGAAAAACAATAAGCGACAACTTTACAAGGGAAGATCTCGCTCATGAATGTCAATGCCAGGTTGAAATCTTAAATTTGGTCGGTCTACGCATTGCAGAACGGAACAAACACAATATAAAAGTAATATATTCAGGATGCATATAGAGAACATTACAAAGGCTATTATATAGCCATATCAATAGGAAAACAACTTCCTATAAAATAGGAAGTGATACAAACAAATAACCCGTTAAAGGTTTTACGGGTGTAACAAAACTCTACGAATATATTGTTGTTAAAACAATATATTATACTAAATAACAATATAACCAAAATATTTACCATATAGAAAATATTAAATATGTGAGCACTAATAGATATTCCTAACATTCCCCCCTTAGTGCGAACATGGGAGAAAAACAATCGCACTTCTTCTTTTGCAACTTGCCGCCTGTGCGTGCTCATGATCTTGGCTCTCCGATGGTTTTGCAAAGGCTGACCAACAACCTACCCCTGTTCATCCGAAATGAACCCCTGTTCACTGTACGAACCCCTGTTGACAAAAATGGACCCATGTCCACCAAAAAGAACCCTGTTGTGTATGAGCCCCTGCTCATCCTCTTCAAGAAACATGATGCTGCTTTTTCTTTGTGCTTTCATCTTTCCACAATATCTTCACATCAGGGAATTAACATAGGAAAAACTGCTCACTTTATTACAACAAGAACATACTGAAAACTGAATAAAAACAGGTACACTGCAACTGAAAAAACACGCTAAAACAAAATGCCACAACCTCATTTTGCGGCCCGTCGCTTGCGGTTAGCGAGAGGACGCTGCTTGTCCTCCATCCTCTTGTGCCTCCATCCTCAGTAGATGCGTTGCTTAACTCAGCTGAATTTGATCATGGAGCTCAATTTGAAATGCCCCCTCGATTTGGACTCGGACATCGGGTAACACCGAAAATGTGTCCGTGAGGCAATTTTTTTTTATTTTAAGTTTTAAATTTTATTTTGACTCTATATGATGTAGGACAAAAATAACTCTCGACTCATTTTTGATAATGACACTCATACGAAAATAATGACTTTACTATTTGATTCAAAAATGACCACCAACTTTGATGACAAAAAAAGTGACACATTGAAAATTGTAACAAACTCTTATTTTGATAATTATGAGACCTTGACTCTTTTGATAAACACACAGGGGACTTTATAAAGACACTAAGAATGACTTGCTTTTACAGTGACCCACGATAAAATTATAACGAAACAATGACTCACAATTGACACGAAATAGACATAAAATGAATTGTCTCAACTTTAAACAAAAGACAATAAACATATTAACTCATAAAATACATAGACCTGACAAAACAAGATAATGTCTTTTTGACTTTTGAATTTGACAATGAAAACATACAAACTCTTTTACTATGACTTTATAACAAATGACACAAAAGATAATGGACAATAAAGATACTAGGAAGAATACACAACCAGATGTCAGAGGACAACAAATTTGCACAAAATGCGTAAGTTTTTTTTTTCTTTGTTCTCAAAATGCACAGTAGTAGAGTCGTCCGTCAAAAATCGTGGCTGTTGTAAGTCGATTAGAACAATGAGGCTCTCAAGCGGATATCCATACAATCTATATAAGTATATGGAATACGTAGATCTGATTAGACTCAGATTTTTTGCATTGCTCATCCACATATGTATCAACATATCAGATCCTTCCATGTAAACCTTCCATCAGCCACACATTTATAAGATGTAAAAATTATGAAGAATAGTCACTTAGTATTATAAACTCTGGGCAGGCTGATTCGAAATAGTGGACGAACTTGGGTGAAGCCTTTCGAGGCGTCTTTGGCGAACAAAATGCTGCAGGAAATCAAATGCAAGGAAGGAACCATGCACTCACCAATACAAACTGAGAAGAAGTCAATGATAAAGAGAGCTCGATAATAATAGATTTGACAACGCACGAGTCCTGATTAGCGCAGAGAGATCTGGCATAAGCCTGATGTATTCAACAGTCTAAAGGCGAACATACATCTCAGCAGATGCAAGGAGAATTAAATGCAGATCTATGAGATTTGATTGACAACAGAAACGCCGAGTGCTCGGATCTTTCCACTTGTGGATTTAAGTTTTTCAATGGAAAATGAAGCTCATGCAAAGATTGAAAATATTTCAGAGACTCTCATTTGGACATTCTCTCGCTCTGATACCAAATCTTAAATTTGGTCAGTCTATGCAGCAGAGAGCCAAACAAACACAATATAAAAGTAATATATTCAGGATGCATATAGAGAACATTACATAGGCTATTATATAGCCATATCAATAGGAAAACAACTTCCTATAAAATAGGAAGTGATACAAACAAATAACCCGTTAAAGGTTTTACGGGTGTAACAAAACTCTACTAATATATTATTGTTAAAACAATATATTATACTAAATAACAATATAACCAAAATATTTACCATATAGAAAATATTAAATATGTGAGCACAAAGCACAAATAGATATTCCTAATATGGAAAAGGATATAGATATAACTGTCGTATACCAAGAGATGGCAACCCTCATATCTATGATTGAAGAGTTATAAAGAGGAAAAATGATGCCTACAACACTTAATGTTACAGAGATGGAAAAAGAAGACATCATGTTGAATGATTTTGCTAAAGGAAAAGAGAAGGTTATACGGTGCATTAATGAGAAAATCCTTACACCAACACATATGGTTGGTAAAGATGAACTTATAATAATTATTTGTGCATCTATTGAGGATAACAGACTTGCATTGGTTGTCCCTCCAACTATTGATGCAGACAATAAAGTGGTAGTAGATGCTCCTACATATGAAGAAGTTTGACCTGAACCTTGATAAGAAAAACAAGCTTGTTGGCTGATCAATGATAAATAAAAAAGAAAAAGAAAAAAATAAAGTTGAAAAGCAATAAATGACGCCTTTTTCCCAAAGAACAAAAAAAAAAAGAGGAAAAATTGAAAACTAGTAAATGATAACTCTTTTTAAAAAAAAGAGGAAAGAGTTGAAAACCAGTAAATGACAACTCTTTTATATATATATATATATATATATATATATATATATATATATATATAGAGGGAGTAGAAAACTAGCAAATGGTTGTTTTTTCCAACTGCAATAAAATCTCTTAGATACAATTTGCTGTTTTCTTCATATCTACATGGTTGGAGTCCTATGAAGTTGAAAATATTTATGTTGTGAGTAAAAGATTTGACTTTCTTTACTGTTTCCTCTAACATTGTAGAAATCAGGATTGTGCAACAATAAGAAAGCATGAATAACTTCAAAATATGGTCAGGTATATTCTATCATTTTTTATTTTTTAAATACAATTATTAATTATTTTGATTACAAATAAGTCCACTTCTAAGAACCTATCCAAAAGAGAAAAATTATATACTTGTTCTACATGATGTTTCAATAAGGCTTGTAGCAACATAAGAGAGAGATTAGATGTTTAAAAGGTAAATTAGAAAACCAACAAATAACTTCTTTTCCATAAAAAAAGAGTTGTATCTACAAAAAACCAACCATGCAAGAAGCTAAGTGTGGGGAGAAAAAGAAACAAGCCTACAAATATATTTGAAAGATAGAGAAGAGAAGGATTGATATATACAAAACATATGTTGATTTTGAAAAAAGAAACACTCATTTTGTAAAGAACAAATGAGTACTCTTGTACAAAAAGAGAAAAAAATAAAGAAAGCTCAAAATTAGAATCTATATAGAAATCAACAACATGCATGAAGTTTAGTGTGGGGGAGTGATGATACTAAACTAAGTCTCATCTAATGCATGATAACACTATTGCTTCTCTTATAAAGTGGATTTAGATGTAGTCTCAAGAACTAGATAGCTTATTTAAGATAAAATATAAGATATATTTGATCAATTTTTGACAAGTCCATTACAATTTGAATGTTATCATTTCTGATATTTCTTAGAAGTTGGAGTGTAGTATTGTGTATGAGTAGGTCTTTTGAAGATATTGGAAGGCTAGATCACTGAGTCAAGTGCAATACTCACTCATTCAAGCGCATGACTCACTCAGTGAAGCGCATGACTCACTCGGTCAAGAGCATGACTCACTCAATCAAACACATGTTTTAACAATCAACACATGACTCTCTCTAGCTAAAGTTACAAATCTCCAAATGAGAAAGCGAGAAATGTTTTGTTTCTCTTATTGTTAGGAAGAAAAACCTCTCTCCGTTTTTACACAACAATAATAGTTAGGGAATATCCACATTTGAAGTTGTCAACAAAAGAAGGTTGTACATGGAAAAAGGTACAAGATTCTCTTTAAGCGAAGTTACAAATATCTAAATGAGAAAGCGAGAAAGGTTTTTGTTTCTCTTATTCCTAGGAGGAAAAACATCTCTCCGTTTTTACACATCAACAATAGTTAAAGAGATCCACATTTGAAGCTGTCAACAGAAAAAAGTTGTATATGGGAAAAGCAGAGGACTTTGTATCGGAAGTTACAAACGTCCAAATGAGAAATTGAGAAAGGTTTTTGTTCCTCTTATTGCTAGGAGGAAATTTTTTTCCTTGTTTACACAAAAATAAGGACTCTCTCTAACTGAAGTTACAAACCTCCAAATGAGAAATTGAGAAAGGTTTTTGTTTCTCTTATTGCTAGGATGAAAAATCTTTCTCCATTTTTACACAACAGTAATAGTTAAGGAAATATCCACATTTGAAGTCATTAACAAAAAAATGTTGTATTTGGAAAAAGCAAAGGACTTTGTAACTGAATTTCTGAGACCTCCAAATGAGAAATTAAGAAAGGTTTTGTTCCATAATTGTTAGGAAGAAAAATCTCTCCCGTTTTACACAACAATAATAATTGAGGAGATATATTCATTTGAAGTTTCAACATAATAAGGTTGAAGAAAAGCAAATAAGACAAAAATACAGGTTCAGTATAATTGTGATATCTCCCTCATTTCTCAATGAAAATAAGAATTTTAAAATGTTTTAGAAAGCTTACTGATAAGGAGCGCCAAACCAGAAAACGTTTTAAAATGTTCTTCAAATTGAATGCATAGTTGTGATCGAGAAAATCATGGACGAGAATATAGTGAGACAAGCTGTCATGCTTTGAAAAGTTCAATCATTCACGAGTAGATTTGGAAGGTGGAAGAGTTCTAATTGAAGAAGGATACTTACTAGTAAGAAACACTTGTTCATATCACATGGTCAATTCCTTGATTATAGCATTCTTATGTATGAGTAGTAGGAAATGAATGTCTTCCATGTTTGGCTCTTGGCAAGTGGAAGTAGTCTAATCTAGAGTTGTAGTGTTTGAATAAGTTCTTTCTGTGTTTGTCTCCTTGGCAAGTGGAATAATTATTCAAATCTAGAGTTGTAGAGTTTGAATAAATTCCTTCCACGTTTGTCTCCTTGGCAAGTGGAATAAGTATTCAAATCTAGAGTTTTAGTGTTTGAATAAGTTCCTTTCACATTTGTCTCCTTGGCAAGTGGAAGACGTAGTCAAGTATTGCCTAAGATTATAGGTAGGTAGTTCTATATTCTTGGAGTATTGACCAGATGATGAAATATAAGTAACTCTTCAAAGCACTCAATGTAACAATGATAGGACATGGTTGATTTTTGTAACACCACCATTTCTGATTAATAATAGTTCAAGTATCTTGGCAACAACATGTGTTTAGTTTTGTTTTTACCTAACTCTGAGGGAAGAGAAAGGGCCCACTCTTACCAAAGGAGGATGGTTTATTGTTTTCTTATAATAGAATTGTTATTGTTTTCTAAGAATATAATTGTTATTGTTTAAATCAACATTGTGTTTTATTTAACAATTTTATGTGAAGCTTCATTTTCACCTGTTTACTTTCATTTCTTTATTTTCAGTTATTTATTTCAGTTTGTTAGATTAGATTTACTTTTAGTTACTGAATTTCCTTTCAAGCATTTTCAATTCTAGAGCAAAGAATTGGCGAATCATTGTTTCTTTCAGCCTCTTTTGCAAATAGCCTTGGACCCCGCTTGGTTTTGACATTCTTTAGGATTAAATGATGAGGAATGCAATGACCCTTATCACAACCTACAACAACAAGACATACAACAACTACATAGGGATGTATAGTTAAGAGGTATGTTGGGAACATTCAAGGCAAGGGTAAACGTTGGCAACATGACATTTAGGGAAGATAGGGCATACGCTTGAATAAGCACATACATCATAAATAGGCCATATGGTGTTATTAGTATGGAAATGTTTTTTCCTAGGCCTTAAGGAAAAACAATGCATCGGTCCCACTTTAGGTGGGATCAAAGTTGGATTTTGAGCGATTTACTTCCTTTTCCATACTTAAATACTATTTTTTACATTCTTTTCATGAATTTTGTCCATACCTTTGTTTGTTTCCTTTTCTTTGTTTCCGTACCACGGAGCTTGATATAAATGTCCAAGATGATGATGCTCTTTGACCTTGATTGGTACACTTTTAGTTTCAAATTATTCTCTGTATCTTTGACCACCACCCATTTAAGTTATCTAGCTTGTTCCATTCTCAATATTTCTATAACTTTTAATGGTCCCAATCACAATAATTTGAACTTATCTAGCTTAATTTTATGCCGCCCATTATCTCTTAGTACTATAGCTCCGACTTTAAAGTTCCTCCTCGAAAGTGTTTATCATGTTAACACTTCCTTCTTTTCTATACAACATTAGTTATGTGTTGTGCCATCACATTGCATCCCGTTCGAGCTTATCCATTGTATCGATTGTACTTTTAGAGGTATTATTTCTTCTATAATTTCCCGCGTACCCTTCCTTTATGCTCATTAAAGTAGGCTCTTTAAAATACATGTTAGCTAGCCATTCCAATTGGTGGGCCAACTTTCCATTGTATGTTGCATCCTTGATGTTGTAATCGTTGAACTCCGGTGGGAGAGTTGATTGTGACAGTTCGGAAGGCCTTTGTTGTGACAATTTCGGAAGGACTTGGCATTACTGACATCTACATGCGGTCATCTCATTGCAAGCCTTGGCCTTCATTAATCTCCCTAATCGCTATGTTATTATAATCGGGGTGGAATGCTTCATAACCTTCCATCGCATCGATGGAACAAACCATTGAGGTAGTTTGTCTCATCTTCGGAGGAAGAATGTATCTCTAATACATCTTTATCGTTTGGCTCATCATACCATGATTCTCATCAACCGAGCATTTTTATTTGATGTCCGATGAGGTCATTTATTCACTTATTACTTGATTCTTTACATCTATGACATACTTTCATCCTTCGTTTTCAATGGAGATCAAATTCATTTCCAATTATGATCGACTTTTGTTGCTATCAACCATCTTGGACCCAATAGTGCATCATATGCCTTCTTTTGCAATGAGATGACCACAAAATTCAACAAAAAGGGTTGGGTTCCAATAATTACCTTTTGTCCCATCAGTACACCCAATATCTTAATGCCATGCCGATCTGCTCTCACCAGTTGGAATGTCAGAGGCCACATGAGTAGCTTACAAGACTCTTACATGTTTGTTTTGGAAGAATATGCATGCTAAAAACACCATCGCAATGCAGTGTTTGTCAACTCTTGCCCAAAAGTTCCATATGTACGACTACGGACTATCGAGATAGGTTCATCACCAGAACATAAGATCGATCTCATGGTCTCTAGATTAGGGGGCTTGACTATGAGTTCATTTTTAAGCTTTTTGCTCTCCCCATCACTTAATGTTAGGTTCACCATTGTATGTTCCATGTTGGGGCTCATGTCTTGTATGACAACATTGAGAGCATTCTTGAATTTTGGAATGCTTTTGAATGTCAACAATGTTCATCGATATAATGGTTTCCAAGACTTGTCTTGCAATAGCTTTGTTAGACTCTAGTCTGCTCGTCAATGTGCTTGTATTTTCATTTGATTGACGTAATCTTCAACCATGGCCAAGTCTGCTTCCACCCTTGCTTTGGCAAGCCTTTTCTTCTCGATATGTGGGTCGGGGTAATTGGATTTCTTTACTTATGCACTCGTAATTTCCATAACTTTCTTGTCTTCATCTATGTCAATCATAGTAACGTTGGCTAGCTTTGGATAGTTGCCATTGTTATAGTTTTTGGGCCCACACCATCTACAAAGAAGTCTAATGTCATTTTGGGTAGGGCAATCTCGTGCAAAATGGCTCCATTCATTACCTGACCGCCAACACTATACAATTGGCTTTCCTTTGGAGTCATACTTAATCCGATTCGCTATTATTTTGTTGTTAGTAGTTGGCGGCGTGGTGGGTGGTGTCGATGGCTCTCTTTGTGTGAATAGTAATTGGCTGCTCTTATTCCGCAAATTGTATGGGTGGTCCTTGATTGAATGCCCATAAACTTGAAAAATCTTATAGAAAGGATCCTTTCCTTCATTCTAATTGCCTCCCCTTAGTTCCTACATCATTGGGAGCCCGTTGTTTCTCAAAGGTCGCATTGATCCGGGTTCACTTTGTCATTACTAGAGTTAGGGTCATCTTTGTGTCCTTTTGAATTAGAAGACATATTTTTGTTGCTTTCAATACCCATGGCTCAATCGTATGCATGATCTTTGTAAGATGAGGGTGGGGCCACCTTCATCCTCCTTCGCAATGAGGGTATTGATCCTTGATGAGCCATCGGTTTTCAAGCCGTCGATAGGCTCTTTTTCAAGTTTTCCCAATATTTGTTTGAGTCTTTTGTTATAGGTGCGAACATTCATGGTTTACCCTGCTGATTATTATAAATTTAAGCAACAATCTCATGTTGATCCTCAAGGGTTTGAATTCTTTCTTAAAGAATTCTGAAGTGTTTTCCATGTTTTCTCCTAAGCTTGTGCAACTAAGACTTAGTCAATAGCCATTCCCCAAAGGGTGGTTGGGAAATATCGTAATCACATACATTCATCTATATGTCCTTTGGTAGTCCAGGATGGTGATGCATGTTTTGTAGTGTTTGTACGAGATCCTCCGATCTATCACTAGTGAACTTTGGGGCAAATTTTACTATTTTGGAAATGGCCTGAGTAACCATTGCTTTGGCATTGTTTTTCAAATACAAGTCTCCTCAAGAAGGTCAACATTGGAAGTTCCTATGCTCTCTTAGCATTATCGGACACATCCCTACACACGACACTTCCTTTGGCAGGGATTTGCAGACTATCTTACACATTGTTAGGTTTATTTTTGCGCACTCCAACTTATCATAAGGTTTATTTTTGTGAATCCAACACAAACTAGTCGGCAAGTTCCACACTTCCTCCCAAAGGGGTTATGGAAATTTGTACACACTCCTTATTATGAATATCATAGGTTATGGAAATTTGTACACACTCCTTATTATGAATATCATAGGGTTGATCAGTTCCAGTTGAACCCTTTTGGGGTTTTGGCTTTGGCTCAGGTTATGACTTTTGATGTTGCGGCACTAGCTTTCACTGAATGTTGATCAGTAGTTAGCATAGATATTTGATAACAAATTCATTGACACGAATATTATTTCATCCTTGAACAACTCAGTTGATTTTGAATGTTGTCCCCTTGGCATTTACTTAAGAGTATGCATGAAATGATACAAAACATGAACTGGAACATCACAAAAGAGAGCTCACAGGACATTACCCTAGAGAAACCCAATTTGGGAAAACTCTAGAGGAGTTATGCCTTTCCTTCTCTTGCTATATCTCATGCACTATAATGAGCTTATTGCCTTCTCGAGGCCTCCAAGGACATACCAACATTTCTACAGCATCCTTACAGCTTGTGATGCTCTACAACTTGCTTCAAAATGCACACTATCTGATGCAAGAGCATCAAGGTCAGGCCTATATTCATGATGTAAATATCATAATTTGTCTCATTCATGGTGTAAGGGTGTCTTAGGAGGTTTTCAGAGTCAATAAGAAGCCACTGAAGCTTCATTTGTTCTTAAATAGGTTGAATATACATAGTTGAGCTTTCCCTCCAAAAAGACAGTTTGAAAATTTGAATGTTTTGAGGGATATGGTCATGTCTAAGACTTAGAGAAAGGTCCTAGGAGTTTGTAAATATTATTCCAACTATTTGAAGTTG
Organism: Taxus wallichiana var. yunnanensis; assembly: GCA_018340775.1. Classification (NCBI taxonomy): domain Eukaryota; kingdom Viridiplantae; phylum Streptophyta; class Pinopsida; order Cupressales; family Taxaceae; genus Taxus; species Taxus wallichiana. The sequence continues at coordinate 215,427,737 of CM031237.1, read as the reverse complement.
TCAAAGACTCCTCAACAACCTCATATAAGGATAAAGCTATGTTGAGAGAGCAAGATCAGCAAAGTTGACAAAATATAGGTGGTTGAGAAGATTTAGGAAGTTGTTTCAACAAACTCCTAAACTTGGAAAACTGTTCTACCATGAAGGAATTTGATGAGAATGGATTGGAATTGGGACTTATGAGAAGAAACAGGTATCCTACCTTAAGAGATTGGATCTAACAGGTCGGACAAGGAGTGGTAGATAGACTAAGATCATTGGAGGTATGGTTAAACCTCTATCAATGCCTTAAGAACTTTTTGTAGTATATTGGTCTTCCTTATTTGTAAGAATACTGTTATACCTACTACATGCAATAAGAACCATAGATGGTGTAGAAATGATTGGATTTCTAAATGCATGGAGAGTCATCTTGATACCAGGCCTAATAAGGAGTGTCCAATGTTTGAATGATATCTTGTGCATAAAGTTGAAAATGCAGTCTTTTAACAGTCAAACTGTCCCAATACAGTCAAGAACTTATAGAAGGTGTAATTAGTTTCAAGGCAGAATTTGCATGATGAAATGTCTAGAGGAAGGAAAGTTGGTTTAAGAACTTCATAATCAGATGCATGATGTATTGATCTTGAATGTTGACATCAGGACATAAAGGATAGTTGATAAGATTGATTTTCTATTGATTGAGGTTGTGTGATTCAAATGAGTGAATGGTGATACTTATCTTTGTTGGTTGTAATTGAAGAAGTACAGGGTGTAATAACCCTTTTTGAGGGTTTATATGAATTTTACAGAATTCTGGAAATTATTGCAGCAGACTGTAATTTAATTACAGCGAGTTACAAACCTTCGTAAAATGTGCCCAAAGTCTTCTATAAATATTAATAAATACCGAGGAATGTTTATTTATTGATTTTGATAACTCTTATGCCCAAATCGATTTGATTTGTGCAAAATACACACTGTTGGAAATGATTATCTAACTGGAAGTCGCTGCAACCTTAAACAATTCTTTTTGACCATTAAACATGCATAGGAATCCGTGCAAAATGCAGATTTGGCCTTTATAATGCAAATCGACTAGGAATATCAATTTAATATGATACTAATATCATCCAATAATTCACAAATAACACTAGAGCAAGTCGCACTTCTTGGAATTAATGGAATAAATCTGAAAATGCCCAATAATGCCTTCAATATATGATAATATAGTTTAAGTGCAAATAGTTTTAAGTCAATATGAAGGGTTTTCGTCCTTCATATGACCTCAGTGAAATCATACCAAGCGTAGCTAGCCCCGTGACAGCTGGTATCATAATGATGGATGGGGTTTTCGTCCCAAGTGGTGAGATAATGAGAGAACACTCTCAAAATCAGATTTTACAAATGAAAGTTCACATGTCCAAATGGCTGCCCTTAGTCCCCTATTTATACTTTTGAAAAGACATGGCCGCTCCCTTATGACCATTCATTATGCCCTTATAATTATTTATTTTGTCCTTAACTTGGCCGACCCATATATTCTACAATTACTTTATAAAAAACATAAAAATTATTAAATATTATAATGTTGCTCTTCTCCTTGCTTTCCTTTTCCGGCCACGAAGAAGGAATGGCCAAAAATCCAAACTTGGTCTTCTACGTTGGGAAAAGGGACATTACATTGGGAAAGAGTTTGGTCAGTGAAGTGAGTTGTGTAATGAGATATCACTGTTGCAAGTGTATGAAGATATCAGTTGATACTCACATGTGAATGAAGGTGGATGCAGCACAGTAAGCTTTTAAAGGAGCAACAAGTTGAAGACATCATTTTAGATAGAGAGGGAGATAAACAATAGTGCATGCTTCTTGGTTGGAAACATTGACCAAAGTTAAATTCTTTGTTCAAATTCCTAAGAACCATTTATGAGTTAATCTGATCTTAGAAAGAAGGATAGTCCTATTGCATGCTTATAATTATAACTAAAGATTCTTGACCTTGTGAATTCTTCTTATGATCTCATTATGCAAGATAGGACTGTGGGTGTTTGAAACAAGGCATTTAAGGTGAGTTAGCTATCACGATCCTGGCACTTACTTGCAACGACTCCTAGAACACTCATCCAAGAATTAATTTATGAATATAAAATGAATTGGAAAGAGGCTTCAAGGGTAATACATAACTGAACTCAAACATGAATGATCCAGACAGTCGGTCCAAAAGCAAAAAACATGAAGAGATACCATTTCCATCTGTTTCTCTTCTTTTCTATCTGACATGGGCAAAGCCACCATGTACGTTAGGGGAAAGCCACCATGACACATTTGCAACTTCCTTCACACATTTGAAATGGCGATGACTCATCTAAAACTGCTATGATACAAGTGGAACTGCCACCTTGCTACAGTTGGCATTTTTTTTATCACTGTGCAGACTGTTCTCTGTATTTTTTCTGTTTCAGGAACCTTCTTCAGTTGTTTTCTCGATCCCAAGGTGTACGAAACTGCTTAGAATCATCTTCTACCTTTATGGACCCCTGAAACAATTTTGCATACTTTGTTCTTGTTGGAGTTCATGGTGTATGGATCAGCTTAGAAGCGGCTGCTACCTCTATGGACATGTGAAACAATCTTGCATACTTTGTTCTTGTTGGAGTTTATCTTATTAGGAGTGAAACAGTGTTTTGAGTTTCCAGTCTTAGTCGTTTTGACTAGTAAGTGAAATCATTGGCTTAGTTAATTGAACTTGACAATATTTCATGACCCACTTCGGATCACATTTGATTTGTAAGTGTCGCTGCATCTAAACAAACATACACTTCACTTCTTGACCAACATGTTACCCCTTTAGTTTAAGAAGCCAATCACCCCACTAAAGTTTGGGGTGATCTTTTTATGTTCTACACAAGCAACAATGTGTAGAATTATGAAAACCTTTATTTGGTAAGGAAGGAGAGAAGACATGTAAGGGAATGAGAGAAAAGCATTCAAAAAACCCAAACCCGTGGAGGTTCTAGCCAAATCCTAAATTATTGAACGTGGAAGAAGGCAAAATGAGCAATATATATAATATAAACAACGGGTGTCTAGAATTGCTGTGGTAGTCTCATTTAAGGCACTATGGTACTCAATCACTGAAGTAGAGTTGTCTGGTAAAACTAAAAGTTGCCCAGAAAGCAATATATTTTACGGTCAACGGAAGCGACATGATATATATATATATATATATATATACATATACATAAACATATACATATACATATGCTATACATATACATATACATATGTACATATACATATATATATATATATACATATATATATATATATATATATATATATATATATATATATATATAGATGCATAGTACTCATTTTATAATTGTAGACCATAAGAGATAATTGATAAAGCACTCAAAATATTTTGAATTCATTGAAATTTGAACCTCTAAGTTCTAAAGAGTCATCATTCAACATGGTTACAAGGGATTCCATATACATAATAATAATCTAGATTCTAAAATATGTCATCTAGATCATAGGAGAACAACACTAGCACCGAAAAGTAAAGTCTACATATTAGTTCAACTTAAAAGTTCACGTTTGAGGAGGTCAACGTTTCTAAGGGGAACGGGACCCCTGGCGTTTTCTGGCATCATAGTTCAAAAGTAGGCCAAAAAGGGTCAGCCTTCATGAATTGTGTGCAATGGATAGGAGTACATATTAGAACTTAAAAGTTCACATTTGAGGAGGTCAAGAATGTGCAAGACCATGTGTAGAAACTCCTTGTAATAAAAACCTTATATTTGTGGGCCATGGAGTGAAAATCGTAAGAATGTTGATTGAGTTCTCAAGACAGGGACACATAGGTGTCTCACACTCGTAAGTTCATGATTAATATATACAAATAATAAAACTAAAGGACTAGGTTAGTGGTTAGACTAGAATAGGAAGCGAAGGACAAAACACAAAGTCTCACTCTAAACATAACTCTAGGAAATGGACATCAAAAACAAACAAGGGTCCTATGAAGGCCAAGAAGGTTAGTGTTGCTAGACGTAAAACATCAAAAACAAGTGCAAGAACAAAGGTAGAAGGAGAAAAGTGTCATCCAAGAATATGAATTATCATCACCACATGGTGTATAGTGGCATGCCTTGCACAAGTAATGTGCATCATATCACATTTTACCTTTGAGGCACGAACAAAGAGCTTTGAGGAAGTAAGGTTGCTTAGATCTTGTTAGAGTCGTACTACATCTACGAGAAAAGTGTCATGTAGTAATATGAATTATCATCACCACATGGTGTCTGATGACATGTCCTACACAAGTAATTTGCACCATATCAAATTTTGCCTTTGAGGCACGAATGAAAAGCTCGGAGGAATTAAAATTGCTTGGAGCTTGTTAGAGGTGTTCTACATCTATGAGGGGCAAAGACCATAGTTGTACCTTCCAAAGTATCACCACATTCGTGAAGATTAATGCTATAAATTTTTGGTATGCAAATTGTTTGCTTTCTTCCCATAGATGCAAATGAAACTTATAGAGGGACAAGATTGAAGAGAGCTAGGAAAGGTGGATGAGAGAGGTAGGAAAACTAGTGTGGTGCCCCAGAGCATTGGGAAGACCTTGCACAATAAGAGATGAGGAAAGGTCGAGAGAGCCAAGAAATGTTGACTAGGTGCCCTCAAGCACAAAAAGGATCTTGTACAAAACCTACAACAACCAAGACTAGGAGTTCGCACACACATGTAAGGAGGGCTTGGAATTCTTGGCGAAGATCTATTGCAACATCTTCATATGTGTGGAAAGACTCAATTCCGAGGTAAAATAAGCTCGGATAAAGGTAATTCACATGGCTATGCCATAAGTATAGAGTATAAGGGCTGTGAAGGCACAAAATGGCGTGAATTATGGTAAGAAGCCATGATGTATCCTTGAGGCGAAAGCCTAAGCAACATCTAACATATCATAAATGTAGAAGGAAAACATATCAAAGTAAAATAAATTATCATCACCACATGGTGTGCAATGGCATGTCATGCATAAGTAATGTGCACCATATCACATTTTACCTTTGAGTAAGTCGTTTGGAGCATGTTAGATGTGTGCTACATAGACGTGAGCGGAAAAGACCATAGTTTTACTTTCTAGTATTGTATGATTACTAGCACTCGAGTCAAAGACCAAATATCCCTTCTTGAATGATTACATTGGGAAACCATTACGACACACTTCTCTTCATAAACCAAATAACCTTTTCTTGCTTTCCTCTTTTTCTCTAAGCATGCCAACCTCTTCCTACCATCTTTCTCTGTATGACCTTTCTATCCATAGAATAACACATAACATTGAACTTAGAAGTGTTATTACTTGAAGTGGCAAAAACATATGGAGGAAATTGTTCATTGTGCTTCTTTCCCTTGGAATTGGCCAACAAAGCATTCTTTGAGGTTGACTCCTTTCATGAACCAAATTGCCTATTCCAATTGTCCTCGGTGTGATAGTTTGCCATTGATTAGGATTAGATAGGCGAGGGGAGTGTCCTTTTAGATCTGAACTATGGCGATGTATTGAAGGAGACTATAGCTATAGTTGCCCAGAGCCCCAACACGGTTAGAACTATATATCTATCTGGCTATTAAGAAGAGAGGAGGGGGAGCCCATCCCATCTATATGGCGAGGGGCAAGGATCGGGGGATATAGAAGCAAAGCAGAGATTGGAATATCTATATTCTATCAGGAGGAAGAGGACTCCCCCGACGCCTCCCCTCTCCTCTATATAGATAGGATGGGGATAGAATGTTACATGTAGTTGCATCTCCGTTGGTAGATATGTGGGGACCTCCAGATAGAGTTCTCTATGTAGGGATAGGGATAGGGCCGATGGCCCATATATCTAGGGGCCGGAGTGGCCCTATATCTGATTGATCTATATGGGCCATCTATCTAGAATCTTGGGAGAGCCCTGAATGAGACTATATGGGGAAGTCGAGGGAGAGGGAAAGCCCTCTCTATCCCATATAGAGTTTAGGGGGGTAGTAGTTTTATTGAAGGTTTTAACAAATGTACTTAATGAAGGAGGGAGGCTACGAAGAATAATTTCTAGCAATTCTTCGCCATCAACTTTTTGTCGATAGCTATTAGTTGATCATGTCTTTAAAATTCAACATGTGTTGTTAGAGTGACACCCCTCCTTGCATCTCGAGTGAGAATCAAATTCCTCAAATAACATGCCCTTGCATATTAGAATTTTCATGCATACTTTTCAGTTTCCTCCACACCATTGGAGCACATGTAAAACTTTATACTTTAGCCAACATTTCATCAGTAACAATTAAGTGCACAACATTAAATGCTCTCCATTATTTTGAATAATGCCAGGACTTTTATTTAATGAAGTTTCTTTTGCTTGATTCTTAGGCAATTCTTTATTGATAACCCTGTCCAAATATCTACGTAAAAGTATGTTCATCGTTTTATTTTTCCAAACGGTAAAATTTTTCCCATTAAACCTTTGAAAGTCCGATACTAGAAGATTATTTAAATTTTGCATTACCATAACCAGAAATAGGCACCAAATACCAAGATAAATCAGGACCAACAGAATATTAGAGACTTTGGATTTGAATCGACATATCTCAGAAATTTACCAAATCTGAAACTTCAATTTTTGTTTTTATCATTTATGTGAATTCAAACTCACTAATTAAGGCAGAATTATAATGTTGTTCTTTACAGTGGGAAAATGCTCAAAACTACCTCGAAAAAAGTGCCAAAGACCCAATATCTAAAAATAGCATGAAAAAAAAAAATTCATTTTTGAAAATGTCCAAACTTCTGAAATTGTCTCTGAATTATTCAGTGCAATCTTTTATAAAATCCATGTTCAGAAACAATGCCAGCAAATACATGAAAAAACTCAGCATTCTAACTCCAAATCCCAAAAAATGCATTGGAATTTGTGTTGGTTTCTCCTTTAATAAAACACTAGGATTTGAGATATTAATTGGAGGTTTATTCCTTGAGAAATTGACTGGACAATTCCCCTCCTACACCTCTCCTTATCTTTTTGGACTCTCGCACACATTAATCTTTGATACCATGAGAGAAGCAAACGAAGATAGGAGTCAAAGTCAACAAATGGAGAGAGAAGGCTTGTTGTGCTATTCTTCATTCTAATAAAAAATTGAACAAGCGAAACTAAAGTGAGAGAGATGACCAAGGATTATCAACCTTTAATTATAAGGCTAATAAATACACCTTTATTACCATAGTTGCCAAGTCCAGAAATCTGGATTTGTTTGGACGGGCTAAAAATCCTAAATCCGAATTCTTGAAAAGTTTGGAAAATCTAGTCTGGAATTATATTAAACTGGCGAATACAATGAAAATTTTCATAACCTAATATAAATTCGAATTAATATTCTTAAGGTGTGTTTATTATGTATATCATAGTTCAAAAAATCATAAATTGGGATTAATCGGCGGGCCAAATTTTGAATTGAAAATCGGGAATCGGTAAAAAATTGGCAAAAATCAGCATTAATCGGCAACTTTATCGCTACTTTTAAAAACATTTAAATTCATAAAATATACTTAAATTAAATGTAAAAACAATGTTAAATGATGCGAGAAGTGACTCTGTACAATAGTATACAGTATAGTATATACTATTATATTGTATACTAGTATACTATTATAATGTTAAATGATGTTAAATGTTAAATCGTTATGATGTTAAATGATGTTAAATGTTAAATCGTTATACAATATACTATTATAATGATGTTAAGTTGCTTGGTCCAAAAAGGTGCAAAAATGGATTTTATGAAAATAATAAAAATATTGCCATCAATGCATAGAGCTCGAGAAAATATACACTTTTAGAGAAAACGGCACCTGAAACGGAGCCACAAAATGAAAGTTATGGCACATGCAAGTTTTTACTGCTACATCTTCCCGGACCCTTTCCAAAAATGGCAAATTTTTTTAAAAAATCCAAAAAAGGAAAGAAATGCCAAAAAGGAAAAAACGATTCCAGCAGCAGAAAACACGCCAAAAAAGCAGAAGCTAAAAACGATTCGACCAAGACGAAATGGAACGATTTTCCACGATTTTTCACACGGTTTTCCATGATTTTTGCAGATTTTACAGCGCCGAAAATCGCGATTAATCGCCATTAAACAAATCGCGATTTATGGAAAGATAAATCGGTTTGCATGGGAAAAACGATTTATCGCGATTATCGCCCGATATATCGTGATTTTAGAACAAAGATGTATATATTCAATCTTTTTCACCAGAAAAATAAATTTATAAAAGTGTAAATCTGGTCTGAACCGGATTTGGTGCAGATCTGACCGGATCTAGTATCTATGCTAATTACAAAATTTTATAAAGCACAATGATATATTTCAATATTGTGCATTTATATCTTATGTCAATGTACTTTAATGATAGAAGCTTATGTGACTTATATGACCATTATATTAACTATTGTAAGAGTGTTTAATAGCTGCATTTCGATGCATGCACATTTTTGTGGTTGCATGTGTCAGTAACATATATCCCTAGAATAGAACATGCATTGTATTATTTTGTAGTGAAAGTGCATAGGTTGACCGGTAACACATACTTGTTTGTGAAATTATACAATAGATATCACAATATCTATTTCAACACCCCATTCCGACTTCCAAAGCTGCCATAACTCACATTTGATGCTGATCATGTAACCTCATACACTCTTAACATTAACAATAGTATCATATGACCAACACAACACATCTTAATTTGAGTGTTAATTCCTACCGCTCCCATTAACCTGAAAATTAGATTTTTACTTCCTGGAAAACATTCTTGTATAGAAATCAGGCGTGTTTACCAACATACAGTGGACCATAGCTTTCTACAACCAAGCATGCCTTCAATCTTGTATCAGCTTCTTGATATTGGAACTTCATACTAAAAGCTCAATTGAGTTGACTACTATTAGGCTATCACTATCACTTCATTGTTCCATCAGGTTGCCATTGTAGACACCCAAACTCAACAATTTACCTTTATGACACTGCTTATTGCAATTGTGCTTCTTGGCTGACAAACACCCACATCTTATCTCCACTCAGTGCATGTCATCATCTCTTTCCTAACTTGCTCACTTTCATACACTTATGTGTCGACAAAATCTGAATATTAATACTTAAGATCAATGCTCAAACTCTGCTTTCTGAGATAAAACTTTTAGATTTCATTAGCTCCTCCTTGTCCAAAAACATACAGTTCGGTCAGGTTGTATAATCCAGTCTTGGCCGACATGTATGGTCTTGTACCGACACATTTTCCAACTCTGCTTTCAATGCACTATAATTTGTTGGGTCCTTTCATCTTCTTGGGTCGGTCTTATCATGATAATTTACTTTTGTAACCCTATATAAGCAAGTTTACATTACTTCATTTATGAACCTGTAAATCACATAGGCTTCCATTGACACACTCATTTGTAACACTCACAAAAGGCAATCAAGGGTCCCTAAATCATCCTAAAGTTGACGCACATCCATTAAGGCAACTGCTACTATAGTTCTGAAGCACTCAACTAGGTCAAGGAGTCTAGCTTCCCTCAAATCCAAGCACACCAAGTTCCCACTTCAAAAATATAGGTGAGGTGATACACAAACATTATATCTCTCCATGAACAAGGCATGAGTGGTATGAAGCCACTTCTCAAGATGCCAAGTAAGCTTTTACCAAATTGTCAAAGAGCGCAGATAGCTGGCCTGATCCATCATTGAAAGTGTTGAAGTACAACCAATCTTCAATATGGGTCTTGACAAACAATGTGCCATGTTGTGTAGCGAAATACAAGTGAGGAGTCATGATCAAATCATGGGCAAAGTTGTACAAATTACAAAAGGCAATTGCAATAGTGAAATTGGGACTAGAATACTCTGAGAGGCTCAAAGTAAAAGACAATCAAATCTGTTCTAATCGACTTCATACCAGGGATCTGACTGCACCATGTCGTTCCTTTTGAAAAAAAATCATCAAGAAATTCCTTAGTACGTGAAAGTTATCATTGTTTGAGATGGGAACTAATTTGATGGTTGTTGAAGAATTGAGAATATCAGGAACATCAGGCTGAATTTCCACAAATTGTTAAAATCACCGTGAAGCACTCGAAAAAGTAGGCATGATGAAAAAAATTCACTCGAATAGACCTGTGTATTACTAATGGCCTGCCAAAATCTGTACGCATAGGTGAGGGGTCAAGTTCAAAGGCCAAAAAATCATATTCACTATTTGAAAATCAGATGAAATTGCATTAGTTGTAAAAATTATTAGCAAATAGTGACTTCACCTGTTCAAGTTGGGTATTCGGATGTTCGAACTGCGGAAGTGGTTGGGAAGGCACATTGTACCCGGTGGTCGAGCAAAGCATATAGAGCATTTGTCACCGATTAGAGGCAAGCTCAAAGAAAAAGTTTCAAAATGCATCTTAAGCGGTCAGGCGAGGTGCAAGTTGATAAGGCCCATATAGATTCGGGGCAGGAGTCACTAAAAAGTGCAAGGTGTCATTGTAGAATGCAAGGTGGTACTGACGATTGCAAGTGGTCACCTGGAGAGTGCAAGGTGATACCAAAAGGTCAAGTAATTGGATGAGTCTAGGGACTAGAGTAGTCGAGGGACTAGAGAGTCCAAGTGGGGATGGTCCCAAAGGGGTGAACTCAATAAAAAAGTCTAGAGTTTGGAAAAACTGTCCCAAGGAGTTTGGGTAGCGGGGTTGGGTAAATTGGTGTAGGTGGGGTGAATTGCTCAACACCGGCCCATGTCATGGGTCCATATGTGTGCAAAAATGGTCTCAAGGGCATGTTGCAAAGAAGGGGCTTGGGCTCGGGTTGTAGCCTAGGTTGAGTGAGTTGCAAAGGGGCCCAAAGTTGAAAGAACCCAGGGTGCTGCGGTATAAATATGTGCAAGTTATCTAAAGGGATTGACAAAAAAATTTAAAAGGCTAGAATTAGATAGAAAAATGGTCAAACAATTTTGTTTTTAAAATAATAGGAAGGGTAGTCAAATGGTTGCTTAACCACCACTTCTCTTTCCAAAGGGGCTAATGGGCCTGAAAATAGTCCAGCAGGCGCTTGATTATCTCGGGTTAGATTGCATTGGCACGAGGATTATTTTGGAAACTATAGGCGCTTGATAGATCACACTTGTCTCGAGAATATGTAGGAGGCGGTGGAGGTTTTGGGATTGGTGGGACACTCGGATGCAAATGGCAAAGGTGCTTGCAAATAATAGTTGAAGGCACAATCTCGAGATAGTTCTTGTTGTCACTTGAAGCTGCACCCTTTGCTGAAGCTAAGCTCAACACCTTAGTGAAACATGGAAAGACCTTCAAAGTGTGGGAAAATGGCTCCTTTAAGGTCAATCTCCGGTGAAAAGGCTGGTTCCTTTCACTCCAATTCACTACAACTAATCTAACCAGCTCTACACTCTATTACTAACTAGTTCTAATATAAGATTTCCAAGGAACTAGGGTTTAGAAAGATGAAATACTGAAATAAATAAGGTGATGTACCAAACTGGAAGTGGATTCTCTCCTTGAGATGAAGAATGAGAGGGAAAATGCAAAGCCAAGAGGTCAAAAAGAGGACACATTCAACCCCTACAATTTTACCAAACTTTGATTCTTGCATAAATGACACAAAAGATGGAAATAATGCAAGTATAACTCACACACAACATGCCATAAAAATAATAGAGAAGCAAGAACACTAATACAAATTAAAGGGCAAGAAAAGAGCCACAATAACAAAATATTATTGATTATAATGTGCACAGTCTATTACAATAATGGAGGAGGCATTGAGTGCATTGCATAACACCAACACAAAAGTTTGCAACTTAGAATACTTGGCTACACAAAAGGGTAACATAACCTTGCATTTAGGAGAGGATCCCTTACCATGAAAAATGAGTTGCATATATAGGAGAAGAGAAGGAGAAGAGGAAACTCGAAACTAAGCAGATCACCCACTCCCACAACCACTAAGGACCACTTAGCATTCAAGTTTGCAGACCCAACATGGGCGCCATCAATTTTGTAGAGCCCATACCCAAAAATGACCACGGGATTGCTTTTTTTACAATTATGGCTCAGTAAAGTACATTTTCGCGACCCAAATCTGCTCACATCTTGTAGTACCCAAGACCTTTCCAATGATATAAAGTTTGTCTTATTTGGTGTCTTGGATCAAAAGTTATGAGCATTTAAAGATGACCATGTCGTCCATGCAAAGTTGATGGCCGGGGCCGTCAAATTTAACCTTAGGGTCACTCCTGCTAACATGTTGGCTCCCCATTGGATCTTGGAGCCTCCATCTTTGATTTGGGGAATTTGAGGAACCCGCGAATTTTTAATACCCATGGAAAAGAGGAACCCACAAATTTTTAGGACCCATGGAAAAAGGGAACCCGTGGAAAATAGGGATCCGCAAAAAAGAAGGAACTTGTTAGAAGATGTATACAAGGAAGAAATAAAGAGAAGGCAGATTGCACACATTTGAGATTGTGTGTCCGTCATTTATTATAAATGAAATAGTTACAAAGCGGTTGATGTAATTCTGACGGTTCAACCAACTTGTAGTTAGGCACCTTATATATAAGTCTTATATTCTCATAGAACTCGCGAAAAATAGGGATCCGTGGAACCCACAAATAACAAAAAAAGGAACTGCAGATTTTAAGGATCCGCATGATTAAGAGGAAGCCACAAATTTTAAGGATCCATGGAAAAAGAAGAAGTTGCGAATTTTTATGATCCACGAAAAAAAGAGGAAGCCGCAAATTTTTAAGGATCGTGGAAAAAGAGGAAGTTGGGAAATCCCTTCATTTTTATAACAAGTCCAAATAAGCATAAGCGATTATTTGACAACAATTGCCAAATAGAAAAAAGAGCTTGGAGGTCGAAATAAACGAGAGGAGCTCCTTTTGGGCATGGTGAGGATTTGGTGAGTAAGCTCGGTTGGGGCGGGTATTGAAAACTTGTGCAACAACGTAGTGTTGAGGCTAAGATGTTGTTGTTATAAGTCCATGATAGTAGGCTCGGTGCAAGCAAGGTAAAAGGCCACATCGAGTAGTTTGTAGGTTGTGGAGGAGTTGCCAAACATAACTTATCGTGTAGAAATGTGGATAAAGGCCGTCCACAACAAGGGTGTCTGCATTGCATGGTAGAGATGGCCCGTTGGTATTGTGCACGGAGGGTGTCTCGAGGTTGTGTTTGTGCGAGTGTGAGGAACCGGGATACGTTAGGTGCGAGGCCAGTGAGTAGCATGAAGCGGTGATGTGTCCGGTTGAGGTTGTAATGACAATGTGGGGGATGTTAAGCACAGTTTGACCATAACAAAATACAAGTGCCCACAAGGGGCAATGAAGGTCTTGTTAAAATACGATGCTTATATAGCATGTTGAGCAGTTATTCGGTTGTTTAACTATGCAACCGGTTGTAACTACCTCCTACTGATAAATACACTCTGCACATTCGTCATTTAGACAGTGTAGTTTTTGCCTTACGTATTCTTTCTTCTCTTTGCATATTCCAACATTGGTATGAGCCCCAAGGGTTGTAGTTCGAGGAACCCGTCGAGAGGCACGAACAACAAACTTGAGGAAGCCCTAATGAGGCACGAGTTTGGAAAAATGCCAAGGAAATCGTGGTCGCAGCGCAAAAATCGTGGGTTTTTTTTTCATCAAAAATCGCAGACGAGGGCAATGCGGGCAGGAGGCGGCCTTGTGGCGAAAGGCACCAAAGACAATGATCATGCGAAATCGTGTAAAAGAAGACAATACGATGAAAGCAGTCACTTTTTCCGCGGAAATACACGATCAAGTAAATAAATCGACGAGGGCAAAGAAAGTTTGTTTTGTGGGCATCGTTGCTGCCGAAAACCGTGAAAGTCGAGGGCACAGTCGAGGGCAAAATCGTGGCAGAACCAGAAGGAAAATCGTGGCAGAGGTAACACTTGCGAACAACAAAGTCCTGGTTTTGTGTTGTAATATTTCTCTGCGGCCACGTATATGCATAAAACATAAAGTATTTTTGTTTATTTGGTGGAGAAATTAAAATAATTAAATATATTTGTAACATCCCCATTTTAAGATACTAGAACAAGGGAATTTTTTTTTTTTTTTATACAACGTTCCCTGTTATGAATTATATAATTCAAACACACGTTCAAGTTTTAATAATTGTTCTCTGTCCAAATAATGCAGTTTGGATCACACAATTTCCTTTTAAAAGTTAAAACTAATGTTCTCTGTTCGCATATTTACAATATGAAACACACATTGAGTGCCATTGATCATATAATGAGATTCCATATCTTTGTAAATGACTCGAAGAACTACCAATCTCCCATTTTATGGCTCGGAGTTTTAAGCGATCTCTCATTTCATGACTCGGCGACTTACCGATCCTTCATGTTAATTCATGCATAGTATAATGTATATACAAGGTTCTCTTACCGTTTCCGGTTATCGAAGTGATCCATTTAAGAAGCCTATCGAAAATCATTGCGATATTCATCGACATCTGCATCTTAAACTAGGTGATTAGGACAACGCAATTAGCACTTGCGATACTTTGGCCAAAGATTTTCACATGCTTTGCATGATCATATTCCTGGATGTGATACACACCAATGGAATACGTCCTTCACCTCACTTAAATCTGTTATCTAGAATGGTATTCACTGGTCTCTACCGGTCCTTCCAATTAAGGTCAAACTCTAACCCTGACTAGTAATATGAGCGAGTATAGGAAGTTACTCATGGTAACTAAAGATACGCGAGACATGCGGTGTCGTCCTAGGCGACTCCGTGTGTCTAGTTACCTTTAGTCCTCGGAGTGACTCCGTATTCGTGATCACATTCTTATCTGACCAAGAACTTAGTATCAAACTTATGTAATCTTGATGATTTAATTCGGGAGGGCATTGTAATATGTCAATTTATAACATTGTGTCATCATGAAGGCCCCGCTTTCATGAAGACACCATGTTATGGCAGCGTATGTCAATGTCCTACGGAATCCTCCCATCGAGAGTACACATCCAGCTCAAGTGATTTGGTTATGATCTTAATATTTAAGATCAACTTTCAGCAGCCATGCTGATCCTTTATCCTCGTTCTTGTTACAGTTGTATGTAGCTAAGAGAGACTTAATCCGTCTTCTAGCTTACTACGCATCTCCTCCTTCGTACCGAAGGGTTGCATTTTCTCTACTTGGTTCTTTTCTTAATCCTTGGACTAAGCAGCCCATTACCGATAACCTTAATAAGTTTAACCTATTAAACTTAACCAAGTTTTCCACAACTGTAAACAAATTCAGAATTCCATCTTATTAGACGTCATTTAAACGAGGTCTAATTCTAAATGAATTTATTCATTTATCCTTCTTAACCTTACATAGTTAAGGTCTGTTAACCATGGGTATGTTTTTCCCACATCCTCATTTTCTGAATTTAACATTCGAGGCTATTAACGGAGTCCGAATACGAGGTTCGGCTGCTCCTAAATTATTTGATATTCCTTAGCTTTCAAGCTAATCTCGAATACCTTTCAATTAAGAGATCATGTTTTTCCTAAATCCTTTTTAATGTCAATTAAAAATTCATCTTAACCCAAGTATGAACTAATTGCACATTTCAACGTAAAAGTTGCATATAGGTAAGAATAGATGTCATTTCCTTTTAAATCCATCCATGAACAATTGAATAATTCCAAATCAAGGAATAATGTTATATTCCCAACTTATTCAACAATATCAAACTGATACAGTCATTAAAATATCACACATGTATTTGTATTCATCCATCCGTTTTATAATCTATACACTTGCCAGTCCAAATGACTGGACTTTGTTTATATTAAACAACATTACAACACATCAGATAGAAGAATGTAATTTCTTCTTTTCTCAATTCCTCGTAGAGGAGTAATAACTATCAATTATAATCCATCTTCAGTCAATCAAAAGAAGTATCAGAAAACAACCATGTCTTCGTTTATACACAAGTTCCATCTGAAAATTACTTGCAGGTCGAGTTCATTGGTGAGGCATATTAAGCACTTGTCATTAAAATGAGGTGCTTTTAATTAACCTGTCTCAATAAAAGAACCCTGCTTTTATGAAACGTTACTATGAACATCAATCAAGAATTAAGTATCAAAAAGAATGAACAACATAACAACTGAATCATCTAATCACCATCCCAATCAATCAAAGGACTACTGCCCTCTTTCCCAAATGATTATTACAAAAAGTAATTTCCTTCAAACAGTTCCAGATTACAACATCTGTAAAAACTAGGAACACACGTATGCATACTGCTGTTATAACATTAAATGCTATCAATTTCTTTCCCTTTCATTAGTTATAATTTCAAAGGATAAAATTTGACTGAAATATAAACCAATTTACTTTCCTTTCAGTTCATACAACTCATTTGATTTCAAGCAATCAAATACTGATGAGAAAAGCAAACAACAATAAAATGTAGATGCTTAAACCAAAGCAATACAAAATTCGTTCCTTAACGATTACAGATTTCCAACTGTATGAGAGAAGAAATGATCATTATTCCAAGTTATCCATCCACACTCCTATTCCTTTCCTCATGACTGTACTGAAAATTTAATCCAAACGAGACACCAATCAAGATAACAGTTCAGAGTGAAACTTAAGAAATCAATAACCGAACACAAGGAAGATGGCTCATATTACCTCTTCTCATTGAGACAGCCAAATATCCGCTTATTTAGCACAGGCATGATCCAACATTATGATTCATTCCGCATAATATAATTCCCTTTTAAATAATTCATTCTATAGACATTTACGTCTTTACAACATATAGAATGTACAACAACCACAACAAGTCACATTTTCATCCTAATAATGAGAGAATTCATTTTCCAACAATGAGAATAAATCCATTCATATTCTGCTTTTAATGAAAACAAGGAAGAATTTAACATCCATATCAATACTTCCTTTCAATCAGGCACATACGAATACCAAAAACAAGTAGGTAGAACATCGTATCCATCATAGAGTAAACAATGTAAAGAAGCTACTATGCTCTTACTGTACTAGAAGAATTCATACTTCCTTCACTGTATTTTAACCAGAGGATCAGTTATACAGCCGCCTTGTCAAATATTTACACGGCTTTCTATACCCATGAACACACACAGTTCATAAATAACAATTTGCACTTTGTTGTTACCTACAGCAAGTCCAACCCGTATGTACAGTGAAGCTCTATTGTTGCTATTTCCAGAATTCAAACAGCAAGAAGAGAAAAATTCATTCCTTTAATTATTTCAATAAGAAAACACCCATTTTCTTCAAACACAACAAGAATTACTCAAGTCGAGTTCTTTTTAGAATGACAGCGCAAAATCAGAGATTACACCAATCATTTCATCCATCCTTTTGTACAAAATAAAACACAACACTCAGAAAACAATCTAAATATCACTATCACTTCCATCAAACCGAACCCATAACTCTCAATGAAACCCAATTACCATTTCCTTCAGAATTTAAAACAGCAGAAAGAAGAAGAACTCGTTTCCTTAACAATTTCAGTAAAGAAACAATCATTTTCTTCAAAATGCAACAAGAATACTCAGTTCGAGTTCGTTTTATAATGACAGCTCTAACCCATATTGACAATAGAACGATTGTTCAACAATGCCAAAACAAACTCACACAACATGTACAATTTCATTCAATGTACCCATTTACAAGAAATACCCAGTTCGAGTTTGTTTTTCAACAGACATTTCAACCCGAAAACCTCATTCTCCTATTTCACAATGATGCGTAGAACTCAGAAATGATTCACGCACAGCTAAGTATTCATAAGCACGATTTCATAATATAAAGAACGAATCCCCAATATTGTCGAACAAATCAACACAGCATGGGCTGTATTTTCAACTCAATAATTATGCAAAGAAAGTTTAAGTCGCAACAGCAAAGAAAAACGACTCTACCCAAAATCATCTCAGTCATAACAGCAAAATCGAATAAACAAAACCCCCATCAGAAGAGCAGGGTTGTTTTAATGAGATGATTAAGCAAAAGCAAGCAGTTTAAGGAGAAGGGCTTAACATGCCTGAAATTTTCTTGAAGCTCGAAGAAAACCGCCTACTGGAGTTGTTTCCTTCCACGGCGATAGTAGCAAAGCTTCCCAAACAATCACCTTCCTCTACAGGCTCAAAAATAGCCTTAGATTTTCCAAAGAAGACAGAGATAATGATCAAACTCAGCTGGTTCGACAGAACCGTGAAAAAAAAAACCAAATGCAGAGCAACTTCAAAAACCGAAAGAACACAATGACCAACAAAATTTCCTCTATCCTCTTTCCAAGGCGGGCTGGTCACGAAGACCAAGACAATTAATGCATTGAAGGCTCTGCCTTTTTCCTTTTTCCTCACGCCACCGCCGACTCGGGTTGGCGAATTCCAATTTTCAAATTTTGCATGAAATCAAAGTTTAGACTCATAGCTAACTAGATGCCTCTAACTTTTCCTTGTTCCCGCCAAACTTGGCGCTGCTCATGCCAGGACCTCATTCATTGCCCTATTAAATTTCCTACCATCCTTCCTTATCCTTTCCACCCACATGGGTCTGTGCATCCCCTTCCTTAGGTTAGGATTAGTTTAGGATTTTTTTAATAATGTCCATATCTAGGTCATTCGCCTAGTTCATAGGTTATTAGGACTTAGATCTATTTTCACCCTTATAGAATTTAAAAATCCATATAGGATAGTAGTTAGGGTATAAGGTAGAACTTAGGGGTAGGTTAGGGTCTAAGCCCCTAATACTTAATTAATCAATTTCCATACCAGATCTTTCCGCCTGACCGTTATATTAACATTAAGCAGGACATTTCGTCCCACGTTCCACATACCTGAGTCACTTGCATCCAAACCCCCTTATCGTCTTATCGTTGTCTAGTGTTACAACAGTGTATGGTTCGAGAATCGAACCTTTTCCATTGGCATCTACGTGCCAGATATTCATACACGAAGTCAGTCTTTGCGGCATTTATATCAACCTTGATCTGTTTTAAAAGTAAATCGACAAAGCGATTACATAAGGCCACAACATACCTTGGATCAATGGAATTGATTCAAGGTGTGCTGTCAATCAGCGAATAGAGTTCATCAAGCATACGATAAATATCTGTTGTCACATTAACATACAAGTAATAATAACTGCTGTCCCAAGTAAACAAATTACAGTATACAAGAGTCCAGATTAGCAACACATTCCTTTAAGATCAAAAATATATCTTAACATGTTTGTCTTCATTTGCTGATTCAACATTATGAAAAGTAATCACCATGATAACTTACAAAAATCAATTACTTGATTAAAATTGGATATTTTATTATTTTATTATTTTCCATTACTTTGGAATAATAAAATGTCAAACATTGCAAATTTGATTTGATAACTTACTGATTCTGATATTTCTTTGAAAAATTGGATATTTTATTATTTATTATTTTCCATTACTTTGGATACACAAAAATTGAACGGGCACGAATTTTAATGTGTGGAGCCATAAGATCTTGACTTTGGCGAGAATTTCGTGGTTTTGAGAAAATAATCACGGGTGTCGAGAGTAGACCTACGGACAAATTTTGATGATTATGACAAAGCGTCATCGGGAGGCTCTTCTACTATTAAAATTGTTGGTATCGGATGAATTGATACCTGAGGTCCGGAATGCCCATTGAGGTGAGTAAATTGTGGGTCGGTCGAAGGACAAATATCAGACGTCGGAGAAGAGTCGGGTTCTATACCTCAAAAATATGCTTTTTCCGTAAAATTACAAGGTGGATCATTTTGTCGAGCACCCACCGGATGAAAGATCTCGAGATCAGCTTGCTTCCATCAACAAGCCGGTTGATGATGATGATATGGTGGCTCTCATTTTAAAGCAGTTTGCCCTTCTCGTATGACTCGTTCGTGGAGGCTCTTCATTTAATGGCGAGAGTCAAACTCTTACGTTTGACAAGGTGTGTTCCTACATTGCGGAAAGGCAGAGCAGACACAAGTTGAAGTCGATTCTGGACAATCGAGAGTGCATTTGCTGCACGAGTCAAAGGAAAGTGGAAGCGGCAGGTTGATGCGTCGCCTTCCTCTCCTAAATTTCGGTAAAGTGTTCTTATTGTCACAAACTTGGTCATGTGAAGAGGGATTGTCATAAGCGACTAAGTGCCCTGAAGAAGCGGAAGGGGCAAGCACATGTGGCAACAGTTGAGCAACACGAGTCAGAAGATGAGTATGCCCTCATGGCATCTTGCTCGGATGGTGGCAGCCCTACACGGTGCTGGTTTTTTGATTCCGGCGCATCACGACACTTCACGTGTCAACGAGATTGGTATGTTACTTTTCATGCTAATTCATGTTCTTCTGATTCGGTTACTTTAGGGGATGGGAGATCACATGTTGTGGAAGGGATTGGGGATGTTCG
The DNA here is from genome assembly GCA_018340775.1 of Taxus wallichiana var. yunnanensis. Taxonomy (NCBI): domain Eukaryota; kingdom Viridiplantae; phylum Streptophyta; class Pinopsida; order Cupressales; family Taxaceae; genus Taxus; species Taxus wallichiana. The sequence goes on along the minus strand of CM031237.1, from coordinate 215,407,190 downwards.
TATCATGTTAAATAATAACACTAAATTGCTTGTGAAGAGTGTTAGATATGTGCCTAACATGAATAAGAACCTGTTATCCATCAGTCAATTAACTGATAATCCTCATATCTCTGTAAACTTTTCTGGTAAACAATGTATTGTGTCTGATGTCAAACATAATAAGGTGGTTGCCTTGGGAATTGGGCATGGAGGTTTATGCGGACTCGTTGATCTGCCACGGTCGACTTGCGTATGCCTTAGTTGTGGTAGAAAATACCGGTGTTTTGTGGCATGAAAGATATGGGCATCTCAATCTTCCGTATTTGGCCCGTCTTCATAAAGACAACATGGTTGTTGGTTTGCCTCTATCCGGGAAAAGAAAGCGGGATATGTGTGTTGGATGTTTTGCGAGGCAAACAAAAGCGGAAACCTTTTCCTCATGAAGGTGTTTGGCGTGCGAAAGGGGCTCTTAGATCTTGTCCATGCGAGATCTATGTGAGCCATCGTGGAAGACTCCCACGAGTCCTTGGTGCACGTTATTTTCTCTTATTGGTGGATGATCACTCTCGGCGGATGTGGATCTATCTCTTGAAAAAGAAGTCTGATTGCTTTGCTTCTTTTGTCAAGTTCAAGGCATTGGTGGAGAACCAGACCAGCCGGCGGATAAAGACTTTAAGATCCGATAATGGGGGTGAATTCACTTCTAAACAGTTCGCTGTTTTTTGTGAGAAAGAAGGGATTCAGCGTCGATTGTGACACCATATACTCCCAACAGAATGGGGTGGTTGAGAGGCGGAATAGAACCATCATGGAGATGGCCCGGTGTATGATGCACAGTCGTGGAGTGCCATACACATACTGGGGAGAAGCTGTTAATACAGCGGTCTATATCCTCAATCGCAGTCCTTGCAAAGCCTTGCAGGAGATCACACCGGAGGAGGCATGGTCAAAATCAAACCGAGAGGTATCGACTTTTCGTATTTTTGGTTCATTTGCTTATACTTTGGTTCTGATAGTAAAAGGAGTAAACTAGATTCCAAAAGTTCTAGATATTTCTTTGCTGGTTATAGTGATCATTCTAAAGCATATAGATTGATTGATACTTCCACTAATAAAATCATTATTAGTCGTGATGTTGATGTAAAAAAAGCGAGTCTTTCTTTGGCTGTAATCAGCAAATAGACCAGCAACATAGCAGCGATCAGCGAGGGTGGTCACAGAGAGATTGGTTCTCTTTCCTTGCACGATGATGAGTGCGGTCATTCTCATACTCCTCCACGAGACTCGATCTGATCTATGCTCTCTCCCTCTTGAGTCTTTTCCGTCTCCTGGAAATCAACTTGCATTGGTTTCACCTCCGGGAAGTCCCACTAGCTTCCGAATCCTCGGTTCAGCGGCGGCCCAGTGGTATTATTCCACTATTCGAGGATCGACACGAGACGATTTGTCTCCACTCTTAGATGGCGGTCTCGCATGAGACTGTGAGAGGATTGATTACTCGAGCAAGCTCAATTTGCTCTTGCTTGATCTTCTCCATATTCGCGAGCCACAAAAATACTCTGATGCACGAGGCATACCAGAATGGGAAACTGCCATGCAAATCGAGTATGATGCCTTGATTAAGAATGATACCTGGAAGTTGGTGCCATTACCTCCAGGTAAACGCCCTATTGGTTGTAAATGGGTGTACAAAATCAAGTGTAAAGCAGATGGTACTTTGGATAAGTACAAGGCTCGACTTGTTGCAAAAGGTTTTTCGCAACAGGAGGGGATAGATTATGAGGAGACTTTTGCTCCTACTGCAAAGATGGTCACTTTTCGGTTACTTCTTGCTTTTGCCGCTCAATTTGGTTGGAAAATATATCAGATGGATGTGAAAAGTGCATTCTTGAATGGCGATTTGGAGGAAGAAGTGTATATGACTCAACTTGAGGGTTTTCGGGCATGTGGTCGTGAGCATCTGGTATGCAGGTTGATTAAGTCCTTGTATGGGCTTAAGCAGGCTCCTCGAGCCTGGTATATTAAGATCGATACACATCTCAGAGATTCGGGCTTCAAACGAAGTCATTCTGATCCGAATCTCTATGTCAAAAGCACAAATGATGACATTGTGATTCTTATTGTTTATGTTGATGACCTTGCCATCACAGGCAGTGGAGATGCTGCGATTCATAAGGTAAAATCAGATTTGTGCACTGCTTTTGACATGACTGATTTAGGCCTCCTTCATTATTGTCTTGGTGTAGAATTCTGGCAACAAGATCACTTGATTTTCATTTCTCAAGTTAAATATGCCACGAATCTTTTGCAAAAATTTAAGATGTATGATTGTAATTCATCATCTACACCTATGGAGGTCGGGCTGAAACTTTCAGCTCATGATGATTCACCACCGGTCGATGAAACATTGTACAGACAGTTGGTAGGTAGTTTGATTTATCTCACCACTACACGACCGGATTTGTGTTTTGCTGTGAGTTATCTTTCTCGGTTTTTGTCTAAACCGAAACTCATTCAGCGGGAGCAGCAAAAGCGTGTGTTAAGGTATGTCAAAGGAACTCTTGACTTTGGCATCTTGTATCGAGAGAGTTGCAGATTTCACGTTGATTGGCTACACGAGACTACGATTGGGGAGGTTCGGTGGATACTCGGAGATCTACCCTTTGGATATATCTTCTCTCTTGGTTCGGGAGTTATTTCTTGGCGAGTAAGCTTCAGCCCCTTTGTGGCTATCTCTTCCCTGAAGCGAGAATACAAGGCTGTTGTTAGTGCTGGTTGCGAAGCGGTATGGCTTCGTCAGATTTTGGTTGATTTTCAGTTTTCACGAGTCACTTTGCTACACCTCTTTCACTTTTTTGTGATAATCAAGGTGTGTTGAAGATGGTCAAAAATCCTATCTATCATGCCCGCACTAAACATATTGAGATTCATCATCACTATATTCGTCAATTGGTTGACTCAGGTGAAATCTCTCTTCATTTCTGTCCTTCTCAGGAGCAGTCTGCTGATGTAATGACTAAACCTCTTGGTGCTTTCTTGTTTGTCAAGTTTCGGGATAAACTTGGTATAGTTTCTAGGTTAGTCATTAAGAGGGGTGTTAAAATACGATGCTTATATAGCATGTTGAACAGTTATACGGTTGTTTAACTATGCAACCAATTGTAACTACCTCCTACAATAAATACACTCTGCCTGTTCGTCATTTAGACAGTGCAGTTTTTGCCTTCTGTATTCTTTCTTCTCTTTGCATATCGTGCGCTCAAGATGCAATGGAATTGCTAAAAACCTTTGAGGAAGCTCCGAAAACAGAAAAAAACCAGCAGGCCCCTTGAGCGTAACTTTTAATGGAAAACTCAAAAACAGTAAAGAGGTGGTGATTTTGAATCTAGAAATCATAGATGCAAATGAAATGAAGCTTGTAGAAGCCTTGATACCAATGTTTTAAAAATCGGAACCGGACTCGGAACCGGTCGAGGGTTGGACCGGACCGGAACCGGAACAGACGGTTCAAACTCTATGAACCGGTTTACTAAAAAACACATAAAAATTACATTTTTAAAGAAAACAATATATTTGAAAAACTAGAAACCATGATTCCAACAATTACACACAAAATATGCAAAGTTTGCTCATGTATATAGTGATAGTTGGAATGCTCGCACTCGGCAAATACTCGGCAGACCCCAAAAAAAAAAACTCGGCAATATTTGGCCAGAATACTCGCCGAGTTTTGGAAAGCTATCCAGTATTTTTAAATACTAAATTGTGTACAGGCAATCAAAGCTCATGATTCTTTCAGAAGATTGCAAGAAGCTACTTGGTCCAAAAAGGTGCAAAAATGGATTTTATGAAAATAAGAAAAATATTGCCATCAATGTGTAGAGCTCGAGAAAATATGCACTTTTAGAGAAAACGACACCTGAAACGGAGCCACAAAATGAAAGTTATGGCACATGCAAGTTTTTGCTGCTACATCTTCCCGGACCCTTTCCAAAAATGGCAAATTTTATTCTATGCTTGTGTTTTTTTCACCAAAAATCCAAAAAAGGAAAGAAATGCTGTCTTTACATAACTCGGCCGGTTCAGGATGAAACCGGACCGGTTTGACCGGTTTTAGCCCAAACCGGCCGGTTCCGTCTGCACGAAACCGGCCGGTTTGGGCTAAAACCGGTCAACCGTCCGGTTTACTAAGCGGTTCGTGTTTTAAAATGTTAAACCGGTCAAACCGGCGGTTCCGGTTCCGGTTTGACCGGTTTAAAAAACATCGCTTGATACCATGTATTGTTTTTGACAAGTTTTAGGATGTAGTGAAGGCAACCTTAGGACTTGCAGTATGCTTGATGTGCATATGTGTAAGCATTTAAGATAATGAAAGACGAAATTTGTTTTGGGTGGAATAACTACCACATTCCATTTATGAAAGCTTTTTGAAGGAGTGCCTCGACACCTCCCACTTGATTACAATAACAATATACTTTAATTATCAATAATCAATTGGTAAACCTTCATCTGTGCCCTTTATCCTCTCTTATAGGGCTTAGTAGGTATCTCTTATCTTTTAGGGAATCTTTTCAAATTAGACAAACCCTAATGTGAGGATAACCGCTAAAGAGATATTCTTATTTTTAATTTACTTATAAATTAATTATGGATACTGATATGCTCATAAAGAGCGTTCTTATCCATAAAGAATAGAATCACAAGTACATCTTTAACTATACAAAAGCATTAATGTCCTAAATATGCTAACAACGACCGAGAGCCTATAACTTTAGTTAGTGGTGTCACACAAAGCAGTTTCCTATTTGCAGATTCATAGTTTGGGATATGGTTAAACCTTTTTCTCATTGCTGATTTATTTTCCATGCCATTTCAGATTTTTCCATACACACTGTACTTTATTGATCTTTAGCTTTATTGTTAATGAAGATTCTGCATGCGGGTAACTTCTTGAAAGGTTCATGGGAATAGGTTTTGGCGTTTAGCTTTGATCTTTTAAAATTTTTTTGAGAATGCTTCTATTAATAAAAATAGTTACAACAGTCACAAAACTAACCAGTTACAACAAGAAAGGCCCCAACAGAGACCAAACTATGAACAAAAACAAAATACAAATAAACTAAGAACATTGTCTGAGAGTATTGTTTCGCATAAGACTTCGAAGGCGATCCTGTATCTTCACAAGTGCAACATGCTCCTCTTGGTTCTTAAGGTTGAATTGATACAGTTGCAACCACAAAGAAAAAAATATGAGTTTGTTGAATAACTAAAGCAGAGCCATTCCCAACGTATAGTTGTTGACAGCGATTTTTCCATATATGGAAGAGGATAGTCAACCAGAAAGTATTTTAGATGGCAGTGAGGATAGAGGGGGAAGAAATGCCAAGTAAGGCAATCTTTTTATTGAAATTGCTGGAAAGAGTTCAGGAAGAGCGGAGCGGAGGGAAGTCCAAAGTTGAGCAACATATGGGCAGTGCTAGAAGAGGTGGGGAATACTTTCAAGAGTTGAACAAAAGGTGCAATCTCTTGCAGCAAGACCCAACTTGGCTAAAGTGAGGCCAACTGGAAGCTTCATATGTAGAATACGCCATCCCAAAAGTTGACATTTAGCCTCCTTTTCTACAGCAAAGGGGTGGTAGAGACGGAATGACACTTCATCATGGAGTGTTCAGCTTATGATGATATTCGTATCTAGTATGAAAACGACTTGAAGGTGGACAGATTAAATGAGTTATTCGAAGAAACAAGACTTGAAAAGATCGTGGGTTTTGTGCTCAAGATTCATAGTAGAAGATTTGATATTGAAAAGAGTCTGAAATCATCTTAAAGTCTCAGCTTTTGGTCCCATAGACTCTTCAGTCTCGTGGACGTCATTAAAATCTTTCATTTCATTTCATTCACTATTGCATGGGATGTTTTTCTGAAAAAATCCTGAGCCTCTTTGTATTTGGTGCTAAAGTTCCCCAAATCTGGTGCTGTTGGGTTATGCTTATGTTTGGCTTACAGTGGATCTTTTCTTTCAATCTACATTTCCTTGATTATGATGGCATCACTCAAATGTTTAAAACCAATTTTTTTGTTCAACCTATTTAGTTTGAGACATCTGATGTAGAAATGTTAAATGTAGAGACTATAGGTTGTATTTCATTTTCATTTCTATCCATGTCCCCTTCAATGCCATATGCAATTGATTGACACCATAATATTTTATTATTTTGCAGATTCTTCAAGGAACTGCCATCCGTTGACTGGCGCGATGTTGCAGATAACTGGTTTGGAACATGTTGCTGCTCTTTTTGGGGGTGAGTCAGTCATTAGTTTCTAATTTTGAAAAGTTCTCCAGTATGTCAAAAGGGACATGCTTTGTAGGGGCTGCTTCCATTACAATTGGTATGGATGAGCTTAAAAGAGATGCTATTATTGAACATGGCATGAGAATTGTACCCAATAATGACGAGGCTCTTCAACAATCTGGGAAAAAAATGAAATTGAGATAAATACTTTAATTCATGACATTCCAGTGCAATGCAGTTTGAAGGATGAAAATTTGATCCAAAACCTAAAACATGTAAGCAAGGAGTGGGAATGTCTTTCAACTGAGAACATTGTGGAAAAGGTTGGTACTTTGCTTGATGCCGGAGAATATCTACTAGAAAGAGAGAAAAAAGTAGAAACAACTGTATTGATGTTTCAGATTTGACGCTTGAGCAAGGAAAGACAGAAAATTCTAATTTGAGCGACAATCAAGAAGCAGAAACTATGTTGCATGCTGAGAAAAATAAAGTAGGTATTGTAGCATCTGATTTTTGAATCTTTCTTATAAGGATAAAGATTTGTCTGTAATTACGGTGGATCCTTCCTTTCAATCTGTTAATGAACATTTCCCTAGGTTTCCAACACTTGGAGATCCTGTATTGAATTGTAAGGACAGATGTTGCACTTCCAATTTTATATCAATGAAAACTTCTCACAACACTTGTAGTGCAACTGGAACCGAGATCTCTGTAGACTGTTGTGGCGGTGATGATTCAGATAATGCATCGTCAGAACAGAACAATTTGACTTCAGGATCTCAGCAAGACAACACAAACACATTTAGCTTTTATCTTGGAAATGGATTCATGATGGGACCTTCTGGTGTTTCTAATACTGTAGAATGGGTTGCAGTTCACTGCTCTTCATGTTTGTCATTGCTTGGTTCTTATCCTGATGATAAAGGCAAACCTGTTTCAGCTAATGAAATCATTCAATTGTTTAAGTGCCATGTATCAACAAATAAAGCAGTTGGCGGACTCCATGATGTGTTCAGGTGAGCACTATGTGCATTGTCCTCTTAGAAATTCTCTTTTTAATGGCTTTTCAGTTTTCCATTTTGCAAACAGATATGCAACAACATGTGAACTACCAGAACGATAGAACTAAATGAAAGAGAGAGTAAGTTATGCTATGTCCACAAATGGTGAAATTTGCCCAATGAAACTCATAAGTATAAGAAGTTACAAAAGTGAGTCAGGAGTACTAAAATGATTTCAAATAAAATTAAAATATATAAATCTAAATCTAGGTAGCTAAAAACCTAATAAGGAGAGGGTAAACCTACATGCACAAAGCTATGCAATACAAAACAATCCTATGAAAAGGAATGTTCCATGCTAAAAATGAATTGCCGATAGAGATGAGAAGAGAACATATAGAGATCAAAACTATAATCTACTTCAAAATCGTGAGCAGAAGTGTATTTCAGCTTCAAAAACATTGTCATAATGTAATCTTCTGTTTTGTGAGTGTCAAACTTGGCTCTTGGTCGCTAGATAGCCAGTAGATGCAATGACAGATTTCTCCCTTTATGTCCTAAGAGAAGAGTAGATCACAGACAGTTTCCTCACACTAATCACAACATCACAATTAGGCATTTGATATGCCACACTTTTGTTGATTGGGTTCCTCTTGTTCCAAATGAGAATGACATATACCTTCTTTCTGTCTGGGCTTATTCATTGAAGGAATTTATGTTTCATCCCCAACATTGAACTGATCCAGTCAGCACAATTGATTCCCTGGCCACAAGGTCTAGATAGCAGCAAGATAATAATGAATACCACACCTTGACGGTGGCCATTGTGCAGAGCATAAGGTTTGCAATCTTTGTGGATTGCCCAGGAGTGCATTTCACATTAGTCTTTTCAAAAACATCAGTCATCTACTCAAGCAATGCCTCTCAGAAGAAGCCGTAGGCTTTTGCAAAAATTATTTAAATAGAGGCAAGTCCTATTGCAAACACAGGTTCCGATTAGAGGATTCTAAGTTTTAAATAGTTAATAAGGTGATGAGAAGGAATTTGTTATTCATGTCTTCTAATGCACTGCTGAGAGCTAATCAGACAAGACAGCAGAATCGGCACAGTAGACATCTGATAATGATTGATGCTGAGGATATTGAATCAGGTCAGAATATCACTTTCCAAGGGGCAATAGGTATTACTTGTCCATTCTATGTTGGGAGGCAACTGTTGTGCTACGCTTACATACCCCTCTGGCAGTGCTAATCTTCCTCATCGTCCTAAGTATGCACTTACTATTTGTGTAATGGCTGACCTACTCTCCAACACTATGCTCATGTCCTCTTATACGTCCCTGTCCATTGTCCTTGATGAGGGCCATCCCATTGGTCCGTGAACTTCTGGTCATATATCCTAAACGAGTCCTCAAGATTTGCATATGGTCAATATGAGTCCATATCACTGGACTGTCCCCACTATGTCCAATTACATAACATTAAAAAATAAAATATTCTTCTAATCTAAACCTAAAAGCTAACTCTAAACAATAAAACAAAAGAACACAAAAACAAAACATAAAGCAAAAACTTACCTTTGGCTCTCATTGTGCTTGTCTAGGGTTTGAGGAGCTATTGCTAAGCTTGTAGGAGTGTGAGGAGCTGCAAAGGAGGAAGATTTGTGAAGGATTTGTGGTTTACTAAGTGAAGGTAAGTTTTTTTTTAATTTCTAAGTTTGTTTGTTTCTTTTTTTTTTTTGTTATTTAATCTTTCACACATTTCATTTTTTTGCTTATGTTCATCATTTTTTTGCTCTTTCTATTTATTTTTTTAATTTTCAATACATGCCATTGTTTTCTTTGCTTATTTTGTTTGTTTTGAACCTTGTAGGTACTTCTACAATGGCAACAAGTTCTACTTCTTCTGGGCAATCTTTGGTCAAGGAATTTGACCCAAATTCACCATTATGGAGGCATGTAACAATACTTGAACAACTTCCAGGTGGTGGTTGTTTTGTTTGGAAATGCAATGATTGTGAATCAATATTCAAAGGCTCTTATCAGTCGGGTGAAAAGCCACTTGTGTGCGATAACGGGTAACGGTATAAGAGTATGCAAGGGGAAGAATAATGTTGGGGTGCCAAAAGCAAAAGTTTTGGCATATATCAAAAAGCAAGAAGATGCAGAGGCAAATGTGGCTATGAGAGCGGGTCATCCATTGGCCAAAAGAGGAAGTTCATCTCGATCAGCGAGGCCTCTGTTGCCCCATCAACTAGTGGATCCCCAATTGTGGCCATGCCACATCCATTTGTGGCTCCTACCTCCACGGATGATGAGGATGCTTCCCTTTCACGAAAGAAAAGTAAGACAAAAGGGCCATTGGAAAAGGCCTTTCAGAATGAGAGCAGGGAAATTGCAGATGAACACATTGCAAGGTGTGTATATGCTAATGGGCTTTCATTTAATGTTGTGAGGTCACCTTATTGGCATGAGATGGTGAAAGCCATCAATGAGGCCCCAAAAGGGTATAAATCAGGCTATGAGAAGATCCGCACCACCCTATTGGATAAACAAAAAAATATGTGGAAACCTCCTTGCAACCAATTAGGGACTCATGGGCCAAAACAAGTGTGTCCATTGTTTCTGATGGATGGAAAGATGCAAGAAACCACCCTTTAATCAATGTGATTGCAGTATGCCTAAAGGGGCAATGTTTTTGAGAGCGGTTGATTGTGAGGGGCAAGTGAAGGATGCCCAATTCATTGCCAACATCCTCTTCGAATCCATTGAGGCGGTGGGGCCTCAAAATGTTGTCCAAGTCATAATGGACAACGCCAAAAATTGCAAAGCTGCAGGGATGTTAGTTGAGGCAAGGTATGGGCATATTTTTTGGACACCATGTGTGTGCATTCACTAAATTTAATGCTAAAGAAGATGGCCAACAAAATAGAGTGGATCAACAAGTGTGTATGCGAGAGCTTGAAGAGATCAAATGTTTGTCACCAACCATCACCAGTCACAGGGCATTTTTAGATCATTCTCGCAGTTGGAGCTCGTTGAAGGTAAGAAAGCTACCTTTCTTTTTCTTTAATTTAAAATTTAAATATAAGTTTTTTTATTTTTAAAATATAGTATAATTAGTATTCAAAAGTTTTCAATTTTCTTTTTAATTTTTGTTTCTCATTCTTATTATATTAGGTTGTTGAGACTCGGTTTGCATCACACACAATCGTCTTGAGACGACTTGTGAAGGTGCGAGAGGCACTCATGAGGATGGTAACCTCCAACCTTTGGTTTGTATGGAGGCAATCAAACACTGAACGGGCTCAAAAAGTGAAGAGCATGATCTTAGATGACACTTGGTGGGATCGAGTAGAATATTTGTTGAGTTTTACTGAGCCCATTATGAGCATGATCCGCTTTATTGACATGGATCAGCCATGTCTAGAGAGATATATGATGGTATCGACTCAATGATTGAGAAGATAAAAGCCGTCATAAATGCAAAAGAACAAGATCTGAGGAAACATTTTTCAAACAAGTGCAATCAATCCTCATTGAGCGGTGGAACAAAATGACCACCCCACTACATCTACTTGCTTTTGCATTGACTCCTAGATTCTACAACATGAGAGATCCTTTCCTTGCCAGGAGGGTAGCACCATACAGGGATGTGGAAGTCAGTGAGGGATATATGGTGGCATTGGCTAGGCTCTTCCCTGATCCTGAGGCCCAAGACATGGTTATGGTAGAGTTTGGCAATTTCATAGTTGAAACAGGTCATAGCCTTCTCGCTCTTCGGAGCAAATACAAGATGGATGCTCATATGTGGTGGTACCTCCATGGTCATGCATCGGTTTACTTGCTGACCTCTTGCAATCAAGGTCTTGGCACAGGTAAGTTTTTAATTTTTTATTCTCTTTCCTTTTTTTGTTATAACTTTTAGTTTTTAAAATTTAAGTTTGAGTGTTTAAGTTTGAACTTTGCATTGACTTTGCGTTGCCTCAATAGGTTGCAAGTTCATCTTCCTCTGAGCGCAATTGGAGTACATATAGCTTCATCCACTCACAAAAGCGCAACAAGTTGGGGGCTAAAAAGGCTGAAGATTTGGTATACATACATTCCAACTTGCGCCTTTTATCCCACAAGCAACCGAGAGTACAAGGAAGGGTCAACAAAACATTGGGATATTGATCCAGAGATAGTTGACTTGGATGCTTCCATTTCCCACCATGGAGCATTAGATGATGAGGAGAGTTTTGTGGCACCACGAGACCTACATGCACAAGGGGGTGCAACTGGCAGTGGCCCTAGTGGGAGTGGTTCGAGTCCATGTGGTTCTAATGAACCACGTAATGATGATGATGCAGTTGATGTTGATCCTCTTGATGAAGAGGAATATGATGAATATTGAAAGATAGTTTGTCATTTGAACTTTGATCATGACTAATTTGGTGTAAATTTTAATAGATTGAATTTAATATATCATGACATTCACATTGTGTTCGATTTAAGTATTTTAATTTAACTTTTAAGCTTTTAAGTTTCTAAGTTTTATCGGTATCCTAGCTTGTTTGTTGTGGTTATTCACTTATTTAGCTTATAACTTGTCTTTTATCTTGTCTTTCATATGCATAATATGTGGTTAATAACTTAATTCCTATTTAGAAGGCTGAAATTTATTTGTGAATCTTCAGTCAATCTTTAAATTTTTTTTCTCAGGGAACATGCCAAATTGCAATTTCAATGACTTTTCCCGTCTTTTGTTTATAAGCTGGATAGGCTGTCGAATATCAATGTAAATAGCAGCAGTAGCTTGTTTAAAGTACTTACTTAGTGTCTAGTGGATTAATCTGTCTTGTGTAATAGTTCATTATCTTGGTACTTCTGAGCGTGCTGATCTTGTTTGTAATAGATTTTTACTTCACAGCAGTGGGTTAGATGGGTAGTCTGTGTGTTTTAACTTTTAAATTTTTTCTTTGTTTAGTTTTTTTGGGAGGTCTCAAAATCATGATCATTTTATATATCCTCCTGGTGATTTGACTGTCAGCCTTTTGAGTTTGCTGACCTGTCCTAAGATGTAACATTCTATCTATTTTAAGACAATTTGAATATTTCAAAAAAAAAAAAACGTAGATGTAATGACAGATTTTGGAAAACTGTTGTAACTAATATCCAGATTCCCAGATGCCTTGACCTATAATGTAAAGTATTTTTTTAAGTTGTAAATATGATTTTCATTTATTAGAAATTAATTAACATAATAATTTATGACCATGGTGCTACCAAAATGAGGTGGCAGAATGATAACATTCTTGGAACTGCAGCTTAGTGCAAATGCCTTTTCAAGATAAGAATGGTTGAACAATCATGTCACCAAAAGGTTAAGTCATAAAAAATGTCTATAGGAAAGGGGGCAACTATAGTCCGAAGCTCATCATCAACACAATCATTCTTAAGATATGCTATAAGCTTAACATGAAACTGGTGGCTTTAAGATCATACTATATTAAATGAAATTAGGAGTCTGCTTTTAAGGTCCTACAAAATATGGTGTCTGTGCTGCTAATCTTATCTCAGTTTTTTCCTGTAGATATGCATCCTCGATATTAGTATTTAGAGCATTTAGCCCTCAAAATTAGGGTATTCATCTTCTTTTCTATGAAAATAGGGCATCACATTCTATTTCATCATTCACAAGAGAATAGGGCTTTTGTGCTACTAATCTTACCTCAGTTTTTTTCTGTAGATATGCAGCCTCGATATTAGTATTTAGAGCATTTAGCCCTCAAAATTAGGGTATTCATCTTCTTTTCAATGACAATAGGGCACCACATTCTATTTCATCATTCACAAGAAAATTTCCCATAATTTTTAGGAATATTAATAAGATTTTAAGTTCTTTAAGGTATAAGCATTGCCCTCTATATCTTGACCGCCTTTTACCCAAGGACTAAAATTGTTTTTACCCAAACTTTGTAGCCTTTGATCCTTTTGGTCCTTGGGGAATCTTTTCAGTGCTTGGTTCTTCTTCTAGAGTTCTTTAGTCATTCAAATTGATTATCCATATGGTCTTCTAGATTTTGGGCCAAATCCAACTATCCCGCATCCTTCGTTGTTGAACAATCTCCCCACCCTAATACCATTGCTGCATGACATAAAATTGCATTTCTAGGTAACAGAGATTCTTCTATATGATATGTAAAAAATTGCACGCTGGTTGAGTCCATAGTAGATATAAAAACAAAAAAGTAAATTTTCAAGTTTATTGTCCAAAGTAATCACACAATTTCTTACAATGATACGAATTGTAAAATATCAGTCCTAGGGCAACGTGGCATGATGGGCATCGTCCATTTTAGAGAAATTGATTATCCATATGGTCTTCTAGATTTTGGGCCAAATCCAACAATCCCGCATCCTTTGATGTTGAACAATCTCCCCACTCTAATACCATTGTTGCATGCAATCAAATCACATTTCTAGGTAACAGATATTCTTGTATATGATATGTAAAAGTTTGCACGCTGGTTGAGTCCATAGTAGATATAAAAACAAAAAAATAAATTTTCAAGTTTATTATCCACATTAATCACGCAATTTCATACAATGATACGAATTGTAAAGTATCAGTCCTAGGGCGACGTGGCATGAGGGCCATCGTCCATTGAGAGCCTCTAAGACCACCTTGATGGTTATTATTTTGGCTGCCTGATCTCATGTTCCATCGCTATAAAATTTCTAGTTTATTCGCTAGACTATTCTTGCTAGTATGTAGCCCTTCACCCAAAAGTGAAAATGTACAAAGCTATGGATGTTTCTTCAACCATTTTTACACATTAAATACCTTACAATCTTCATGTCATTCAAGTTTCAATGATAGTTTCATCAACAATCCTAATCTCAATTCACAATATATCATTAGCACCATGCAATTGACAATATCTTTCAGTTATAATCATCATCCAATTAACATAGGTTTCTCAAAGCTATTGTTTTAGTGCGAAGATGTTTTCCATGCTATAATCTTTAGGCCCTTGGTTATTTTTTCATCCTAGCAGTTATCTTTTCATTCCTTTTCTTAGCTCTAGTGCTGTATGCTAAAGATAACATGTTCATCCATTATGCAAACCTTAGCAGTCTGTTTTCCCTAAAGACTTCAATTATTCCTTGTAGCATTACACATATCAAAGACCTAGGACTTGATTACCGGTTCTTCACCAAATCTTGTGTGTTGGTCGATCCTCAATTTGCAACACTTGGGATGTCTCAATTTTGGCTTGTAGAGAGGATGATCATACTTTATTCATGCAGCTCTTAGATTGTGCTTTGCAGACAAAATTATGCTTTGGAAGAAAAAAATTGTCCCTTGAGAGAAAGAGCAATCAACATTTCTCCTATCATTTGAAGTGTGGAGGGTGGGTAGAGAAAACATTGTGGTCCTTCCTCCCAAGGTTTCTCGGATAGATTTTGCCAATTGAAAGTTTTGTCAAGGTGGTGAAGGATGACTAATCACCCTTTTGTTTGATTTAAAGTTTCTTCTGGCCCTGGTCGAAGTTGTACTCCATGCCTTCTTTGGCTGCAATGTAAGTGAAAGGTGGGGCAGAGAAGGGACAACTGTCATGGCACCACAAAATGTAGAGGTGGAGTGGAGAAGGGACGATTGTGCCCCTTATGCTAGCTGAAAGTTGGAGGTTGGGGAAGGAACATCTGCCTCTTCTCTTCCTCAAAGAATGTTTTAAACGAGGGTTTTTCAGTCTCTATAGTCCCAAAGCTGATTGAGACCATAATATGTTGAGTCATAGTTTAAATTTTTTTAACAAACTAAAAACATTTCTGATGCAGGAGCATCATCATGTACAAAACCAAATTTTGGTTTGAACTAGGTGTTCAAGGTCCTCTTAAGTGCTTGGGCATGGATTCTTGTCCTTACGGATCATTACGGCTTGAAATAACGAGGTCTGGAATTTTCCCTCCAAAACTGCCTTTTAAAAATTTGAATTTGCCTAGTGGAGTTTAGGGGATCTTGGTATTAGCTTAGGTTGAATAAAGTAATGTAAATAGTCTTAAGAGCTCTACTTGACATTATCATATGTTAGTTGTCCTTCTAAGTAGGGTTTATAACCATGGTCACCACTTACCATGGTTTGGATGAGTTAAAGCTTGTGTAACTACCTCTATTCTTGATAGGAAGGGATGAATTCGAATGGTAGAGGAGTTAGTTAGGTTGGTAAGGAAGGATAGTGTTGGAAATCCGTGGAAAGGAGCCAAGAAGGCTAGGAGGTCTGTAAGAATGTATGGAAAATAATGTAAAACAGATTTCCATTAAAAGTAAACTATGAAATGCTTGTACTTTGACTGTTCTATGAGGAAGAACTGTGTTCTTGTGTTTTTGTATGCTTGATAAAATGCTTGAATATGTGGTATGAAGTGCTGTTTGAATGATCAAGAGTGAGTTTCAGGAATGGAGGCTATGAAGTGTTGAAGATTAACAATGAGGCCATGCTTGCACAGGAGTTTGACAAAATCAGGGTATAAGGTAAGGAATTTGTATTGTTTAAGCTTTTTAAATGATTGACTGATAGCACAAGGACTCAAATTTGAAAGAAACAAGTTTCCATACTGGGAAAGAGTAGGAAAAGTTGTTGAGCATTTGTACCTAAGACCATTTGAAAAGAAATCTATATGACTGGTAAACTAGTTGTCACAGTCTTGAAAGGACTATTTTCTTGAAAGTGAGAGGATTTAGTGAAGAGATAAGGAAAGTTTAGTCTTGAAAAACATTGAAGGTGAAGCAAATGGTGATATAGGAGCTTCTTAGGTCTTGAAGGAACTTGCAAATTCATGAAAACAAAAACAAACTTAAGATTACTACTCGCTGGTCTGTGACCCTGTCCTAGGGTTTAGAAAACTAAGAATTTGTCATAATTTGGAAAATAGCCTATGAAACGTGATGAGATCTGGTGGAAAGATTGAAATAGGGATGAGAAAGGTTGTCACAAAATTTAGTAGCATTTGAAAGAGTTTTGATCAGTCAAAAGACTAAAACTTAGACTGACAAGGTGTCCTTTACCCTGTTTTGAGGGTTTGAATGCAAATTTGATCAAAAGACAAGAAGCTAAGATTGGTACTGTAGATGGAATAAGGTTAAGTGAGGGTGTTAAGAGAGTTTGAAAGTGATAGTAAAGGATAAAGGAGAAAGAAAACCCAAACAACACAGCCTATACCCTGCTCTAGCACAATCAACACTAAGTGGAGGAAAGAGCTTGTAACGAGTCATTGGATAACAAGAGCATGTTTTGATACTTGATAGGACAGATGAAGTGAGGGAAGGAAAACTTTAGAAAGGAGAAAACAGAATGAATCTAATGAGATTAGTAAAGCAAACCAACAAAAGACAGTCAAGAACCTTCTTGAGAAACAGTCAAGAGTAAGATAGACAAGGAAAACTCAATGATATGTCAGAACTAGTAGAGAAATTTTGCAAACAGAGTAAGTCAGAAGTATATAAGGAGGTATTAAAGGTGGAAACAGGGGATGAAAGGAAGGATCATTAGGAATATAGCTTATGAAGCATGAAAACTCAGTCTTAACCAAAGAAGATACCTAATTTGACAAGGTGAATAGTGAGTTAAGGGGGTTATGATTGGAATTAGGTTATGAAACTTGCTGGAGAGAGAATAGGATAAAGATTACTCTAATATGTTCTTATATTCTCAAGAAGCATTGTCGGTTGTCTTGAACATGAAGATTTGCATGAGGACAGGGCTACTAGAGAGATAGGCCTAATTGCGGACAAGATTTGTAGTTTGAAGGAGTTGTAATGAATCTCAGAGCCTGAAACTTTGGTATAAGTGGTAAGACTCTAATGGGTGTCCAAAAATGTGCTGATTTTGTATTGAGACCAAGTGAGTCATTACGAGCAACACGGTTTGTGTGTTTTCAAGACTAATTGGAATTAGGTTATGAAACTTGGTGGAGAGAGAATAGGATAAAGGTTACTCTAATATGTTCTTATATTCTCGGGAAGCATTGCCGATTGTCTTGAACATGAAGATTTGCATGAGGACAAGGCTCTAGAGAGATGGGCCTAATTGTGGACAAGATTTGTAGTTTGAAGGAGTTGTAATGAATCTCGAGCACTGAAACTTTGGTATAAGTTGTAAGACTCTAATGGGTGTCCAAAAATGTGCTTATTTTGTATTGAGACCAAGTGAGTCATTTTGAGCAACACGGTTTGTGTGTTTTTAGGGCTAGAAGAGCTCTTAATAAGACTTAAGGAGGTGAATGAAGTGAAATAGAGTTTTGGTTGATTTTGAATGTTATAATCAAGTTGTTTGATGATTCTAAGCAAGTGGAAGAGGATTATAGACCTTGTGATAGGTTTGATAAAGAATTTGGTACTTTGGTGGGTTTGATGGCTTTAAGTATTTGGGCATATTGGCATGTTTGTTTGAATTTGCTTTTGTAATTGACATTGTTGTTGTATTGTGAAGGTGCCCACCACTTAGTCTAACATCAATTTCTCTAGCCTATGTTTAGAATGCCTCAAAGCATAAAAGAGGACAACAATGGTACCTTCTTCCATCACCACTCTATGTGAAGACAGAGCAAACCCGGGGCAACCGTCCAGTTCTTTTGCTTGATAACAAAACTCAGATTTGATGATAAAATTTAGCAACAACAATTTGAGATTAGCACATGAAAATAGGAAAAATATAGAGACATAAAATATAGAAAATAATTGAGTAATGTCTATTGAATATGAAGGGCATTTTATACATGCTTGCTCTTATGATCATGGAGACAAGTCTTATCATTTTATCCCCATATCTCTTCTTTATTCCCTAGTCTTACTCCCAATCCCAAGATATTCTCACACATTCCTATCTCTTTGAGTTGTGCATGACAACTAATTGTGCACACTCACATATTATTTAAATATTAAATAATACTAATATTCAAACCATATGTTCACACTATGAACACTAATTTCCTAACATTCACCCCCTTAGTGTGAACATGGGTGAGTTCTGTCTAGTACCTGCTCATGTTCTACAATCCGATAGTTTTTCAAAGAGTACCATCAACTCCAATAGGTTTTCTAGTGGAACCATTAATCACTCGTATGTGATTTTCTAAGAGATTCACAAACTCTCAAATTGGTTTTCTAGTGGACCACCAACCACTCCATAGCAACGTACACGTTTCCCCATCCACATTTTACAAAAGAGAACAAAATATAGGAAAATATGTTCCTAACTATGAACAAGAATTATCCATCTGTTCTTATTTACTCTCACACATGCTGAAAGCAAACACACAAAAAAGCAAAAATAAATGATCACCAATACAATGAAGCAATCTCTTTGTTGGTGACTAACAAGAGATGCTTATTTTTCCTCCATCCTCCTTTGCCTCCAGTCTCCATGTGATGTTGCTAACTCAGGTGAATTTGTCTTTGAGGCTCATTTTACAATTCTATTGGGTGTCGATTTCAACCGATAATGCACCCCCTCACTATGGATGTCGCGTACAAGTGAAAATGCGTTCGATTTAAAAAATTACATAAATGTATTATGCACCACTTTTTTTTTTCAGATCCCTGTTTTTATTTCCATGTTTCTCTTAAACTAGAAACTGGGTTTTTGTAAAATTTTAACAGAAGTTTTCCAGATATTAACTAAACAAACCCAATAAATTTCGTAATATTTCGAATCTGGGTTTTTAGATACAATCAATCTATCAAACGTTTGTTTTAAAAACAACAAAAATTTCACTCAACTTACACAAAATTTTACGCATAGATACAAGACGAATCTGAAGTTGATGTAAACTGCAATATTGTGCGTCTTGTTCTTATCTTTCCAGAAAAAAATGAGACATCAATCGGATGTCATATGAGTAAACTGCGTTCTTTTTACTGTGATGTGTCTGCTGGAAATTTTCTTATGGGATTCCTTCAACCATCTTCTTCTACACTTACAGAAGGAAACTTGCTTTGATACCAGATGATAACAAAACTCTAGATTTGATGATAAAATTTAGCAACAATCGAGATTAGCACATGAAAATAGGAAAAATCCAGAGACAAATAAAATATAGAAAATAATTGAGTAATTTCTATTGAATAGGAAGGGCATTTTATAAAATTGCTTGCTCCTATAATCATGGAGACAAGTCTTATCATTTTATCCTCATACCTCTCCTTTATTCCCTAGTTTTACTCCCAATCCCAAGATATTCTCACACATTACTATCTCTATGAGTTGTGCATGACAACTAATTGTGCACATTCACATATTATTTAAATATTAAATAATACTAATATTCAAACCATATGTTCACACTATGAACACTAATTTCCTAACATTGTTGGTTGAAAGTTGGAGGACAATTGAGAAGGGATGTCTGTGCCTTATCGTAAAACAAACCAATTTTTTTGTTTGTAGAGGTAGACAACAGATGGAGATCCCTTTTAGCCAAAATTTTGAATTTCAAATTTGCACCTAGACATCTAGAAGCCATGAAAGACTTGTTTCTAACAAATGTCAAAGTTGAGATGCGTGCCATGAAGCCAAAGCTGGACATGTAGCTTGGTTCGACCGACCACATTTGGATCATGCAAAATTCATCTAGGGACTTGTGATCTTGTAAGGGACAGGAAGATGTGTTTTCATCTCCCCATCAATTGTTCTTCCCTTTAGTAAAGGGCAATGGATAAGAGTTAAAATATCCAATCTAGGATAGAAAAAGGGACTTTTGGAATACTCATGAGGAGATTGAAGTCGGCAAAAGAATGGGTAGGCTTGTGTGGAAGTAAGTGCTTTGGAAGGCCCCAAAGTTTAATTGCGTTAAGATAAGCAAAACCAATGAAGCAAATTCTATTTTTCTACTTTGTGTGTTCATTGTTTTGCTTCATATATTTTGTTGTGCATTTCGATTGGTTGACACTTGTTCATTCAATCGTCCCCACCATTAACTACAAAATTTGGGTATATAGTATGAACACTTATATAATAGTTCAACAATATTTTCTATGATCAACATGCACAATATATGATAAAAACATTACCATAGACAACATAGAACTGCCTAGAGACCATTCATTGCAAATATTCTTTCTTATGCATAATCAAACTAGGAGGAATCTGAATCTTTAGATATACGCTTAATGAAAAATGCTCAAAAACAAGGGTATTTAGACTTACATACGATGGATAAAATTGTCTTCAAAAAGATCTAATTCTAAGATGTCTCAACATTGAACCATACTTCTAGCTTGAAATCATGGTTCTAGTAGACTAAGTTTAAGCTATTTGAAACCTAGAATAAATGCTCAAAATGAGGCTAACATAGGCTTGTGTTAAATATTAGCTCTCTTATGGGGAAGTTATTATATTTGCCTTTGAAGAAATTATGGGTGGTCGATAGCTATGCAGGCCCTTTTTGGCTCGATGAAGGATAGGTTTTTGTTTTTGTCTTGTTGTTTCTAATGAGGACTCTACCCTTTTAACTATTACCAAACACTTGCTGTTTCTTACGGCTCTGTAGGGTTTATACTTTCTTGGTAAACTCACATTTTATTTGGTATTATTATTTCTTTATTGCTTTTTGATGTGAGAAGCGCTTAAGATACTCTCTTCTCATGCTGTTGTAGTTGATTGTCCATTTGGGTTTCATTGACCTATTATGGAGATATTATTATAGTCTAGTAGACTAGTAGTGACTTAATGAGTGGTTGAAAGTCTTGGGTCTTTTTGCATTGTTGCATCTCATGAGAATTGTACTTAGCTATTTCTAAATAGTCATGTTATTTCTTGTGGCTGTTGGGTTTAGAATTTCATGGTAAACTAGTTTTTATGTGGTATATTTTATTTTTACTTAGTGTATACAATATACAAATGTGGGAGAGGCTTTAGGTATTCCCTTCTCTTTAACACACTTTCTTTCCATTTAGATTGTTGTATAAGAAAAATGTCCACAAGGACATGCTATATAGCCTAAAGAGTTCCTCTACTCATGACGAACTTTTCAAATAAATGTCGACCTTGAGGACGAAGGAATATAGAGTTTCAAGACACAAAGGAAAAGGCCATAGAATTAGAGAAAATTTATCAAGACAAAAATCAACACTTTGAGAATTTACGAAAAGATGGTACGATTCAAAGTACAACTTGTTCTTTGTGGAAGACCTGAAACTTGGCCTCCATTGGAATAGGATCCTATTGAAGTAGGACACCATTAAAGGCCTTTAATAGAGTAGGCTTTTGTTCGATATGACCAACATTTGAGATGGGCAACATCCATGTTCAAGATATATGATGTGCGAGATGGTTGACATCCAAGGTTTCTCTCTACATGGCTGATGTTCAAGATTTCCCTTTGTGGCCAATTTTCGAGATTACCCCCTTTGTGATTGACATCCCCCATGGTCGACATCCCTACGTGGCCAATGTTTGAGTTGGGGAAAAATAGGTGGAGGTTGTAAACATGCTATCATACATGAGAGGACACTCAACCAGCTGTGATTTGTGTGTACACATGGAACAAAATGGGTAGATGAAGTTTCGAGGCTTAGTTAAATTGGTTACTGAGGATGGTTGGGAGACTAACTAGTTGGAAGAGTGTAACGTAATGGTTGGAAGACTTACTCACACAAAATGCACCAAATACATAAATTTCAAGATAAGATAAATATATTAAATGTCCATTGATGAATGACCACAAAAGTAGGTCAATGTGGGACCACAAAAGTAGGTCAATGGGACTGCAACCATACAAAGAAGGCGAAAAAGATTCCAGCCAGAGGACCAAAAGGTCCCCGAGAACAACCAAAAAAAAGAAGGAAGAGAAGAACGGGCAAAAAGAGAGAAGCCGGAAAAAGCCCTGCAGAAACCAGCAAAACCCAAACATGCGGAGGAAGAAAAGGAAGGAAGAGGAGGCAAGAGATGAGACCCCCTCAACTAATAATCCAAGGCCGACTGAAAGAAGCTAGTAATGTGCTGAAGCCCGGTATCGGAGTTGTGGAAGATCTGGAGTGCCGATGCCCGGAAGAAGGATGAACTCTCCGTGTTCGTCTGGTGGATCTCAAAGGCCATCTATGAGAGGGTGGCCTCGACCTCGTATGTGTCTGGATGTCCCTGGTCTGTGAAATAAGTGCCTCGAGTCCGGGATTGATCTCGTCTGGTAATTAGGATTGGTATCACCCTGCCGCTTAGTGCCCTCCCAGGAGAGAGCATTGGAAAAAAGGAAGTGATATGCCGAGTAGTCGTCTTCCTAGAAGAAGGCTAAAGGATCTCTCTCCCGAAGCCTAAGAGTCTCATGCAGATAAAGAGCAAGGCACCTCTTGATCATAGTATCTGAAGAATTTAGTGAAGGTAGGACGCTCTCTAAACAGAAGCAATGGAATCTCCCTCGATCTCGTAGTAGATGGGGCACCAGAAGATGAAGTGCTCCTTCCGTTTCGATCTCTGGAGGGAACAAGAGTTGGCAAATCCACTCGAGAATGGTCAATCTGATGATCACACTCAACACGGAGTCTATGAGAGCCAACCTTGAATTGACCCAGGAGATGCGAAGGGCGTGCATCCAATGCCGGGAAATATACTGGGGCCGAGAAATAAGACCATTATTGACCTCAAGAAAATGCGCAACATAGAAGGCCATCTTTGGACGTAACCCACCCGGGGTTGGTCCAGGTGTACTGAATGAACTATCTGTAGATATCATCTCTGATGATTTTGTTCAGATCTTGCTTGCTCGGAAGGAGATGGGTGGGAGCGTCCAAGGAATAATCTGTATGGTGGGAGGTGACTTGTCGAATACCAATAGACTCAAGTAGTCGTGAAACTCCGACATACCAACAACGAGATCGACCAGAGTGATCAGCTGAAGCAATGGCCTCAGAGGAGCAATAAGCAAGGTAGGGGTACTGTCCCTTCCCGCAGGGGAATCAACTAGCCTCTCGAATGCGATGTATGAGGGAAACAATGCCAAAAATTGCTTCCAACCTAAAGGGACAAGCGCCAAACTCTGCCAGGATGATATTGTGGGGAACCGTCTCCTTGCATCTGATGATACGTCTGAGAAGAAGGATCTGAACTCTCTCCACTGCAGCCAGTCGGACTCAAAGGGATGGCCCCCAAACCTTCGAGCCATAAAGAACCGTGGGCCTAACAAGAGAGTCTCGAGAGGGATAACTTGGACGGGATGTCCTGGAAGTGATGGCGGAAGCACTGTCTCTCCAAGATTGCCAAGGAGCCATAGCCCTTATTAACCCGAGGTTGGAGTGTCGGTCGTAAACTGAAGCGAGGTCTAGAAAAGAGCACTCCCAAGTAAGTGTAAGAGTTGGTGATCTCAAGCTCTCTCCCTTGTAGAAGAAATGAAAATCAAGATGTCTTCAGGGTATTGAATATCATAACTTTGGTCTTACTCAAGTTAACATCATTGCCTGTGGTCGCAAAAGAGGGCTAAAGCATCCAACTGTCTCTGTAAACCTTCCGCCGAGGAGGCAAGAAGGACCACATCGTCCGCAAAGAGGAGAATATAGATCAGAACTGGTGGAGAAGACAACCATCCCCTCCTGGATGTGATCCCTGAGAAATCCTCCAACTCATCCATATAGATGTTGAACAATGTAGGAGACAAAGGGCAACCCTGCTTGACCCCAATGGTACTCCTGATGAAGTCAAGAGAGCCCAATAGTGCAGAAGACAAAGACGGCCCAGAACCTCCTCATAAAGGCGCATGATGGCAGCTAAAAGAGTCTCGGAAATGCCAATCTCTCGAGCCTCTTGGAAGAGAGCTTCCCGCGGAACAGAGTCAAAGGCTTTCCGAAGGTCGACAAAGCAACAAAAGACCTTGGAAGAGCGATGACGTGCTTCCTCGATGATGGCCCGAAGAGTGAGGATGTGGTCAATGGTCTGGTAGGTTGGTCGAAACCCCGCCTTGTCCTCTAGCTCTGCAAAGTGATTTTGGTCCAAAACTTTGAAAGTCGCATGTGAAGTACAGATAGCATATAGCTTGGCGAATGTGTGACCCACCATGATCGTTGGTAGTTGTTGGGATCAGAGGTAGGACCCGATTTGTGGATGGGGTGAATAATGTGGTGGGACCAAGACCCGGAAAACCCTATGCAAACCACTTGGTTGAAGAGATCCACTAAATAGTTGTTCAAGATGCCAAGTCCCTGCTTGAAGAGTTCTTCCTGGAAGCCCTCCTCATCCGCCGCTGCTGCTTATTCATGGCTGAAATGGCATTTTTAACATTCGTGTGGGTGAAAATGTGGCAAGTAGAAGGTGGGGATACCACTCGGATCTGGGGCTGGCCAGGGACGTCGTAAAGAGTAGAGGTATGAGCAAACATGGAGCTGGGATCCAAGTCCTGTGGAGGAGGGGAATGTCGGGGAGAATGGTACGCCAGAAATGCTTGGGAGAGTGTAAAAGGGACTCACGGAGCTCCCGCCTCCATCGAGAGATGAAGATATGTTTCTTGTGGCGGAGGAGGTGGCGATAAGTAAGGACTTGAGAGAGGGAAAGGATGGGAGAGCATGGACAAAAGCAAAGTGAAGCTCACGGTGAAGGGCTTTACAATCCTCATCATACCATTGGTTCATGGGGCAAGTTTTTTTTTGCTGCTATGATGGGTGAGAGTGATGTGGGGGTAGGAATTGAGGCAACCTCATGGATAATGGAAGAGAGGAGGTTGTACTTTGTGTTTGTGGGGAGCGAGGTGAATTGAGGCTCAGGGGGAAGAAGTTGACGAAGGTGGGATGAAAAGGTTTCAAGGTCACCCTCACCAAGCTTTAGAATAGTGCGTGGAGGGCAAAGTGAAAGTGAGGCAGGACCTGGGGGATCAATGCAAAGAGAAGGAAAGGGTAGCATGATCAAGCAAGAGGGATGGGGGAGACAAAAAGGTGGTGGATGTGAGGAACTAGGTTAGGGGTGGTTAGAATGTAGTCCACTACGCTAGCCCCTCCACCGTGAGGTGTACAAGTGAAGAACTGGAGTTGGGAAAACACGAAAGACCATTCAAGAATCAGCAACTCATGAGACTCTCCCATCTGTAAGAGATGTTGGCCATAGGACGTCAAGGGTCCCGCAGAGTCCTCGACTCTCTCTGAATACCAATGGAGTCGGGATCCATCTCAAAAGCACAAAGCACATCACTAGTCCTGTCGTGAAGAGGGACTGGAGGTTTTTGGTTCGCGCATTAAAGTCCCCCAAGATGAAGACCTCTCCAACCGCTGAGAACTGTGAGATACCTGTATAGAGGTCGAAGAAAGGATCCCCATCAGGGCCATTATGAATGGCATAAGGGGAGGAAGTGGGAAAGTAGCAAACCGCTATATAGAAGTCTCTGAGGTGGGGTGAAGTCCGTCTGATCTTGACCCAAAGGAAGCGGGCAAACTCATCCGCAACGACCATTGAAATGCTGTTTTGGAAAGTATCTCTGACCAAGCAAGCAACCCCGCCTGAGCCCCTGACACCACCATGAACTCCTAGTCTCTCCCGCCGCAAATAAAAATCCAAGTGATACCCCGAACCTCAGAGAGAGGACGAACAAGGCTCTCATGGGTCTCTGTGACAAAAAGGAGGTCTGAAAAACCTAGAGCATCATATAGTACACCTGGAGAAGACCAAAATAACCTGTTACCATTCCAACAAGTGATGGAAATACCCTTGTTCTCGTCGCTTCTCCCAACGAGACCGTCATTTGGGACCGGACCCGGGAGCCCAACCGGGAGGGAAGGAGTCTCGATAACAAGTCTGAGATTACGAATTACCGCCCACTTGCCTGCTTTCCTAGCTGCCATCACCGCTTCACGAGATTGCTTGAGTTTGGCCACTTGGGCTCTGGTGAGGTCTTCATCAAGGAAGATCTTATTGGGGAGGGAGAATAGCTTACGTTTGGCTCTGAGCGCTCTAAGCCTGTCTTCCGCTGATTTAAAACAAGGAAAGGGTTGAGTCCAGCCCAAGCCATGCCCTGTCAAGCTGCACATCTGGAAGCTCCAATTTTTCCGTGAGAAAATTAGACCCAATGGCCATCGGGTCTGAAGAAGGAGGAGTGGGCAGCCCTCTCACTTTGAGGTTGAGTTCCCTAGCCATGCCCTGGTTTGTTCTCTATCAACTTAGCCTGCACCACTTCTTCCACTGCTGCCAGAGGAGGAATTCCCTTTCCCTTCACCACTTGGGCCCAAGAGTCTGTTTGTTGTTTCAGATTTTCGTGTTGGGTTTTGAACTCTTCCTATTTGTTTTTAAGGTCTAGAAGCTTTCTTTGAAAGCTGGTCGTTGACGATGTTGGGAGTGGAGTGTGATGTGGTATCTGCTAGTGATCTCCGTAGAGAGATATTATTTGCTTCCACCTTCTCCATCGAAGTAAGCTCGAAGACCTCCGTTCGGAGAGCCCTGTTGGATATATAAGTGTGTTGCAATTTGTTTATTTTATCGATTTTCATATTTGAGCAAGTATTTTCGTTTCCAGCTCAAGCTTTAATTGAAACATTGCAAATGTATTTGAGTAAAACGATAGTATGAAGTCAAGATTTCCATAACAAACTGACCTAACCTATAAGGTTGACAATTATGGATCATCTTGTCTAGTGGTTAGGCTCAAATGGTTATAGTGCCATTTGAATAAGCCAATACATTGTGATGCCTCAATCTTGACTCCACATATTTCCATATAATTCTAGATACAAGATCCTATAGAAGCTCAAGAACCTCGTTGTCAGATTGTTTGCCACAGATATATTTAAGTCATCACTTGACTTGTCGGTTATGAAAGGGGCATAACACATTGACTATAAAAGGGGTTGCACTCGACATATAGTTTAAGTCTCATGTAAGTGGTGACCTACCATCATGCTTATCATTTCATAGTTGGATTACCTATAATTTTTGTGACAATAGTATATGCACACGTTTCAAATTGTCAAATAAGAAGCAATTAAATTTCCTTTTATACATACACCCCTTAGAATGAAAGTAGGCAGTCGGTACAATGTGTATGGGTACGGGGATCCAGTATGCTGGTATGGCAGTTTTTGGGGGCTGGTAATGGTAATTATAATCATAATCATCATTAAGGGTTTAAAAACCTATTATGATCTACAGAGAAACTCTTTTAATCAATATCAACATAGTAATCATTTCATACCTCCCAATCTCTTATCTTATATAATTTATGTCTTGACTGTTACTTGTTCTACTTCTAATGCTTCACCTTAGGGATTCCTGCTATGGCTTATACTGTTAAGTCCATATGTATACATAAGCTGTAATACATGTCTAGGTGTAGGTAAGATGACTGTATAGTTAAGAAATCCTCGCCCTATACATGTCTAGGTGTAGGTAAGATGACTGCATGATAACAACTTAGTTACATCATTAGGTGGCCAAATTGGCTGAAGAAAATGATTCTCTTTTATTCGATGCATCTTCCACAAGCTGTCAGACACGCAAAATCTTAGGAACCTTGACAAGTATGTTAAAAGTATTTGTACAAATAAGTTCAAGATCAGATCTATAGATGTTTCAATTCTGGGTGGTTCAGCTTCTTGGATGGTTGGCCTTTGTTGCACATTGGTGCCGTGAGGTTATGGTTTGGCTTCCTAGTGAGTGAGTGATGGGGCTGTTGTGGAGTGTGGCACATTTCTGGTTGTCATGCATGCTGGTGTGAGAACTGGTGAGAGTGCTGGCGTTAGAGTACATGCAGCTATTCTTGTTTGCAATTGAACCATAGAGTATTTGTTGTATTACAAGAAATTTTATTTAAGTAAAATGCTTCCATGTAAAAAGTATTTTACCATGATATGTAAAATGTTCTTTCTAAAGAAGGCTCTGAATATCCATGTAAATAGCTTTGCTAAGAATAGCGGAACTAGTGGCAAGAATAGCAAGAGAGAGGTCAGCAGAAGGCCAGAAACAAAAGCTCATGAAAAGCCTCCTAATCTGATCTCATTTCCTTTTATTTTGATGTGTCTTGGATGAATTGATTTTGTTGTTAAGGCATCCTTTTTGTACCCTCTTTTTTAAATTTAATATTTTATCTTTCGTCAAAAAAAAAACCTCAATGTAAATGACAATAGGGAAATCAGAATTTTAGGGGGTAGATGTAATAGGATTTTAAATTATCTTGAAGCAAATTAGTTGTGGATCACCTATATTTAATTTAAAAATTAATGTCCAGAAGTAACCAAAAAGGTTAAAGGGACTACAAGAGGTGCAAAGAGAACAAGACGATGCACGAAGGAAGAAAAAAACAAAAACAAAAACAAAAACAAAAACAAAACAAAATACAAGAAGCAGTAAGGAAAGACACAAGATGCAACAAGTGCCATGCTTAAGAGGTTCTACGCCTGGTAGATCATGACTGATGTGTGAAGTCATGTGCCCGTTTATGCCTCCGGTGTTGTGTAGAAGGCTGAAGGAATGCACCAATATTCTGGGACCCAAGGCTGCCATGATGATGTTTGAGGAGGCCATATCTATGTTGGGTCATCTCCCTGATAAATAAAGCTACACACCTCTGGTCATCATAATGAATAAGGGCACGTAATGAGCCTTGAGTTTCTCGAAAGAGACAATAGTACCTGCCACGGATCTCATAGTACAGGACAACGAAATATAAAGTGCTCCTCTGATTCAGGTTCATTGTTGCAAAGTGTGCAAGTGCGTTGGTCTCTAGGAATGTAGTGCTCTGTCTCCATGCGAAGCTGATGAGAGCAAACTCGTAGTTGACCCAAGGGGAATCTCAAACCAAGTGGGAACCTGATGTATTTGGGGGGAATGACACGTCCCTCATCAATTTGGAGATAATGCTCCAAATAGTGGTGCATTTTTGTTGGCAATGGTTCTAATGGTTCAATCCACGTTGATTTTATGTAAGCTTTGTAGATCTCCTCTCTAATTCCTCTATGAATTTCCCTTTTAGGCATGTGGGGAGAATTAATAGAGAATGTGAGAGGAGGAAGGCGATCAATATCCAATCCGATGCTTTGGAAGAAAGTTGTACAATGTGCATACCAAGTGGTTTGGATCCCCAATTCACGTAGCCTCATGGATGATTGGAGAGCCTTGAAGGGGTATCTATTCTACCCAATTGGTGTATCTGCCATACATCTTAGTCTATGGAGTAGCATCACAAGATGGAACATAGTTGAGATTCGGAGAGGGTGCGTGCCAAACTCAGCCAAGATGATTGCATGTGGAACTGAGCATTTTGCCCGGAGAGTCCTGGATAGCATGGAGACGAGTACTCTATCAACACGAGCCCAACTATTGTGCCGAAGATCAGGGCCCCAAATCTCACAACCATACAACACTATTGGTGTCACTAGAGTTTGGAAAATATGCAATTTTGTGTTGGCATCTTGAAATTGAAGCTGGAAACATTGTCTCTCAAGTGTATTGAGGGCTGCATAACCTTTACATAATCTCTCTTCTGCTGCATGAAGCATGTTCAAAGGAGGACCCGTGAAAGTCACTCCAAGATAGGTGTAAGAGGAGACCACTTCCACCAAGTGTCCTTTGTACATGAGGTTAGTTGCATGGGCAACCCTCTTGGTTGTATTAAATACCATGACCTTAGTTTTCTTTAAGTTCACTTGTAAACCATGAGTATCACAAAAAGAGCTTAGATGTCAAGGTGTCGTTGTAGGCCTGCAATAGTATGTGACATGAGGATGATATCATCTGCAAATAATAAAATAGCAATGATGATATCATATAAAAACAACCATCATCTCTAAGACCGGAATTTGCAATGATGTGCTCTAGTTCGTCAATGTAGAGACCAAATAGAGTAGGAGAAAGTGGGCAGCCTTGTTTAACACCGATGGTGCTATTGATATCACCTGTATAACTAGTAGGAGTTCGGACTTGGCCAACCACCTTTTCATAGAGTGTCATCACAAGAAGAACCAAATGCTTTGGAATTTGGAGGTCACGAAGCCGTTGGATTAGAAGGTGTCTAGGTACGGTATCAAATGCCTTTTGAAAGTCAACAAAACAGCAATAAACCTTACGCTTGCTGGCCCTTGCTTCTTCAATTATGGCTCTAAGAGTTAAGACATGGTCTATTGTTCGGTGATCCCATCTGAACCCTGCTTGTCCTTTTGCATGGAGTTTCTTGGATTCAGCAAATCTGGAAATCAAATCATCTAGCACTGTAGCAAATAACTTGCTCAAAGTATGCCCAATCATGATGGTTCTATAATTATTTGGCTCCTGTTGATTCCCTGATTTAAATATGGGGCAGATGATGTGAGATGTCCATGCTGGTGGGAATCCATAGGAAGCCACTAGATTAAAGAGATCAGCAATGTGCATTGCTAAGAGTTTTGGACTGTGGTGAAGAAATTCAGCTCTCAAGTTCTCTATATCTGCTGATTTCCTGCCTGAAGTTTGAAGATAGCCCGTAACACCATACGGTCTGTGAAGATAATTTTACCTGCCACTTGTTCTCTACTGAAATTGGAACTTGATTGGGGATGTTGTAGAGAGAGGATGTGTAGTTGAACCATGTATCTATGTCCTGAATAACACATGAGGATTTCCTTGGGAGGAAGGTTTGCCAAAAAGACTTCGCTTTAAACCTCAACATGTTGAGTGTGTCCCTTTCTTTCTTGTGAATATATAACCTCTTCTTTTTCCGTAGGAGCCGGTGGTACATTTTTTGGACTGACTTCTTCCTATAAGGGTGTTGGCGAATGATGCGAGTCACAAGCTTGTGGAGGGATCTGCAACTACTATCAAACCAGGCATTCCGAGTGCAATGGCCAAGTGGGACACTAGTGGGATGATTACGAGTGGAATGGGGGAAGGATTGGAGAATTGTATTCCAAATTGTTCTGGAAAGATATTCAGCTCTTGCCATTGGGCAATGGATAGAATTTATATCTTGGAGGTTGGTTGTCAAGTTTTCAGTATAAATATCATCAAACTCATGGTCGAAGGAGATATGGGTGGAAGACTGGCAAGTATAAGAGGTGATATGTGCAGCCCCAAGAGTGGGGAGTAGGACCTTAAAAGAGATAGGTGCATGGTCAGCGAGGGGTGGGAGAGGTTCCACACAAAGATTGGAGATGGATGACTGAAAAGTAATGTTGCTCATGACATAATCCACCACACTGGCTCCACCAGCATGAGGGAGATCTTACCTTTGCAACAACCTCTAGTACCATAAACAGTATTCTGGAGCACAAGGGAGATCTTACAGATAAATTTAGAACAATGGAATGCTGTGATTAATGCGTAAACATCTTGAAGCAATCAACAAATACGGCAGAGAATCAGCAATAGTTGCACTGAACAGTACAACAGTGAACATGGTTATCCGAACTATAGACCATGATCTGGATGGGGAGGGCTAAATAGATAATTTCTTTGGACTGAAGTAGTAGGTTGTGCTGCGTTTATGTTGGAAAGTGGATATTTTCTCCAGTAAGCTAAGGAGATTACACACTCTCTAAGAACCCAACCCAGCATGGGTAATTTTCTCATACAAATTGAGGAAAGTCTGCTGTTTGGTAAATGCAACTTTTATGTGGCATTGTATAAAGACAATGAATGCAATAAATATTTGGGTTATCTGATTTTGATGGAAATGCAGAGAAAAATGTAAGAATTTCCATGGTTGCAAAACCACTCTTCATATCGATATGGAGGGTCACGTCCAGGAAAAGAAAATGTAGAGAGCATAGAGAATAAAAAGTTCAAAAATGCCACTTACCAAACAGGATTGAAAGGTAACAAGAATTATAAGCACGGGAATCATACATCAAATAACAGAAAACAAGGAAAAGAAGGTGATAGACTAGGATTGATAAGGCTGCAGTTCAAGGCAGCATACACCCATATCTCAATTACTAATGAACTCGATGCTAATCTCATTTTCCAGAAAAACTGCAGCTTATATCATAAAAATGAGTGAGAACTTAAAGTTAACACCAATCCAGCATAAGAGTTACAAGAAAAATCTTTTTAATAAAAGAAACAAAGAAACCATATGAGCCTATGCCTTAATGGACAACAAAACAATTGCTATATAGCATTAAAAATCAAAGCTAACAATTGCTTAAAGAGCCTCAACTTATTCAGGGTGAGTGGAGAAGAATCATCTTGAAAGGTAGATACGTATTGTGTTTTCCACAAGCTCATAAATGCCTAATGGACTGTATGCCAAACACTTTTGGTGCAGCATTAATTATTCAAGAGTCTCCTGAGTCCTTACAAAGCTCCTTCCCAAAATGACTTAGCTGCGGAGCATCTCCAAAAGATCTAATCAACTGTTCCCTCTCTCACATAAGATGCAAGAAGTCTCAATGATGTCCACCTTTCCCAACCCTGCTTTAACAGCAAGTCAACGGTGAATTACATGCCACCCCAAAACTTTGTTCTTGAAAGATTTCCTTGCAGTCCAAATAACTTGGAATCACCTTTTCCATCAAATTCAAGGGTCCTTAGCTTGCACCGCTTATTCAAATATGGGTAAGAGCTATGTTATGTCTGATTTGATTATACAGGAATTTTATCTAATAGTCATAAAGAGCTTTCCCATCGTTCCACTTCTAGCCTTTCGAATAAGTACCTGGCACTTGTAATTGCAACTTGAAAATGAAGTTTTCAGGCATAATTTTGTAGAGCACATGATAATTAGTTTTATCAGCTATAGTTAATTCTCGAGCCTTATTAAGGCCATGCCAATAATGACAAAGTTGGATCCCTTGATTCCACAAAGCTCCCCAGCAAATCAATCAATTGCTAAACACCATCTTATAAATGAGGGGAAAAGGCCAAGCTCCCTGCAAAGCTTGGAATGTCCGAATAGACTGTAATCACGAGACCCAAGCATCATGTTGCCCCTCAAATTACCAACGTAGAAAATTTGAGAGTGCTTGCTAGGCAACCCCAATTTTCTGAAGTGATGCAGAAACCCATTAATTATAAATGCGTAAGCATTAGCAATAATAAGTCGATACCTGAGAAGAACTTGCCAATGGGCTTCATCCTCAACTAGTCTAACAATCCACTTACTTGTAAGGGCCATCACTTGCACACCGATAACGGGAATTCCCAGTCCCACTTGATCTCTTCATTATTGTGTGGACATCCCATGCTCCCACGGGGTTCCCTTCCTCCTTGTTTACACCAAAATAAATTCTTAAGTCCTTTGTAACATTCTATATGCTGATTAGGAGGGAAATATGCAAGAAGAATAGAATGTGACCTTCTGCTATAGGAAGGTAAACCATATTTAAATGCGTGACATTGGTTTCAAATTAAAACAATTTTAATATTTCACTGATCACTACAATGTATTCCTAGTTGGGATCAAATTAGTACACAATTCCATCACATGCATTCTGTTAATATGGTTTTAGAACAATGTGTTGTGATTCATGCCTTTTGAAAGGGAGCTTATCATGTTTTAAGAAAATAAGAATCAGCTTTCTAGCTTTTTAGTAATGATCACTTTCTTTTCACGATAGGAGCATACCTTTCAAAGCTTATCAAGTTTTAAGAAAATAAGAATCAGCTATTTAGCTTTTTAGTAATGATCTCTTTCTTTTCACAATAGGAGGCATTCCCTTCAAAGGATATTTGTGAACCAACTGCAAGCAAATGCAGAGGATGAGTCATCATACCGGACAGTGATTCGAGATCTAAAAACAAAAGTTCCAATGCTGCAGATGGTCCTTGTAAATACAAAAATATGGTTTTTTAGTGCTGATTGTTGTGAAAGAGATATGCAAGGTGAAGAGACCACTTCTAATCCAAAATTGGTTGAAGATGGTTCTAAGGGCACTGGTGTTACTAATGCAAAAGCTTCAGAAGTTACCACTGCCGGTACAGACAGAGGATATGATTGTATAAACTTGGTACCCGTTGTAAAAGTGCTTTTTCGTGATTGTAAGAGTTACACTCCAGATGAATCAAGGTCATTTTGTTTTAATAAGAACCAATCATATTAAAGTAAATTAGAATGCAGTGACTTGTGCACAATATAAAGTTTTCATACCATCTTAAAATTTTTACATTTGTATGCTTATTGATTTTTTTTTTAAAACCAGGGCTATTAATGAATGGGCTCTCCAAAAGCATGCTGAGGACATATTCATGCTAGAAGAAGAGATAAAGGCATTGACAGAAACTCTAATGGCAGTGAAGTTGAGACTGCCAGCATCATGTAGCTCATTAGAGGGCTTCTATTTGTCTTTTTAGAGAAATAGTAATAATGTCCTTATAGCATGATAAATATTTATGAAATCACCTTAAAAAGGTGATGTCAAGCCAATTTTGTCCGAACTGGGGCCCTCGAGATAAACTCTCATATTGATGCATTTCTTATCAAAGAAAATAATGCAGTGATGAAGCCAAATCAGATGGGTGCTTTATCATGTATTACTTGAGCTAATCAAAGAAATAATGTAAGCTTGCTGCTTTATTTGTCACTTGATAATCTTTCTTTTCAATGGTGGAAGGCGGTGTTAGTTTCAATTAGATGAAAATGATGTCCTGGGGTATGTTATTTGACTGTTTCTGTTCCTTTACATGTGGCGAAACCATTGCATTCGAATTCTGTTTTATAAACATTCCTGTAGCACCCATATTACATTTTTATGTTTGGCAAATAGAAAATATTTTGCCCCCATAGCACTGTGTCATACTTGGGAAACCTTTCAGCGAAGAAGCTGCAGTCTAAGGCATTGCTATTTTGTCAAACTTCACCCAGGACTTGCACTTGTCCTCGTACTGGTGGTGGCACAATTAATCATCCGGCTGCATAAAGTGCAGAGTAGCAAGCTCTGTGGGCGTTGAGCCTGAGTCATCATTATGATAATCACTCTTGCCTTACCAATAGACCATGGCCCACTAAACAACTTGGATAAAATTTATCTCACAAGTTGCATTTACTTGTAGTTAGGTTTTCCTTTTTGATGGATGGAAATGTGCTAATAAAATATTCAAATGACTTACGAAATGATGTCTCCTACTCTGAGCTTTATTGATGGCCTAGAGTGTTCGTTTTCAGATAGAAGAGTTGGAGGAGCCTCTTAAGTGTTCTAATTAAGTGTGGCTTTCATGTCCTAGTAGTTTGGTTAATCCATTTTTAATGAAGTAACAATCCGAAGGACCTTAGCCTAACATGATAAGCCTCCTTAAAATTTATCTGGTCTACCAAAATGTCTCTAGGAGTATATTCTAGAATGCCATGCAATATGGTTAACGATTTACAAAACTGGTTTTCATGGTCTTACTTTGAAAAATGATATAAAAGTGTTGACTAAACGTTTGAGTGCGTGGATGCATTGCATGTTGACTAAAAGTGTCTTTTTGCTCTTTTTTATTGACACTTCCGAACATTTTGATCCAAGCATAACCAATATAGCTTTGCAAATGATTAAATTTTAGTTTCTAACATTCCTTGAGTGCGTGGATGCATGCATTGAGTCCTACACAAAATATAGTGGATTGCCACCTGCAATTCCTAACAAAATCTGGTCAACTCTTTCACAAGCTAGACCATGAGATTGTTTTATAACCCACAAATACTACTCAATACTTTGGCTACTTCATAACTAAATACAAGCTCTAGCTAGGTCAATCCACACCATTCACCACATCTACCTGCAATTGCATTCAAATAAACAAGCAACACCAAAGGTACTTTAAAATCAATTCTTGCATAATTTCATGATTAAAACTCTTAACATGCACATGCTTCAACATCATTGAATGTCTCGTAACTAGTTTTGGAGTGTCGAGTCATAATGTAGACAAAGCCACAACATTGAGTTGACTTGTCCTATGCTCATTCAAAATCTATTCATTCGTTCCTCAAATATAATATCTATCGTAATATTGAGACAACTCTCAAGTTTTATAAGACACGCATCTCAATAGCATCCAATCACAAAATCATTGGCACACTTGATGTGATCTCCAAGCACGCTTCAAGTACATATTTTTACATGGATGAGATACAAATGGCTAGTGTCTTTTAACCGCTCTTTAACAATTAGATACATTGACACTTACCAACATTTTGATCCAAGCAGTCTTACTTTTTCGATACCAACTAGGCTTTGGCAAATGATTTAATTAAATAACAAGCTTCATTTGTAAATAGACCAAGCGGGTAGAATTTCTACAAAGTTATTCAATTGTGATGAACATAGGCAAGCATGTCAAAAAAGTATAATGTATAATGTATCACGAAAGAGTTTTGCATTTTGGTCAACTATGTCAATTCTTGTGTATGATTTTGAAACCGCTAAAGATCTATATGAAAATGATGAAAATTCAGAGAGGCTAAACTTTGGAATAATTAAGGGGAGATAAACCCTTCTATTTGGACTCTTTTACTTCACTCTTGCTTTTTTCTAGTATAAAATAATTAACTAAAAAGATAATAGAGACTATTTGACCTTGGAGTTCCACAATGTAGGATTAAGTTTCTACTTTGGAAGAGACAAAACCAAAAACCTCAATTTAGGCAATGATGGAAGCAAGATTGCATAACATTGTTATATTTGCAAGTTGGCAAAAGGGAGGAATTAAAACACTCGACACTATTCATTCTTACAGTTGAATGAATCGTTGGAGTTGACAATAGATTTTGGGTTGGTGTTTCCAAGAGCTCAATTAGGGAATACCTTAATATTTGTAGTTGATGCTCCTGAAACGACACATTTTATCCTTGGCAAGAAGCCAAGCGACATTACTAAGGTAGCAAAAGTGTTTTCCAAGTAATGGATGTTGTAAACTCTAGAAAAAAATTGGTTGCTAAGTCACATGTTGATAACTTTAAGGAACTAGTTAGGGATGAAACTCTAATTCAATTATGATTTTCATCTATAAATAGATTGACATGATAAAGTAATAAATTGAAGCTTGAAAAATATATTGAGAGGTTGGAAATGTGCTATCAATTTTTTGAGTTACAATCTTCTAGATTGTACAACTTGACACAACTTGTGGGTCTCCTTTATAAGATTTTGGGCCCGTATAGGTGATTTAACATGTGTTATTATGGGTGGTTAGATGACTCATCTTTATGGGCAACCGTTTTGGGTTTTATTCGTGGCCCATGGTTTTGGTACCCATTGTAGTGTAATGTTGTTGTGACGATTGCCTATTGATGTGCTTACATATGGTTGCACATGTAGTAGAATAGATTATAACTACGAAGTACATTATTGTATGGTATAAAAATGATTTAATACAATAAGGAAGATAAGTTACTACATTGTTTTTTTAATTCCAAAAGGGTTTCCTAGGATAAATCGTGTGTACTGTGTTATCTTGTGTATGCCATTTTCGTATTTTATGATTATCTCAAATATTTAGTGAAGTATGGCTTCTCACATATTTGTTTATCGGGTCGAATTCTCTTCATTTTATCAGAGCTAGGTTTGAGCTTTGTGTGAAGAGTTAGGGTTTTTGAAGTTTGTTGATAATTTTTTGTTCAACTGGGTTTTTTGTGCGTGAGAATCTTTTCGAGTAGAAAAAATGACTGGAAGTGTAAAGATTAAGATAAAAAAATCAATGCCCAACATTTTGAGTTATGGAAACTCAAGATGGAAGATCTTCTCGTGGATAAAGATCGGTGCAATGTCGGGTCTTAAATAGTACTTGTAGGTATGAAGGTAGAGGATTGGGAAAATATTGTTAGGAAGGCAAATATTGGTTATGTATCAAACAAAGTCTCCAAAGTGAACAACTATTTCTTTGAAAGAAGCTATATTTATTAAGAACGAATGACAATGATTCTTTGCAAAACATTTACACGTCTTTAGTACCTTGGTAATTCAATTAATTTCTGTTAATACTAAAATGGAAGAAGAGGATAAACATTATACTCTATTGTGTTCTTTGCCGCATCATGGAATAATCTTGTTATGGCCACTACTAGAACTATGACAAAGTTATTAGTCGGGGATGTAGTCATAACTTTATCATCAAAAGAAAAGAGACAAAAATCCACCGAGGATTATCAATCCAATGATGCCTTGTTTGTGAGAGCTCCTACTCAAAAGAAAAACAAAAAAAACAAGGACAATCAAAGTACAAAAGTAAATCGAAGACTATAGTAAAAGATAAAAGGAAATGTTGGAAATGTGGTAAAATGAGGAATTTCATGAAAGACTGTAAATCTAAAAAAATAGAAAATGGTAAGTCATCTGACGAGGTTTGATCTTCAGATATGAAGCCCTCTAGTGAAGACTTTGGAGATTTGTTCTTGGCGTTGTCTAGCTCGCATGCATGTGATGGTGAATGGTTGATTGACTTAGGTGCCTCTTTTCATATGACCCTCGTTGGGAGTGGTTATGTGAATATGAAAAAAAATAAATGAAGGTGAAGGCTTCTTGGGAGACAACTTGACCGACAAGATCATAGGTCACAAAAGAGTCACGTTGAGGTTCAAATATGGATGGATAAAATCCCGCCTGGGGTTCTACACATGCTAGGTTTGACCAAAAACCTAATATCTATGAGTAAGATGAATGATGTGGGTGTGCATGTAGTCTTTACCAAGGATAGTTGCAAGATGGTTCGAGGAGCAATGGTACTAGCAAGGGGAGTCCGTTCAAGAACACTGTTCAAGTTTGAGATAAACAATGTGAGTGATGAGTGCAATAGCTTTGTGTTATTGAAGGATAAGTAAACTATAGATTTGACTCTTACATCTCTTGCAAAGAAGACGATGTTGTGGTATCAAAATATGAGACATTGGAAAGAAAGGCCTTCATGCATTAACACCAGAGGTATGTTTGAAGGAATTGCTTGGTTTTCCTTTAGCTTTTGATTTTGTGAGTTGTGTATTTGAAAAACAAACTAGACTAGCGGTGCCACAAGATCGAAGGAATTCTACATTTAATACATAACGATGTGTTTGGACTTAAGTTCCCTCCTAGGAAAAGCTCCGTATTATGTCACATTTATAAATATGTTCTTAACAAAGACATTGGTATGTTTTATGTGGAGCACATATGATGTTTTTAATAAGTTCAAAGAGTTTAAGGCTCTTGTGGAAAATTAGATAGAAAATAAGATAAAGGTTTTGAAGTGATAATGGTGGGGAATATTGATCTAATGCCTTTGAGCAATTTTGTAAAAAAGTGTGGAATAGAGAGGCAAAAGACAACTCTATATACACCACAACAAAATGGAGTTGCAAAAAGAATGAACAGAACTTTGTTGGATAAGGGTAGAAGTATGCTCAGTGGTGCAGATTTGGATAGGTAATTATGTGCAAAATCAATGACAATGTGTATTCCCGATCACAGATGCCCATATTCGCTCTTGAAGATAAAACTCTACAAAAAACATGGACTAGTAAGAAACATTCTATTCAACATTTAAGGGCATTTGGTTATATCTATATATTACGAAAGAGAAAATGACAAAGTTAGATAATAAATCTTTTAAGTGCATATTTATCATATACTCTAATGGTGTAAGAGGATACAAGCTATGAAATATAGAATCATCAAAGGTTGTTTATAATTGTAATTAATCTTAAAAGATGTTAAGGGGATTCGAGTTGGAAGCAAAACCAAAGGATGATCTTTGAACAAGTTTATGTTGAGTGGAAGAGGGTGAATTTGCGTTTGAGTTTGATGCAACTACGTAAGGTGAACTAGAGAGAGAGAGAGAGAGAGAGAGAGAGAGAGAGAGAGAGAGAGAGAGAGAGAGAGAGAGAGAGAGAGAGAGTATAGCCCTCCCGATTTCAATTATGCATTTCTTTTATCGAGTTTTGTCTATTATTGATGATGACCCAAAGACTGTAAAGGAGGATTTTGGCTCAAAAGTAAATAAGTCTTGGAAGAAGGCTACGGGGAAGAAATGGAGTCCTTAAATAATAATCATACATGGGACTTAGTAAAATTACCTCTTGGAAGAAAACATGTTGGTTGTAAATGGGTATTTAAGAAGAAATACAATGCAAAGGGAAAATGGAGAAGTATAAAGCTCGCTTGGTAGCAAAAGAGTTCTTGAAAGTAGAGGGACATGATTTCTCTGAGATTTTTTCTTTTGTTGCTAAGTTACATTTTATTAGATTTCTCCTAGCTCTCACCGTTGTTTTTTGATTTGGAAATAGAATAGATGGATGTTAAGACAACTT
Organism: Taxus wallichiana var. yunnanensis; assembly: GCA_018340775.1. Classification (NCBI taxonomy): domain Eukaryota; kingdom Viridiplantae; phylum Streptophyta; class Pinopsida; order Cupressales; family Taxaceae; genus Taxus; species Taxus wallichiana. The sequence goes on along the minus strand of CM031237.1, from coordinate 215,366,802 downwards.
ATTTACATGATGAGCTTGATAAGGAAATATACATAAAGTAGTAAGAAAACTTTAAGGTTAAAGGAAATGAAGATTTGGTGTGTAAGTTGAATAAGTCTCTTTATGGCTTGAAGCAATCACTAAGAATGTAGAACTAAAAATTTGACATGTATGTGTTGGGACTTGGGCTTGGAAGAAGCAAAGCCGAACCTTGCGTTTATTTTAAACAAAAATGTGATTTTTTTTTGTTATCATAGTATTGTATGTAGATGACATAATGTTAATTGGTAACAATAAGGAAATGATCAATCAAGTTAAGTGTCATATCTCATCTGAAATTCATACGAAGGATCTAGGTGCTACAAAATTTATTTTGAGCATGGAAATTAAAAGAGACCGCATAAACATGAAACTATAGTTAAATCAAAAGAAGTATGTTGAGATGATATTGTAAAGGTTTAAAAATGTAGGAAAGTAAACTTGCTAGTATTCCCTTTCCGTTGGTCAAAATTTATCTGTTGAACAATGTCCTAAAACTAAATAAAACTTGAAGACATGTCTCGGGTGTTGTATGTTAGTGTTGTTGGTAATTTAATGTATGAAACTATCTATACCATACATGATATTGCTCATGGAGTGGTAGTATTGAGCATATTCATGTCAAATCCTAGAAAGGAACATTGGACTGTGGTGAAGAGGATCTTTAGGTATCTATGTGGGACATCTAATTATGCAATATGCTATCAAGGAAATCATGGTGAAAGCAAGACATTGAATCTACATGGCTTTGTGATTTCGATAGGGGTGGAGATTCGGATACACACAAATAAACTAATGGGTATATTTTAAACTTCTTGATGGAGTTATAAGTTGGATGAGTAAACATCAAACAAGTGTTGCGATATCCACCATAGAGGTTGAGTACATGGCAACTACTCATGCAAGCAAGGAAGTGTTTGACTTAAAAGCCCGATTTTTACTATTGGGTTCACTCAAAATGCTATAAGGATTAATTGTGATAGTGAAAGAGCGATTTGTTAACAAATAACCTTGAGTATCATTCTAGAATGAAATGCATTGATGTTCAATACCATTTTGTAAGAGAAATGGTGGAAGAGAGGAAGATATTGTTGGAGAAGGTGGACATAAAAATAATGTTGTTGATTCTTTGACAAAGGTTGTAAAAACCGAGAATTTTTTGGATCGGAAAATCAATGGGCACGATTGCCCTAAGTGCTAAACATATGGCTTTGACATCGCCTATAAAAAGTATTCAACAAATGGGATAATTTTGGAAACGTGTTGTATATATTATGTGAATTACACTCTTCTAGATCATACATCTCGACATGGCATATGGGGTCCCCTTAATAGGATTTTAGGCATGTATATATGATTTAAGATTTGTTATTATGAGTGGTTAGATAACTTATGTTTATGGAGCCATTATGGGTTACATTATTGGCCCATGGTTTTGGTACCCATTGTGTTGTAATATTGTTTGATGGTTATCTATGATGTGTTTACATATAATTGGACATGTATTGATAGAACATGACTTAGAAGTATGTTATTATATGGTAAAATGGTTGAGTTAATATAATAAGGAAGATAAGTTACCACACTAGATATTTTTCTTGAGAGGGTTTCCCAGATAAATCTTGTGTATATCATTTTTGTTTATCTCAAATATTCTATAAAGTGTTGCTTCTCTCTGTAGACACCTAAATTCCGCTTTTGCAATCTTATTGCCAAAACACACGCAAATCACTCTCATTCTTGCCAAATCTGTTATAATTAGTGGTTTTCGCTAATTAACTAACATTCCTTACCAAATTATCCAATTAACACCACGTTGTTGATTACGTAACCCTTTCGCATTCAAGATGCCACTTTATGATGAATCGTAAGCCAAAATCCTCTTCAAAACAAACAATTAGCAATTATAAGCTAATTAAGCCTATTTTGCCCTTGATTTGGTCAATATGCCCTAATATTGACTCAAACCCCTCTTCCAACCACTCAAAATCACCCCATTCACCTCCACAACGTCTCAGCAAGCTTCAAAAGCTTATCCTAGCCTCCTAGTTGACCCTAAGCGGTCGATTAAGGTTCCATACCTCTTAATCACTTGGTAATTCACTAATTGTGATTAGCAAGGCCTAATCATGATTAGAAATTCTAATCTAATTTGGGGCTTTTAGTCCCACATGCACCAAAATACAAGTTTTTCCCAAATGGAAAACTATAAAAAGGGTGCACCTCATTCCTTTATACTTTACACCATGCTTTGATTTACATCTCATATAATACATATGATTTATAAGCCAAGTTCAATCCTTGCCTAAAACCTTCAACAAGGTTAGTAGATGAATAATCTAAAGTGACTTAACAAGTCATTTGGAGAGGTCATTTCACCATTGTTTGGAGTAACAACCATAACCATTTGATTGCCCTCTTAGGTCTATTTAGGCCCATGTTAGGTAATTAATAATATTAGTAGGCATGTTTAGTTAGTTTTGCATTGTTTTCATACTAGTTAAGCATTCCTTTTAACTTCTATCTTAATGTTTCATTCCTAGACTTAGAACCTTAGCTATTAGGTGGCAATGGTGTTCGCCTTCCTTGTTTAGCTTTGTTATTTTCTTTGTAAAGTTTAGGGTGTCATCACTCTCATATTTGTTTATCAGGTCAAATTATCTTCATGAGATGTTTATAAGCCTAAAAAAGTGATTGTTGACACGCTAAGTATGTCTACAACTACTCTTGTAAGTTTCTACTTTGGAAGAGGCAAACCCCAAATTTGTTTGGAGGAGAGGTATTACTAGCCAATTTTAACTAATGACATAAACATGCATGTGTAATTGTGCAATATTTACAATTTGACAAAAGGAAGGAGTCAAAGAAATTTGTATTGTTCGTTCTCAATGTTTAATGGAAGCGGGAATTCGATCATCGATTTCATGTTGGTTTTACAAGATCTCAATTGGAGGATGAGTGAAAACTTGTAGTTGTTGGCATATTTTGAAACTTGTTCATTACATCCTTTCCAAAAAGACAAATGATTATATTATAGTATCAAAGTTAATTTTTAAAGAAGTGTTTAGACTTCATGGATTACAAAATATTTTAAATACCACTCATGATTAAATTCGAAATCAAGAAGTTGTTAAACATGAACATTGGGACAAAGATGGAATCTTGGCTCATGAAGGCTTTGAAAATGAACATCGAGCCAAAGATTAGATCCTTAGTTGTTAAACATAAGAAAAAGGATATTTCATAAATCTACTCATACAATAAAGATAATGTATGTATAATCCATACTCAAAGTAAGAAAAATATATATATTCCATGAGCCACTACCTAAGTAGAGCATATTTTTAATTAAAAAGTTTGAGAAAAACAACATCACACATTCTTTGAAATGCCACACACGGTGAAACAATTTCAACCTTTATTTACAAAGAGCAAGAGATATGAGTCAATAATAGAAGTATATCTTGGTAAATGAGCCAAGCTTCATAACTTAGAATAAGAACAAAATCATAACAATAAAACATTACAATTTTTAAAATGACTACTTAATTTGGAAAAGTTTAGGGATCATTTCAAGATTTCTCTTTAGTACTTGAATCTTCATCATTTATTGGGATGATTCAATGTTGGAAGCAAGAGATTTTGGAACAATATGGAAAGAACATGCATGTGCATGATTATTGTTATTGTAAAATTTTTTTTTGTCAAATGGATTACAAGAGTTATAAAAATAATAATGCGCCCTTTGTCTTCCATAAATAGTTGATAATTTATCGTCTAAAGAATTCATCAATCACATTATGAGAAATACTAAGATCCAAAATAGATGGTTTCCAAGACAAAGCGTGTACAAATACAACATGAAGATATATTTGAGCAACAACCTATGTGTTCTTAACAAATCCACATCTTAAAAACACATTAGTGACAGTCTTGAGGTGTTTGTAGACCAAATGCTAATGATATTTGGTTACAAGGAACTAAATGTTTTCACCAATAGGTAGCTTATGAAATGTGAAATTTGGTAGACCTCATTCAAATCTTCAAAAAATAGAAACACAAAGCTTCACACAATAGTTGTTTGTTATATATAATAAAATAATTACATACACACATATATAAAAGAAGTAGCTCCAATAATTAAGGAGTCTATAATAACAACCTAAAACAACTCATTTGACATGAATGAGCTATTCTAACAACTCAACCCAACAAACCCTTATTCATATAAATTGTTCAAACCATTTAAACAACTTACATAATACATTATAATAAACTCACACAAATATCTATGCCACTAATGTAAGCATTAATTAAGATACTCCTAACATCCCCCCCTTAGTGCAAACATGGGGCAATGAGCAAGCGAAAACATAATCGTATGCCGATGTATACTTTTAGGTATGCATATTACTCCTCTAGATGTTAACTACCCTCTTATACAACTATTTTACGGTTATGCACCTTCCACGCCATATCACAACACATCAAGGAAAAACTACTCATTGAACATGAAATAGTTTCACAACTTGAAAAATAAATATTTGAGGACTGTGTCCTTGTTGCATTTGGAGCCACTATTATAGATCACTTCCATTCTAATGACAAATAATATGGGACGGTTATCGCCGCCAACCGGGATCCGATCATGAATTTAGTCATTTTGGTGCAAATGATTTGCCACTATTGCATCACACGACCTCTTCGTTAGCATCAAATGAGAGAACACTAATTTCCCTCCAACCCTCGGTGCCTTCATTCTCAAATATGTTTATACTTTCTCGGCCGATTAGGAATTGAAGCTCAAATATTTCAAAATTGTGTTTATTTTTATAACTCCCTCCACAATGTGAAATGTTTGAGTTAGGAGGTAGTTTCCACCAAAAATGCATCTAATTTACAAAACACTACTGGACTTTGACGAGACATATTTTTGATGACATTACTCTTTTACAATGAGACATTTTATAATGACACTTTATTTTGACTAGTTACCCATGACTATATTGAAAAGACCCCCCTTTTTAATTTAAAATAGTGCAAACCTATAAAATAACAACATACACTAAAGACTAAAAACTAAGCACATAAGCTAATAGACATAAATAATTAGTGATCCAATAAACATAAAATAATAGAAATTTAGTTTAAAATGTGCATAAACAAAATCTACCAATCATAAAAGACCGTGTGTTGCATTTTTTCTTTCACTAGATGTGAAACTCTAACAAAAAAAATGTCTATTTGACAAAAAATTCACCATATCTACATGCATAATCTAAAGTTGATGTGAAAACTTGAATTGTACATCTTTTCTTTATCTTTCCAACAAAAAAAGAGACATAAATATGATATCATATGAGTAAAATATGTCTATTTTACTGAGCACTATATGTTGGAATTTTTCGATAGGATTCTTTTAACCTCCTTTATTGTTGCACTTGCACAAACTTCTGATTCTACACCACTCAAAAATATTTACACTCCATTTGTTGCAAATTCATACAAAATATAATGATGAAATATATATTCATCATACCTTTATGTCATTGAATGCTCATTCTTCACCAAAAAAACTCCATGTACAGGGGCAACCAAGAGTAGAAATGGAGATGCCCCATTCCTCACTTAGAATCCCATACAAGCTCTCACAAATTCAATCATCTTAATACCAAATGTGAAATTTGGTATAGCTTCTCATTAAAATCTCCAAAACATGGAGCTTCACACAATAGTTCTTTGTTGAATATATAAAACAATACACACACACACACACACACACACACACACACACACACACACACACAAAACAATTACATACACATATACACACACACACAACAAAAGAAGTAACTCCTATAATTAAGGAGTCTCTAATAACCTTCTAACATTATTCATTTGACATATACAAGCTATTCTAACAACTCAACCAAACAAATCCCTATTTGCATAAGTTGTTTAAACCATTTAAACAACTTACATAATATACTATAGTAAAATCACACAAATATATATGTCCACTAATGTAAGCATTAATTTTAGATATTTCTAACATGGAAGAGAAACTTTTAAGTAAACTTTTAAGTAGTGGTCTAAGCCATGACATAAACTTTAGAATTCCAAATGGTAGCTGTATGTTGCTGCCATTTAGACTCACTGACTTTACATTTTCACTTTGTGTTGAGCCTTTGTTCGAAAAGCAACCCAAAGTAAAATTTTCCAATAATGACCAATAAACACACTTAAGCGTGAAGTGATCTAACTTGCTATTGTTAAGCCATCTCTAATGCTCCATAAAATTGTATTGAATAAGAGTGGGCATTTTGTTAAGAAGGAGTTACCCACAAGTTGAGTAATTTCATTTAAAACAGACTTCTATTCAAAACTTAACTAGAAAAACACCTTTAAAAGAGACAAACTTTGCCAATGGAAATGGTACATGTGCCAAAGATACCTAAATTGACATATACCTTTTTTGATGGATGGTTTTCTTTCAATTTGGGATGCAAAGCATTGGGCAACTCATCAATATGTACATGTTTATTCCACCAATAGAAGATGTGTAAAATCTAAGCCTATGTTGAAGGGAGTTACCATTCCATTCCAATAGTCCATAATTTTATTTCCACGCTTTCCACACACTACTAAGAGGGTAGAGACATAACATTTGAAGTATTTAGCAAACAACACATTGTCATTCACTTGCACTTCTCTTCATTTTCTTTTGGTAATGGATGAGGATATCTTATAGTGAACAAACACTTTCTAAGGTTCATAATTTTGAAAATAATGAATAATCTATTTAGAAATGAGACATTTTGCTTTTGTCCAAGGATCGATGATGACAAGGCCTCTTTTTACCTTGGGTTGATTACATTATTTCTACGAGATGTACCGCATACCTTTATTACCATCCCACTTGGGCCCAAATGAATTTCTTGATAATTTTGGTGAATCTGTTTTAACACGTTTTATAAAGCATCTAACATAAAGAGTAGTAAATACGAGATGCTATAAAGACCATATTAGCAACTTGAATTCTTTCACAAAGAGAGGAATTTGGATCCTTGACAATTGTTTTTTTAGAATTTGTTTAAGAACTAAAACCACATGTCTCTAATAGGCTTCGAGTTCAAATGGAGTACCCAAATATTTAATAATTTCTCCATGTTGAATTTTGTGCCATTTAAAAGGAATTCAACCATGCCTGGAAACAACTTGGATCACAAAATTATATTTTATGAATTGAAATTTTAGATCGGAAATAATATAGCACCACTCTAGTTTCCATTGCATTACCTATTGTAGACACCCCAAAAATACCCTTTACACATTACAATGTCCAACAATAATATTAAATCCATTATTCACCCATATCCTACTTCTAGAATTAATTTAATTAATTCCATTACACTCACTATACACCCTTTTGGCTAATTTAATTATTTTTTTAAATAAATAAAAATCAATCATCTACTCACCTTTAACTCATCTCCACTTCACTAGCCAAAACACTCAAGTTGACTAGTTACCCCACTCAAATTCTAGAATCCTACAAACATGGAAACAAATATGCACATTGTTGAGTTGTGGAGCTCAATTACTTCAGTTTAGCATGCTATATTAAACTTGTAGGAAAACATAGTAACCAACATCGGTTATGAAGGGACCGACATCGGTCACCTATGATCGACATTGGTCAAGCAAGGAGAAACCGACATCGGTTAGGGCTAATCGACGTCGATTACCTGTGTGTGAGTGTTTTATTTAACTCACATGAATTAAATCTAATTTTAGCATTAAAGCAGATCTATTGATTGTAATTGCATGGCTAAGTGCCCTAAGTTTGTATATGCCTATATAAACATGAAAGCTAGGGTTTAGAAGTAAGAATTGAAGAAGTTAATGATTATTGTGAAAATAATTGTGAGAGAGAGAATTCTGGAGAAGAAGGAGAAGCTTGAGAGAAAGAAAATAATGTATATCATGAGGCGTAGAAGATTATAAATCTTCATTGTATATCTTGAAAGTTTTGGATAAAAGTTTGACTTGTTTCTTAGTGGATGTAGCCCGCACTAGGTGAACCATGTTAAATATGGTGTTGATTTATATCTCTTGTTTCGTATATTTCTTCTCGGTAGAATATTCACTTTTATTGCATGTATGATTAGATCTAATATATTATCTCATACAACCTTGTGTTAACCCCAACAACCGGTATCAAAGCTTTGTTTGAGGATTTTGTGTGTTGACAAATTTACTCACAAAAGGTTTTTGATTGAGTGAGAGTTACATCAATGGAAAAATGAAAAAAATACAATGTAGAGAAGTTTGATGGCTGAAATTATCAATTATGGAAGATACAAATTGAGCATTATCTGTATCAAAGAGATTTGTACTTACCGTTGGATGAAAAGTCTAGACCTATGAAGATGACTAATGAATAATTGAAGATTCTTGACAAAAAGGCTTTGGGATCTATAAGATTGAGCGTGACAACATCCATGGCTTCCAATATTACAGAAGCGACATCTACGATAGAGTTAATGAAATATCTTGCTAATTTATATGAAAAACCTAGTGCTTCAAATAAAGTTTATTTGATAAAGAAACTATTTAGTTCTAAGATGCATAAAGGTGGATCTGCATCTAGTCATTTGAATGATTTCCGATCTATTGTAAATCAGTTAAAATCAATTGATATTTCATTTGATGATGAAGTGAAAGCACTCTTATTCTTATGTTCTTTTCCTGATAGTTGGGATAACTTGGTAATGACTGTTAGTAATACAATATCTGCTAATAATATTTTGAAGTTTGATGATGTGGTTAGTATAATCTTGAATGAAGAAATTCACAGAAAAGTACTGGAGGAATCATCATTTTGGGAATGATTTGAATGTACAAATCAAAGGTAGGAAGAAGGAGAGATCGAAGAGTAATAAAAATGGGAAATCAAAGTTAAGGGATGGTAGATCTAAATCCAAAGGTAAGGGAATTACCTATTGGAAATGTGGAAAGAAAGGACATGTAAAGAAAGATTGTTGGTCAAAGGATAAAGAGAAACAACACCCAGACAAAGGTAAAGATACAAATAAAGAGGTAAATATTGCAGTAGAGGTAATGTAAGATGCTCTTATTCTTTTTTTGGATAATATAATATAATCATGGGTTTTAGATTCAAGAGCTTCTTTCCATGCAACCCCTAATAAGGGTTATTTTAGAAATTATGTCAGGGTAATTTTGGGCATGTTTATTTGGGTGATGATGAACCTTGCAGTATTATTGGTAAAGGGAAGTTCATCTAAAATTGCAGAATGGAAATACATGGGTATTGAAAGATGTGAGGCATGTGCCAAGCCTCAAGAGGAATCTTATTTCTGCAAGGCAACTAGGTGAAGCTGGTTGCATGGTTACATTCACACAGACTCTTGAAAAGTCACCAAGGGTGCCTTTGTTGTGGCAAGAGGCAAGAAGGTAGGAACGTTATATTTATCTACCTGTGTTATTGATTCCTTTTTTGTATTATCTACTTTAGATTCATATGCATGCATGTGGCATAATCGGTTGGGCCATATGAGTCAAAAATGAATGCAAATATTAAAGGATAAGGGTAAGTTATCAGATTTGAAAGATTTAGATCTTGATTTCTGTGAGCATTGTCTTTGGAAAGCAAAAGAGAGTGAAATTTCTCAAAGTTGAGACAACTAAGAAGGTGCAAAAATTAGAGGTTGCACACTTAGATGTGTGGGGACCAGCCCCTGTAGCTTCTCATGGAGGATCCAAGATTATGTTACTTTATTGATGATGCTATAAGAAAGGTATGGGTTTATTGTATTAAACATAAATATGATGTTTTTGAGACTTTTAAAAGATGGAAAGCCCTTGTTGAGAATGAATCAAATTCAAAGTTAAAGTTTCTTAGATTTCGATAATGGTGGTGAATATTGTAAAGCTTTTAATGATTATTGTTAAAGTGAATGGAATACGTAGAGAAAATATGGTTATAAGAACACCACAAGAGAATGGTATTGCGAAAGAATGAATAGGACAATCATGGAACGTGCTAGAAGTATGAGGATACATTCGGATTGCCTTTGGGTTTTGGGCAAGCAATTGATACAACGATTTATTTGATTAAACGTGGGCCTTCAAGTTCACTAGATGGAGGAATACTAGAGGAAAGCTTGGAGCAGAAAAGAGGTAGATCTTTATTTTCTTAAATTTTTAGTTAGAAGATTTTGTGCATATTGATAAGGAAAATAGAAAAAAGTTGAATGTAAAATCCAAGAGATGCACTTTCATTGGTTATGAGATTGGTGATTTCATATTCCTTTTTTGGGATTTAGAGAATTCTAAAATTATTAGGATTCATGACATTGAATGAAATGAAAAGAGAATGTATAGGGATCAAATTTTGGTACCCAAGGATGAACCGGTTGAGAAGTTTATGAATGAAAATGAACTCTTGGATTCAAAAGTCATACCTACTGTGGTTACTGGTTAACCCCTAACTTATATCGTTAGCTGAATTGGTATCGCTTACACGGGAGAGCAAAACCACCATGGTCAACATGAGAACCAACATGGGTTACATGTGACCGATATCGGTCAGTCTTTGTCATAATTAGAAACAAATGTCCAGGAGCTCAGAATGAGCCTCAGTACCCCAAACTTATGTGAGAAGGTCACAAAGGGTAAGTAAACCTCCAGAAAGATTTATACCTTCTCTATATTATTTATTATTGACTAATAATGGTGAACCAGAAAGTTTTGAAGAAGCAATGCAAGATAAGACTCACGTATAGTGGGAGCATGACATGGATGAGGAGATGGACTCCTTGGAACATAACTAGACTTGGGATTTGGTTAAGTTGCCAACAAGTAAGAGGATATTTCATAACAAGTGGGTTTACAAGATCAAGGAAGAAGAGGGTGAATAGAAAAGGTAAAAGACAAGACTTGTAGTAAAGGGATTTGCATAGAAAACATGTATTGAATTTGGTGAAATATTTTCTCTTGTTGTTAAAATGACTTCCATTCATATTTGTATTGAGTATAATTACAGTAGATGATTTGCATTTAGAGCAACTAGATGTGAAGATGAATTTCCTTAATGGTGATTTGGATGAAAAATATTTATATGCAGGTGCTTGGGTATGAAGTCAAGGGTAAGGAGAAATTAATGTGCTAGTTTTAAAAAGAGTCTATATGGGCTCAAAGCAAGCTCCAAGGAAATGGTACATGATGTTTGATAGTTTCATGCATGAATATGGTCACTTGAGATGTGAATATGATCATTGTGTTTATTTCAAGAAGCTTTAAAATGAGAGCTATATTATTTTGTTATCGTATGTGGATGATATGCTTATTGCAGGATCTAGTATGAAGAAAAATTGATGAGTTTAAGGAAAGCTAGTCACACATTTTCTATGAAGGATTTAGGAGCTGCAAAAAGAATCCTTGGTATGCAAATACACAGAGACATGAAGAATCAAGAAATTGTATTTGTCTTAGGAGGCTTATATCAATAAGGTGTTGGAAAATGTTTAAAATGTAGAATTCAAAACATGTAACTTCAAATTGAACAAAGATCAATGTCCTTCATCATATAAGGAGGTCAAATACATGACACGAGTACCATATGCTTCAACAATTGGGAGTCTCATGTATACTATGGTTTGTACTGACTGACATTGCACAGATTGCAATGAGAGTTGTGAGTAGATTTATGACCAATCCAAGTAAAGAGAATTAGAAAAGTAAAATGGATACTTAGGTATTTGAGAGAGACATCTAGCATGCAATTATGCTATGGAGGTTTGGATATTTCTTTATGTGGCTATGTTGATTCAGATATGGCTGGAGATCTGGATGGTAGAAGGAGCACTATGGATATATTTTTTCATGAGTAGGTGAGATGATAGTTAGATGGATATCAAGATTGCAGAAGGTTGTGACTTTGTTTATTACAAAGTTAAAGTAGTATGTGCTAACTATAAAGGCTAGCAAAGAGATGATATGGATGAGTAGGTTTATGGAAGAGTTGGGAAAGGAGCAAGATGATTACAAATTATTTAGTGACAGTCAAAGTGTAATTCATTTGGCAAAGAACTCAATGTTTCATTCTAGAATGAAACAAATTTAGTTGAGATATCACTTCATACGATAGGTATTGGAGGATGGGCAACTGAAACTGGAGAAAATTCATACGAGTGTAAGAAACTGCGGATAGATAACGAAGCCATTAGAAAAAGAGAAGTTAGAGCTACACTCCACTTCTATTGGTCTTTGATTTTGAGACTTGAAGAGGAAGAAAAAAAGCTAAGGAAAGGATCCAAGAATGATGTTGTACATGTATAGTGTAGTAATTTATCTCAAGTGGGAGATTGTTTGAGTTGTGGAGCTCAATTACTTCATTTAACATGTTATATTAAACTTGTAGGAAAACACAAGTAACCAACATTGGTTATGAAGGGACCAACATTAGTCACCTATGACCAACATCGATAAGGTAAGGAGGAACCGACATCGGTTAGGGCTAACCGATGTCGATTACCTGTGTGTGAGTGTTTTATTTAACTCACGAGAATTATATCTAATTTTAGCATTAAAACAGATCTATTGATTGTAATTGCATGGCTAAGTGCCCTAAGTTTGTATATGCCTATATAAGCATGAAAGCTAGGGTTTAGAAGTAAGGATTGTAGAAGTTAATGATTATTGTGAAAATAATTGTGAGAGAGAGAATTCTTGGAGAAGAAGAGAAGCTTGAGAGAAAGAAAGTATTGTACATCGTGAGAGGTGTGGAAGATTGTAAATCTTCATTGTATATCTTCTGAAAGCTTTGGATAATAGATTGGATTGTTTCTTTGTGGATGTAGCCCACACTAGGTGAATCATATTAAATCTAGTGTTGATTTATATCTCTTGTTTTGTATATTTCTTTTGGTAGAATATCCACTTTTATTACATGTATGCTTAGATATGATATATTATATGTACAACCTTGTGCTAACCCCAACACACCTACAATTTGGAATCATTCAAGAGCCAACTAATTTGAAATAAAACTTCTTAATTTATTATTCAAAGAGCCAATGCACAAATTAAATAAACCATGCTAAATAAGAAAAATAAAATCAACAACCGCAACTCTTCGGTCAATTCGACCTTCCTTAATCCATGGTTTCTTCTGCATCTATAAATAAGAAACTCCATTTGTCACAAATCATCATTGGAAGCTTGAGGAATTTACAATGTTACTTGTTAAATCTTTATTGGAAATCACTCTGCACATCGTTATTCTATCCAATTGATCACCAAATCAATCATCAATCAATATCATTGCTCATAGTTTGGCTTCACTTCCATTCATAATATCTTCAAGCATCCAAAAATAAAAAGAAATCAATTTCTTATTTGGATTTGTTGGGCCCATTAAATATTGGCTAAGTACAAAAGGGCGCATAGGCACGCAAGGCCTAGTTAAAGAAAACCATGCAAGGATAAGGCATGCAGGGTAGGGCTTTAAGGAAACCCATGGCACGTGCACGGAAAGAACCAAGGGTTCGGGACTTAGCCATATTGGGTGTTTTGGTAGAACACGTGAAAATCATGACCCAATTGCTCATGTGGAGTAGTATAAGGTGCCCTGAACAACTGTGGTGGCCCAGAAGGAGCATGCTGCATGTAGAAGCTTCTGGAAGCTCATCATGGTAAAAGTGGAAAGCTCTTAGGCTTGAAGGAACACGCTTGCATGGAAGACCACATTCGGGGTACAGTGCGTGGAAGTCTGATGGACAAATATGGAGGTCATCCGTGGACATTAGAAAGCCTAAATAACAACATAATATCGTTGTAGGAAATTAGCAATACATACACTCAAAATTAGACAAAATTATATTAATATGAATCGTAGCATCTGGGAATCTAGTTTAGGAAAATACTAATTTTTGAGTTATAAAATGAGACAATCAACATAGCTATATTAAACACTCAAAATTCAATGACTTGGTATTTTTTTAAAAAACTCCATAAGATAATGAGGTTTGCCCTTACAATTTGGATGATGAAAATTGTTGATAATATACATTTTCATAGTTCTTTCTCAGAAGTTATATGCCATTATGTATGGATGGGATGGATTTTACCTTTTGTATTTTTTGGTAATATTTTATTTTTTATGCATTTTTTCCGTGAAAGTGGTATGAAAACATAAAGAAAACAGAGCACTTTTGTATGTTTTACTTCCTTAACTTCATCAAAAAATATTGAAATCAATGTTTCCCACTAAACAATATATAATTTCACCACGGCGTATTCCCTGGGATGGTATAAGTTTTATCACATTCGATAAGTGAAACAAATTTTGATAGTCTTAAAAATGACATAAACATTCACAAAAAAAGTGTCTTAAAGACCTACTATTAGAAGAGGTAAAAATTATAAAATGATATTTATCCTCTTCTATTCATTTAAAATCAGTATTTATACAAAGCTAATAGTCCCTCCCTATCCTAAAATGAGAAAATACCATTTTTATGACAAGTTTTTAGTATCTTCGGCATGGTTCAAATGAGAAGACTACCATTTCATGTTTTGTTGTTTTTAATGTAAACTTCAAATTTGATGTCCACTTAAAAACCCCAACAATAAAAAAATAAAACTATACAATTCAAGATAAACATGGCATTGGATCGAGGCCTTTTGGAGGATGATGTGATGACACAAAAAAGCCTATGATATACTCAAACATGTAGAAGAAAACAAGAGATAGAAGAGGGCATGAGCTATGCCCCTCAACAAAATTCTCCTCTTTTAGTTTGGGTAATTGGGTTTAGGAAAGGATGTATGGGAATCAAGGGTATGGAGTTATAAATTTCTTTTGAGAGCTTAGTCATATTAGTGCAAGTATAATGCATGACTTCGGTCTACTTCTCACAACTTGATTTGTAATGGCTCCATGAATGTAATGAGGTTACCAACTTCTAATGAATATGAACATTTTGATTCTAAGAAAAATACATCTTTCTCATAGTTCTTTCTGAAATTTATGTTTATGATTAAGTATGGATGCTTACAATAACTATTTTATTTTGGTATTTTTATTCAAGAGTAAGCATTTTCTAGGACGGAATGACTACAAGGACCTAGAAGCATCTTCCTAAAGGATCCATGGTGCTATGTTTTACTTCGAACTTCCAATTTTCTTAAACATGGATTCGATCATATGATGTTTCCAATACTAAACTCACATAAAAAGAAACATTCGGCATCATTCCTCGGTGAGATGGCAACACCCATCGGGTGATCCCTTGTTCGATTCTTGCATGGGGTTTAATTTTTTCAAAAATGATCTTAATCCAACAAGAGTATCATTTCAACCCCAAAATTCATCTTAGTCCAATTTGAGGTGGAAGTAACTTGTTTAAAAAATAGAGATTTCCTTATTATTTGCCTCATCAAAACTCTTGTTTTGCATAACCTAATAAGGATATCCTCAAAATAAGAGAAAATCAAAACTATTAAGACAAAAAAATAGTATCTTTGTGCATCCTAGAAATGATCATTGATACCATCAAATATTGGGGAAGATAACTTAAATATCTTCTCAAAAACCCAAATCCAATAAAAAAATTAAAATATAACAATTCAAGATAAACATCAAATGAATGATAATTCAATCCATGTGATGACACAAAAAATTTCCCATATGACTTCTAATCACAAAAACTCAAACGGATATGATCAAAGACAATATAAGGAAACCAATGAAACCATGGGCACCCTCAACAAAATTCTCCATTTGCACAAGAGTGAAAAAAAGAAAAAGAATATGCTAGTGGGAATATAAAAACAAACCAAACATTTATTTTGAAGATCTTTGTCCTTATCCATTTGATAAAGACATGTTACACATACCATTTCTCGGCTTTTAAAATTCCTAAGTTTGGCAAATATAAAGGAAAAAATGACCCAAGAGAACACGTGAAATATTTCTTCATGTCACCAACAAGAGAAATAACATATATTTATTTTCCTTTTCCTAAGAGTTTACGAGGAAAATCTTTAGACAAGGGTTTTTAATCTTCTTAAAGGATGTTGCTACTTTGACTTATCTATTTCAATTTCATTTAACTTGGATTAGGTCACTAATGATGGACCATCAAAAAACAAATAAATAATGAAACATTCACATCATTCCTCCAAAATGGCAAGTTTCGATACTTGAAACAATTAATAACCATTTTCAAACCCGATCCTCAAATCATTTCAAATGAAAATGCATTTCTTGACCAACTTTCAAAATTAATGTTAAATTCAGCTGATTAAATGCCTCATCAAAACATTATAGGAACTTACAATTAAAGAAAAAGGAAGAATCATCTGAACGATACATCAATATTCCTCAAAATTTTTAAATAGTAATCAAAACAATTAAATTCATTACATGTCATCATTCAAGTAAAGATCCTTGTGAATTCATGATAATTCACATCACTTGGAGATTGCATATGTCCATCACTTGAAGCAAGTGTGGATATGATCATTTACCCAATATCAAGACCCTTTGAAGAAGGGAAACCAAAAATGACATGGTACAAAGAAAATGAATATTGCGAGTACCATCATATAAACGAGCATCACATAAATCGTTCATTTCATTCAAGATTTTGATTGGCAAATTGATTTCAAAAAAGTCTAATATACACCATCATTTAGTCATCATGACTTTTCCATTTGAACCCAAATATCAAGGGACAAATAATAATTGAATTTGATTATATTATTTCATCATAGAACATCTAACTCATCATCACAAAAATGCTTAATTAAGTAATAACGCGACGTAAAAAAGTTTGTACTTGTAAAATAGAACCTTCCACATCCAACCTCGAACATTTAATCCAAAATATGGCTCGATCCAAAGAAACTATTAATATGCCTATGGTTATAAAACAATTAGAGGAGACAGCACAAATATTCCTCTGGAGGAACTAATATCATCTTACTATTGATGCATGTGTTCCTATGATATAACAAATGAAAGTCAATCATTTAGTCAACCCAAATAACAATTCATTGAAGCATTCATCATCATCCTAAATAAAAGTTGGACTAGAAACATTCCAAGAAACTTGGTTATTTAAGGAAAGTCATGAACTAATATGACTATTCGTTGAAACCAATTTATAATATTCTCCTTACATTGGAAGCCCATGGATCCATGTCATGTAATCCATGTCATGCAATCCATTCCTTCCACTTTCCACTAGTGTATTAAATTCCCTTACGAAGGAAAATAATTTACCTTACTTGCTAATGTCAAACCCTTTGAATATTGTAAACTTCTAGAGGGTAGATATAAACACATAAATTATTGCCCTTCTGTAGATAAATCCTCAGCTCCCTACATCATTCCATTCACTGATGCAAACCACATTGATCTTGATATCCTTTTGAAACTCTAACCTTCTACATCTTCCACTCCACCTACACTCAAGATCCATGACAAAGGTATGGGTAAATATGAACTCCAAAATTCTTTCCACGTTGGAAAATTGCCTTTATCTCCACGTGGTAAACCTAATGCTTCCCACCTTAAAGTGGCTCCCATTTACAACCTTGGCAATTCCCTTTGGAAGCGATTCAGATATCTAGAAGATGAAAACATTCAAGGTTATGAGAGCTCGTGGTTGTATGACGATCGGTTGGCCACATGTTATGAATCTCTAAATATAGTAAAGCTAATAAATAGATGAAAAATGTAGTGGATAAGTAAAATACTTGGTAAAAATGAATAATGTCACCTCGATCCTATCTGCATATAGAAAATATTAATCATCATGGTCTAGGCTTCAACTTGTTTGAAACTATGTGAGTATTGATCGATGTCTTGACTAATGGTGAAGATACTGACTACGACATTGAGAAAAGTTCCACACATAGCCTCTTTGATGACCTAGCTAATACAAAACTATTCATTGAAGATCTTTCCATCTACACCATTGAATTTGACATCGTCCATCATAGTCTCATAACTTAGGGATAATCAAATCACATAGCCATGGAACTCTTCCAAAACAATGAGTCCATTGAAGACCCTAGTCCCATAAAAAAAGAAAATTAAAAAATGAAAAAAGAACAAAGAAATCTCCCATAGCCAACACCTCAAAAAGGCACTATTCATTAATAAAAAATAGAAAAGTAAGAACCACCTATCCTTTGGTACTCTCTAAATTGGGGGAAGGCCGCTAGTACATTCTTCTTATTTGGACCATCTTAAAAAAATTCTAAAATTTTCATTCCTTTGAAAAATATCACAATTATAGCATTTTCACGATTTTTCACTCTTCACTTGTTTATTTCATGTCATCACGAGACAAGAGTTAATATTAGTCCTAATAGGTATTGTGCATCTCATCCCTCTTATAGTTTCTCTCATTTCGGATATTTTAACCTCGGTCTTTTCCAAAAGCTTCATGATGACAAATCCTCCTTCGAAAGAAGTTTTCTCCTTAACATGAATAAAATTCTTTACTTGGACCTTTTGCCGCCCATCACAATCTTTAGTGATGAGCCCTTGTGTCCTACTAGTCCCGTGGGGATAAGATTTTGGGAAAATGTTCATTTCAACAAGCAAAATGTAAAAACAAGGCAAAATAAATCAAAACTATATTTTTTTACATTTAATAGTTTCACCCTTCATCCTTCATTGTCTTTGGTAATGATCCCACACTTCTATCGGTAGTGTGAGGTTGGGAAAGGAGGAAGGTACAATTACCCGCTTACATTTTATCTTTGGTGATGAACCATTGCCTCTTACTAGTGGCATGTGGAAAAATGTAGGGGGTCATTTCAAAAAAGAAAAAGAGAGGAAAAATTATAGACACAAAATCACGTACTTGGGTACATTTCTAGGGCCTAAAAACATGCTAGTATTGACATGAATTCTAACCAAGAAGACTAGTGGTTGACAACTATATTTGGCCTCTTTTCTTTATCTCTTGCTTTCTCTTTGGTCTTCTACACCCTACAACCCAATCAAAACTTAACTTATTTATATTTTATGGCTTTAGACACCCGTGCCCAGCCATGACAACAACACACATGTGCTCCTGTCCATCTTGGTGCCCTTGACCCTTTCTCACATTTACTTTCTCTATTTGGGTCTCTTTTATCTTTTGGGCATCTTTTTCACTTATGGATCAACCTTCTAGTTGTCAATTATGAAATTCAAACAAGGGAATCATATAAATCCATAGTTATGTTTTCAAAATGGGGGACCAAGCACTAACATCACTATTATCACCTAAAATTGCATTCAAAAGGCACACAAGTGCTTCAAAGGAAATCATCTAGCACATCCATTCAAGGGACAAGAGCTACATACTTATGCATACACAACATAGGAAGGGGAAGTCTATTCTATTCCATCCACACATACTATACATTGCTACATTCTAGATCTAGCCCGTTATCATCATTTGTGCAACTTGCACAAGGGCATCCTAGGCATCATTTCTACACACACACAATAACTACATGGAGTATGAGATGTAGTGTAGCGCTCGAGTCATAAGTTTAATCTTCGGGTGACCTCACGGGTCGAAGACGACTCCCATTCTACATTTTCCTTTTTAGGTTTGATGTGGTTTGTGGGTATGTGTAGGTGAACTTCTTTTCGCAGTTACATGTACCTTCGGTGATCAAGAGAAAATATCAAGTGGTAGACAAGAGCCAACATCAAAGACCTTGCGACATAGAGTAAATCGTTTTTGAGCATTTACATAGTCATTAGCGCCCATGTCTAGTCATCAACACCTATACGCCCTTTTCCCTGCTATGGGCGCCCTTGTTTGGCACTATTCCTTGATTCCATAATTTACAGTGAGTAGTTATGACATTGTTTTCAGTCTATTCAACACTTTACCCTACCCAAATGACTTCTTGTCCACTCGGAAATCAACTAAGTCTTCTTAACCCTCCTTCTTACTTAGGATTTTTATACTATATACTTGTTTAATTGTGTCATTACCGTATTTTACCATAATTACATAAGTTATTACAATAGTTACTAGGAAATATTAGATTTAATTCAAATTAAATTAAATCATTTGTGAACCCACTTGCTCCAACCCTACCTTTTGAGAATGCATCAAAATCTATCCCCTTCTTTTGAATTCATGGATCAATCTTCTTATTCCTCTTATACTCCAACCAAGGTTTCTGGCATGGCTACCACCGTTGTTGATTTTATGCAGTCCATACTCAACACCCTCCCCACTTTGTTACTCCAATGCCTAATCCAACCATCAATGTAGTCACCACTCACCACACTCATCCTCCTACAACTCCACCCGTCTCTGTCCCACCGCCTATTACTTCTATAGTTCCTACCACCACCTCTAAAGGTTATGACATCATTGAACAACTTAAGAATACACTAGCCAAAATATCTCTCTATGATCTCTTACACACTGCACTTGATTATCTTCATACATTAGAGGCCAACTTTCATTCCATCCACATTGAAAGTAATAATTCGTATGTTGCCTTTTCTCATATCCTTCAATTCCTCAAAATCTACCATGTGCCATATATTTCAGTGATAAGGATATCCCTCCTTATGCTGCTAGAAATCCTTTTTCCCCTTTTCTTATCACCACTACTATTGGATCCATTTGTATCAAACATGTACTCATTGATAATGGATCCGTTATAAATTTATGTGCTCTATCTCTCCTTAGGAAAATGAAAATTTATGATAACTTAATCAATAAATCATCTACTCTCATTCATGGCTATGATTCCACTACTTGCACACATGCATGGGCACTATCACCTTACCTCTACAAGTTGGGCCTAAAATCATTCCTACTCTATTCTTTGTCATCGATGCATCATTTCAGTTCAATTTCTTACTCGATAGACCATGGATTCATGCCATGAATGTCATCCCTTCCACAATTCATCGATGTGTTAAATTCCTACATGATGGCTATGAGCATACCATTTTGTTGTCCCCGAGGGTGAAAATCACCCCTACAACAACTCGAGCTGCAATACAAATCTACAAATTACATAATCAACAAAGGAACATAGTCACAAAATGGACCAAAATTTGACTTGGGTCCAAAACATAGAGTAGACACGCGGCGCCCAATATCAAACAAGTAGTGCCTATGTGCTTGCGTCCCCCCTGGGTGGTAATGTTCTGGGGGCACAAACAATCATCTTCTAATAATAACATAGTTTACAAAATTCTTTAGAGCAACTCTACAATATTAGGCAATGACCTTTAATCACTGAATATATTATATCTCTTACAATCAATACTAATTCGAATAATTCGGAACTAATTGAAACAATTAGAAAAATCAGGACGTACCATCTGCAGTGGTGCTTATGAGGGCAAAGTCATGGAAGGAGAGTAAAGCTAGACCTCTCTCCCCAACACTCACTGTTGGTGTGAGATCACCCAAAAAACTTGCACTTGGCGTGAAATCACCAAAAAAATCGCTCTTGGCGTGAGATCGCCCAAAACCTCACCTTCAACATTCAAATCAACAATCTCCAAACAACATGACAACTTTCTATCTCTTACTCTCTTATACATCAGGTGTACACTTTTCTTTTACACACTTATACATATTTTTCTCTCATTTATCATATACAAAACTTTGACTACTTTCTCGCTTTTCTTTTGTAGTTATGTCCTTACATGAAGTAGCACATAGGCTACAATGCATACACTTCACCCTAGGGTCCACTTCCCTTTCCTAGTCTCCATGCTTCACTTTGCAATCATTCCATGCTTCATTTGTCCACTCAATACGATATTCGCCACACTCTCTATAGGATCATAAGGTGCACATCTTCTATCTACTTTATGTTATTAAGTATTCAATCAACAAGATAAAGTGGGGGCAAATGTAGACACAAAATCACACACTTGGTTACATTTATAGGTTCTAAAAGCATGCTAGCATTTACATGATTCCTAAGCAAGAAGACTAGTGGTTAAAAACTATCTTTGACCTTTTTCTTTATCTCTTGCTTTCAATTTTTTCTTCAACACCCTAAAAACTAGTTGGAACTTAACTTATTTATATTTTATGGCTTAAGAAACCAATGCCCACCAGATAGTAGCGCCTGTGCGCTCTATCCAATTTGGGAGCCCTTGACCCTTTCCCACCTTTACTTGCACTTTTTGGGTCTCTTTTATCTTTTAGGCATATTTTTCACTTATAAGTCAATCTTCGAGTTGTTAATTAAAAAATTCAAACAAGGGAATCACATAAATACATAGTTATGTTTTCAAAATGGGGGACCAAGAACTATCATTACTATTATCACCTAAGCTTGTGTTCAAAAGACATAATAGTGATTCAAAGGCAATCATCTAGAACATCCATTAAAGGGACAATGAATGAATACTTATGCATACACAATATAGGAAGGGGAAGTCTATTATATTCCATCCACACATGCTATACATTGCTACATTCTAGATCTATCTTGCTATCATTTGTGCAACTTGCACAAGGGCATCCTAGGGCATCATTTCTACACACACACAAGAACTACATGGAGTTTGAGATGTGGTGAAGTTCTCGGTCGTAAGTTCACTCTTTGGGTGAAGTCCAGGTCATCCCTCCTCATTCTTCATTTTCATTTTTAGGTTTGATGTGGTTTGTGGGTATGTGCAGGTGAACTTATTTATTTTAGGTTATAAGTAGCTTTGGAAATCAAGGAATGAATATCAAGTGATATACAAGAGCTAACATCAAAGACCTTAACACAAAAGAAAGAAGTTTCGAGCATTTGCATAGTCACCAAAGTGCCTAGTGTCTAGTCATCAATCCTCAGTGCCCTTGTCTTTGTGGGTGCCCTTGTCTCGACATTGTTCTGGATTCGAGAATTTGTAGTGAGCAATTACAAAACTATTTTTAGTTTGTCTAACAATTTACCCTACCAGATCACTTCTTATCCACTAGGAAATAAGCTAAGTCTTCTTACCCCTCCTTGGTTAGGGTTTTCACGGTTTATGCTTGTTTTCTTGTGTTATTACTATATTTTACCATATGTATATAAGTTATTACAATAATTACTCTTTAATATTAAATTTAATTCAAATGAAATTAAATCACAAATGCCTTAAGATAATATGCATCAAAAGTTCTTAATCGTAAAAACTTAAAAATAAACAATTTAGAGCCCCATATTAAGAGAGACAACCATTCCTTAAATGAGATCTTGCCAATCAATATGCCACCTAGGGTCTAAGTCTAGTTAACACCTATAAAGTGAAAATCATCTTAGAATCAGTTGGTTAATCCTAATTGGAGATGAGTCACAATTTACCAACTAGACCATTATTACACCTTGTGTCTTTTCATCCATTCCTTATGTCATGCGTCTCACGTCCTTCTCGGCTCTTATTGTTGAGCTCTCGCATCTTACTAGTTCAATGGAGTCAAGGGTGGAGTAAGACATCCGATCACAATATCATCTACAATATATTCTGCTAATGGAATGAAATCTTTAATATTGTTTGAACATGAGTTCTCCACATGCAACATGTAAATATGTATGTTTCTATATCTTGTTTTTTCTATCCCATCCTTTCATATCCTATGTCTATTGTCATATGTTCCAAACAGTCAAGATGTTTACCATCTATTATATCATCCATCTTCGCTCTACCCATTTCTAAATTTTGATGAGACTCTTATTTCTTAAGTGAGTTCGGAATGGGTCTATGGTCACTTTTACTTCTCATGATCACTATCACAACCAAGTACCTCACATCGATACCTAGTCAAAAAAAAAACCAAATATTCCAAAACTACTAAAAATATATAAAACCAGTCCAAAATTTACAAAAAAAAATGACAAAACCATCCAAAAACTCCTAAACATTTGCAAAAAAAAAATTCCATCAAAGAAAACATTTCAAAACCTACCAAAGACATATAAAACCAAAAAAAAAAACCATCCAACCAACCTAAACATTAGCAATAACTAAAAATCCCAAAATGAACACATTGGCTCCTATCCGATTGTCCGTTCCAAATATCCTAAAAATATTAAAACATCCTAATCCAAATCCCTTGGGAGTATCCTCGCTTGGGGTAATCTCGGCTATCATTTTCTCCCTTGCATGTGTCCTTTCTTGGGGACAATGACCCATCAATCTCAAATCATGTTACCCTCGCATGCATCCTTGCTTGTGGACAAACAAAATCAATCAATCATCACTGTGGAACACATTAGGGATATAGTTAAGTGTCTTTATGTAAAGTTGTGTTGCATTGTTACTTTTCTTAGTTAGTTGTTGACCAATTACAAGTTTATTATTTGTCATCTTGGTTCATTTGTAGCCATGGTGCATACATTTACTGTGTATATTGGGTTTGTTTTTACTTTTTTGTTTGTTGTGTGTATGTTTATTTACGCACATAATGGGTTACTCATCATGGTTATTTAATAATCATGGTGCAAACTATATTGTGCAAAAACAAAGTAGGTTGCTCTAAATTACAAAATTTGAATGGAAGTTAAAGCTACATGAGCATGATCGGTCCCATCATCATTTCATCAAAATCAATATCAAATCACAAATAAAATAAGCATCATCATATGTCTAGCATATATCATCTACCATCCTCGAATCAAACCACCCTTCTATTTAACCCTTCTTCAAACCCTAATTTACATCCCAAATAACCCTAATTTTGACCTTTGATCCTCTGTTTCTCATTTTGAGCGTTTTTGGCCCGTCTCTCATGCGCCAATCTCTTATTCCTCATATAAAACATCTGTCCATCACTTTATCACGTCACCCATCCACTCGAGGGGGCACTCCCTTGGCACAATCTAGATCCATTGGGAAAATCAGCAAAGCTAGAACACTTCTTTATCATCCATTCATTGATCTACACACGTCTACTATCTTTAAAATATTATTACTTCATAATAAAACTTTAAAGAGGGGCAAATGTAGACACCTAAAAATACCCATTACACATTATAATGTCTAACAATAATATTAAATCCATTATTCACCCATATCCCACTTCTAGAATTAATTTAATTAATTCTATTACACTCACTATACACTATGCACTACTATACACTATACTCCTTTGGCTAATTTAATACTTGGTATTTAAAAAATAAAAAAATAAATTATCTACTCACCTTCCACTCATCTCCACTTCACTAGCCAACTCACTCAAGTTGACTAGTCACCCCACTCAAGTTCTAGAATCCTACAAACATGGAAGCAAATATGCATGTACAATTTGGAATAATTCAAGAGCCAACTAATTTGAAATAAAGCCTCTTAATTTCTTATTCAAAGAGCCAACTGCAAAAATAAATCAACCATGCTAAATAAGTAAAATGAAATCAATAACCTATAACTCATTCAATTCCACCTTCCTCAATCCATGGCTTCTTTTCATCTATAAATAAGAAGCTCCATTCTATCAAATCATCATTGAAAGCTTGAGGAATTTGTATTGTTACTCTATCAAATTGCTATTGGAAATCACTCTTGCACATCGTTATGTTGTCCAATTGATCACCAAATCAATCATCAATCAATCATCATTGCTTTCGTAGCTTGGCTTCACTTCCATTTGAAATATCTTGGAGAATCCACAAATCAAAAGAAATCAATCTCTCATCCGGATCCAACAAGAGTGTCACTCAACCCCACTCTTTAGTTGGTCCAATATGAGGTTGTAAGAACTTGTTTGAGAAAGGTTTGCACTTCGTTTATTGTTTGTTTCTTTCTCTTGTTTGCATTTTCTCTTTATACACCTATTACATCTTCATTGTTGTGAAAAAAATCTTACTATCATTAACAAATGAGAGTTAAGAGCATAAATATCATTAGGAAGATAAATCCCTATAAAAGTTTCATGGCATGTCATCTTTGTAGGAGGTATATAAGAGCATATATGGCAAAGACATGCAAGTAAAGAGCAAGAGGACAACCTTGACGAACAAATTGTTGTAGAGAAAAGGTTTATTAAGCAAATGAACAACTAAGATTTTGGTGTAAATATCATTTTAAAACATTATGACGTGATGAGTCATTTAATTCCTTTAACGTTCACTTGATTTTGTTATAAGCTTTGTCAAAGTCAAACTTGATGACAAACATATTTGGGTTGTTGGGTCCATTCCATGGTTTCCCAAGCCAAAACCATATTGTCAAGAATGTAACTCTTACCAAAAAAGTCGGGGTTTACTTAGGTCCGATAATATCTTGCACCAAATCTTTAATACGCTAGTAGTAGCCTCAAGTAATGATCTTATAATAAATGTTGAGGAGAGTGATGAGTCTCCATCCAACTATGTCATCTCTATTATTGTCACCTTTAAGAATGAATTTTATCAATCCTTAATTAATAACTACACCAAGGAAGTTAAATTTTTACCCTCAAAATAAACTTAACAAAAAATCCTAATAACCTTAAAGAATTCAATTGATGAACCATCCAAATTAGGGATGTTTTCATCCACTATAAAGAAGATAACATATCCCTACTCCTCAAATGTTGACTCCATGTCTAAATGGTTACAAACCAACTTTAAAAATATATTACAAACCCCATAATAAAAGTCAACCACTTTATCAACTTTATATATAACTGCCTATTCAAAATTGAACTTGATTGAGTTAGAGAGCGAACCCACCCACCTCTTTAAACAACTCAAAACAAATTGTCAATATATATCCACAACACAAGAAATTCGAAAGAATGGAATTTGACTAGCACAATTAAAACCAAGATAAAACTAAGAAAAATTTAAGAGTATAAATGTTCAACGCAATCCACGAATTTTCAAAAAAATTCCATCGTGTACAATCACTCCAAATTTAATTTACATTTATTCTTATAAAGTATTAATGTCAAATGTGTAAAAAAATTCTAAGTGGTAATAATATTTTAATTCATATGTTTATAAGATGGAATCTAAGTTAATCTAGTAATTTAGAGTTATGGAGCTGCTTATAACTTTTGAGTAATATATATCATATTTAAATTTGGAAATTAATTATATGATTTATACCATTTAAAATGGAGGTTGAAGTTGAACACTTCAATCTTGTGGATCTTTATGATAATTTATATTGTAAAAAAAAGGTTGTATATTGAATTTTTTTCTTGACATATTTTAAGTAAACTAGACTCTAAAAAATAATTAGACCATTAAGGTTGACTCACTTAGCCTCGACACCTCGAGGTCGTTGGTTTGATTCCTAATTTATTCATAGAAGTGGTGAGTGGTCCACCATATTCCACCTAGTTTTTTTTTTTTTGAATAAAAAAAAATAATCTCTATTAAAATAATATTATAAAATTGTTGCCCACCAAGCTTTGATTCCTGTTGAGGCATCTAAGGTGGTTGTGGCTGTGGAGTATTGAAGATGGATTGTGTGGGTGGTTTCCATGATGGAGGATGCAATTTCGATTGTGGCTAATGTTCAAAGGATTGGCGCGACTTGTAATCGGTGGGTTACAACACTTCGTCAAAATTATATTGTCTTGGAGATCTGGGCTCCGGTTATGTTCTAGACCGGTTGTCACTCCTTGATTATAAAAGTGAAACAAAGGAAATGCACCCTCCAACCCTTATTTACCTATATATGTGTGTATGTTTGTGTGGGTTAAAGCAAGTTATACAACTATTTATATATAATTCTAGAAAAAGAAAACATTTTTATCATCATTTTAAATTAAAAGAACTCTCAACTTTTATTATTATTAATCTATGAAAAAAAAATTATAAATAAAATATATATTTTTCAATTATCTCCAAATACATGTCATTCTATTTAAGTGGGATATTTAAGAAAATCTTAAAATTGTTTATGCGGTTGTAAAATTCTCATTCATCCAATCATCCACGAGTTGCAATTAGGTTATAATTAAAAGTCAACCACCTCATCTAACATAAATAATTCTTTGATTTCTTGGCATATAAACGTCTTTAACTACATGGAGGCGAAAATATTGAATTTGGATTATCTTGGCATTATGCAAAATTGATAATCATTTTGAATGGAACATAAATCTTAAAATATTGAGTAACAAAATGTAAAGTCAATTTTGAGTTTAACAATGAATATGTAGCCATGATTTTAACTTCGCATAAAAATGCAATGTGGAGGATTATTTTTGAGCTTGAAATCAGACGTGTCAAACTTCATATGAAAACTACTTTGCAAAAATCTTTAATTAAAGAAGGCAAATGCATTTTTGTTCTTATGAATTGGGCAAGTGCACCTCACATTTATTGAACACGTGCAAAATGTGAATATGACTAGGTGATTAATCAAATAATTTAATCATCCTTTAAAAAAATAAAATTGAAAGGTACCTTAAATAGACTTTTCAAAATTGAGTGAATAATTTGACTTAGCCAAAAACAAAGAGTTTGATGAATCTTAAAAAGACCTTTCAAAATTGAGTGAATAATTGCATTGCCGATCACACTTTTATTGTTTTGAAGTAAATTTTTACCATCATTAAAAAAGGAGTGAAAAGAGTATACATATTATTTTGGTAAAGTTGAATGGTTTGGAATGAGCCCACCAAGGATCAAGTCTTGTTGAGTGCAAGACATGGAGATACCTGACACAAAGAGTCAACAAACGGATAGGGCTAGGATTGTTCCCTGGGTGGCTTTGATGGATTGGATGCCCCCTAGTCGTGGTTGCTTAGCTAAAGAAACGCCTTTGATATAGATGTACGCTTACTCATAAAGTGTAAATCCGGTATATGTAATCTCCATTTTACCATGGGCAGAGATGCCGAAATCTATGTAATCAAAGTCTTCTTAACAAAAAAAAGTATCCACGACCAAAACATGTAAGTAAAGCGTAAGTGGATAACCTTGATGAATATATTGTTGGAAAGCAAAAGGTTTATTGAGTGAACCATTAACTAAGAATGGAAGCATTATTAAACAACACTTTGACGTGATGAGTCATTTTATTCTCAAACTACAATTAACTAAGCATATTGAAGATAAACAACCACTTAATTATGTTATAAGTTTTGTCAAAGACAAGCTTGATGAGAAACACATTTTGGGTGTTGGGTGCATTCGGTAGTTTCCCAAGCCAAAACCATAGTGCCAATAACGTACCTCCTACCAAGAAAGTATGTCTGTTCGGGTCTAACAATATCTTGCACCACAACTTTGATACACTTAACAATAACATTAAGTAATGTGCTTATAAAAGTGTTGACGAGAGTAATATGTCTCTATCCAATTATGTTGTCTCTATTGTTGTTGCCTTAGGAATGAGTTTTATCAGTCCTTGATTGACCACTACATCAAGGGAGTTGGATTTTTCACCCTAAAAATAGACTTGATAAAAAATCCCGATACTATGTAGGTTACATGGCCTTGAAGAATTCAATTGATCTACCATCCAAACCAAAGATTTTCTTATCCTAAAGAAGATAATATATCTTTGCTCTCTAAGAGTGAACGACTTGTCCAAATGGTCACACACCAAAATAAACTTAACCACTTTTGTGACACCATTATTTTAAAAAAGGTATTGTGAACCCGATAGTAAAAACCAAACACATTATCAACTTTATATATAACCATGCCCATTCATGTTTAAACTTGCCTGAGTTAAGAGTGAGCCCACACACAACACTTGAAGGACATGCTATCCTGGCCCCATAATGCACCGCCATACACCTATGCCCATACATGATGCATCATACATACATGTCGGTGTGTAGAAATCAAGCGACTTTTTTCGCTTAAATAAATATAACACAAAAAATTATAATTAGTTGTGGCCATATATAATAATCAACAAAACACCTGCAAGTCACGAATTTAAATCACAATATAAACTACAATAACTAGCAACATATATTTTGTGGTAAATACACAATTGTGGTAAACATTATGTATTTACCACAAAATAAATTCCAAAAAAACTAAAGAAAAGACATTTAAATCAACGACAATAAGTATAAATACATTCTGACTATATTGCCACCACCCACTTAAAATACCCCACATAACTGACACAAACAATTAAAAATAATTTTTGTTCACGATTTTTTCGAATTAAGTAGAACATTGTCAAAACAAGGGGTCAATGTATATCCAAAAAGACACATATTTGACGAGCGCAATTAAAACCATAGAAAACCAAAGGTAAACTTAGAAAATTTGAGGAATATAAAAAATGCAACGTAATCGACGAATTTTCAAGTATTTCCGTCATTCAATACAACCACTCAAAATGTAGCTTAAATTTTTCAGGTCAAGTATCAATGATAAGTGAATAGATGGTGTCTAATAGAATTAAAGTGCATATATGTGTGTGTGAAATTGAGGTTTGTTTAATAATTTGAAGTTATGGAATTGTAATCTATAGTTTGTGTTTTTTTTTTTTAATAGTTTTTGGGTAATGTATAATGCACTCACACCATATATTACATTTAAATTTGAAAATTGATCATGGGAATTGAACCATTTAAAGTGGTGGTTGAAGTTGAGCAAGTCAATGTCGGGAGTTAAATGGTAATTTATATTGTATAGAGAATGTCAATATATCGACATTTTTAGTGACTACATTTTAAGTAAATTAGATTTTCAAAATTAAATAAAATCTTCGAGATTGGTTCACTTGGTCTTAGTCACCATTTTAGGTGGCTCACGTCGTGAGTTTGACTTCCAATTTATTCATGAGCGGAGAGTGGTCCACTACACTTCACCAAGGAAAATGCCCATTTTCTTCAAATTAACAAAAAACAATTGACTTCTATTATAATACTATTATAAAATTGTTGAAATAAATTATACAATTATTTATATGTAACTCTAGGCCAAAAACAATTTTATTACTATTTTTTTAATCAAGAGAACTCTTAAAAAAATCTTTTTTCGTACAATTATCTCTAAATACATGTTTCATTTTTATTGAATCCAAAGTTTATATGGATTAAGTGCACAAAATTCTTAAGCTTCATTGCCAAGGACGAAGAGTTTCCATTCTCTTAAATTCTTGTGGGGTACGATATCAACTTCATGCCTTAATACTTATCATCTTCTGAAATTTATACCTTAGTGGATGATTAAACCATACACCATTACACTACAAACCATCATACTATTTTATTTAAGTGGGATACATTTCTTCATTACATCTTAAGATTTGTTTCTACCATTTTTAATTCTTATTCATCCACCCACAAGTTGCAATTAGGTCATAGTCATTTCTACAACCAACTAAAGTCAACCACCTCATCTAGTAATTTTCACATCAAGAATTCTTTGATTTCTTAACATATAAATGTGATTAACTACATGAGACGGAAAATATTGAATTTGGATTATCTCAGCATTATAAAAATTGATAATCACTTTGAATGGAACATTAATCCATTCAAAAATTCTATAACAAAATGTAAAGTCAATTTTGATTTAAACAATAAATAGGCCGCCATGATTTGAACTTTGGAGAAAAATGGAATGTGGAGGATTAATTTTTGAGCTTCAAATCGGACATGTCAAACTTAATCATTGATTTGAAAACTGCTTTGCAAAAATCTTAAATTAAAGAAGGCAAATGCATTTTGTTCTTATGTATTGGGCAAGTGCACTTAACACTTATTGAACACGTGTAAAATGACAATATGACTTAGCGATTAATCAAAGGATTTAATGATTCTTTTAAAAAATTGAAATTGAAAGGCTGCCTTAAATAGACCTTTCAAAATTGAGTGAATAATTTGACTGAGAAAAAGCCAAAAAGTTAGATGAACCTTAAAAAAATTGAAAATGAAAGGCTACCTAAAAGTCATGTCAAAGGGACTATTTTATATTTGAGCATATTATTTAAATCTTGCACATACTGATTCCTTCACAAAAGTTAAGAAAAAAGCCTCATGGATGAATTGATTTGACTAGAAATATCAAAATCAATTGGGTCTCTTGATAAAGTAAAGATGGAACCAATGGAAGCCATTTCTTGGAATCTTGGTTTACATTTTCTAAAGCCTTTCTTTTTTTCTCATTAAGATTAAGATGTATCATATTTAACAAGATTTGTACCACACAAACTTTGCCCCACATGATCACTGATGTACCACCAGTGCCTTACACACCTTAGACATGCTAAAAGTGAATGAAAAATGATAGTAGCATATTATAAGACATTGAATCTTGTAGGTATTATAGTTGTCATCCACCATTAGGGTTTTCTTAAATTACTATTTTAAATTAAAGGTTCGAAGTGGTTTGGTATTCTGGTTAAATTTGATGGCTGTTTATATGTTTATTATGATTTTAGTTATAAATATATTTGTAAATATTTAAAACCAGTATAGATATCTTAAAAATATCTATCTAAAATATACTAAAAGATATCAATCATAAGTCACCTATTTAACTATGTAAATGTAGTACAAGTATATTGAAAAAGTAACAATTAAAAATAATTATAATATAATAAGTATATTATAATCAACGTATTTATATGAAATACATTAATAAATATCAATTTCGAGGTTTTTAGGTTGGATTTTTTTACATACCTTTTTTTTATCAACAACTTCATCAAATTCTCTATCAATTCCTCGTTGATTAAAGACACATGGAATCATTTAGCTATGC
The DNA here is from genome assembly GCA_018340775.1 of Taxus wallichiana var. yunnanensis. Taxonomy (NCBI): domain Eukaryota; kingdom Viridiplantae; phylum Streptophyta; class Pinopsida; order Cupressales; family Taxaceae; genus Taxus; species Taxus wallichiana. The sequence continues at coordinate 215,334,102 of CM031237.1, read as the reverse complement.
GATTGTGTTGGTCTCAAAAATATATATTCAAGAAAAAGACCCAAATATTACTACATGACCAAGATATTACTATTTTTTGATTGACTTCTCTAAGAAAAAGAAACAAAATTATTTAAGTGATAGTCCAATAGAAGTCAAATTTATGAATGAATTGTCACGTGATGGTCAAATGAACGTCAAATTTAATATCAAGAATAAAAGTGAACAACACACTCCATTACAACATTGTCTGCCATTGTAAAACACCTCTCAACATAATAACCATCTCTTATAACTTGTATATTTAAAATATGATTATTATTTTTATATAAATTTATATATAAATTACATTAATATATATGAAAGATAATTACATAAATTTAGAATATTTCTTTTATTAATAATGTATAAATAACATTATTTTGAATTTTTAAAATATAACAAAATATCATTACATACAAATTATTTGACAGACCAAGGTGACCGTCAAATTTAACCCATATTTGGAATTATTTGACTAGCATAGGGTAGTTGTGATTGGTTTACATCATGTCCCCACAAAATTTGGCCTCATATGGCAGTTGTGGAGTATGTGACTGCTTTAGAAAATGCCAAGATAAGTTGCTATTTATTATATATTATCTATGAATGGTGCACATATCTATCATTCAAGTTAGTGTTTCAATGGTGAAGCATGTATGCCACTCAAATAGACCACATTTTCAGGGATTATTCATTTTTTTAATTTTGTCATTTAAAAAAAAAAAAACTTTTTCGAATCTATGCATTCATTGGGTGATTGGATAGCATAACATGTGCTTTAATTGAGCTCCTTTGTGAAAAATAAAAAGTATAATAAATTAGTGGAAAGACACTTCAAAATATTAGGTAGAAAATGGACGTTTCTTAACAAAGGATCTCGAAGCAATATAAAAGCTATTTCAAAAAGTCAAGTTATTTATCTTCAATTTGTTGTGATCTTATAGATTCCCACTCTATATCTTAAATTAATTGAACTTGTGTCTCAAGCTTTTAAGGTTTCCAAGATTTACTTATAACAAACATTGACGGTGTAGTGTCTTCAAATTGTTTTATGGCCTTTCTTTTTATGTTAAGTATGCACATAGAGTTTTGCATTTTATTAAAAATTTTCAGTATTTTGAAAACAAAATTTTATCTTTTTAGTACATTTAGGTTCTTTATCTAAATTATGTTATAGGATTATGATTTTGTCTTTATTATCATGACATTTTTTATCTCTATTATTTAAACTCTAACACATTGTGTTTGATAATCTAGATGTAGAGGAATTGCGTGCATAAATTGAGGATAGGGAAATAAAGAGTACAATTAAGTGAAAAAATTCGAAAAATCATATTATATTGTAGACACATAGTAAACTTTAAACATTTTTAAAAAGTAAAATATGTATTTATTGCATCCTTCTATGATCAAATCTAATTTTTTTGATGAAGGTCATTATAATTCCAATTCCATATTTCTCAATTTTTTCTCTCTAGATCTTCTACACCATTTTATATCAAAATATACCCTTCTACCCCTTTATATTTAGTTATTGTTACTCCATTTACCATATTGTATATTTATTATGTTTCTTAATTAAATGTAATCCATTTAAATCTATTTTATAGATACCTCTCTCTCACAAACATCAAAACACCACCATTGTTCAAATATTCCACAATGATTATGATCTCGTCCTCACCTATATAGTGGTTCATTGTTTGGAAATACTTTGTAAATGCCTAACATAGTACAAATTAGAAACCTCTTGATGCATATAGGTAATATGGTATGTGACAACTTGTAGACACCTAAGTTTGCTACGAGATAATTGTATTTATGGTATTTATTGACTATTGTCCTAGATTAAGTTCTTGTTGACGTGTGTTTCTTGTGCTTTATTAAAATTTCAATGTGTTGTGTTTTTATTTGGCTTCCAACACTTTCAACTCTACCATTCTCTAGGAATTTGTATACAACTTTCTTGTTGATTTGTTCTTCTTCTTTATTTAGCATTGTTTCCCCTTTCACTTGTTTTCTCTTCCCTCCTTGGTTTTCTCTCTTCCCCTTATTTTCTTGAACAAGTGTTTTGGGATTTTTTTTTTTTTGAACTATTCCACTACGATTCTAGTCACTTTTTTTGTAGGTGATTTTTGACCCTTGTTTTGGGTCCCATGTATTTTTGGTTTGGCTTCAAATCAACTTTTCACATCCATTATATGTTAATATGCACACAAATAGAGTCCTAATTTGAATCCTAGAATTCTATAAATACATAAGCACATTTAGAACAAGCAAATTAATTAAATTTCATTGTTTTGAGTGACTAAAAAGCATCCCCATATCAAATATATATATTTAAAGTATTTAGAGAAGATCATCTAACATTTTATTTGTTGCATTCATTGAAAGGATAAAGGTGAGACATTTGCATTATAATGGATTGCTTGCTAAATTGCATAATTATACTTGGTGTGTTGTTTTCTTAATTGTTCGACATCTATGGAGTGCGATAATAATGGAGGGATAACACGCGTCCCATTAATCCTCTCCCCAAATTTTAACAATTTGGAGAGGTGTTGTGAGCATGTTAAGGCTTTAAGGAGACTAATTTCCCAATGAGGCATGACAAGTTCTAAAAAGGTGAGTGAGGTTTTGAAGCCCATAATGAGTCAAACAAAACAATCAAATCAATTTTTCATGTTATTTGATAGTTAGTAATTTTTCTATGTCTAATTATCCTTGTTATTAAAACTTGTTTCCTATTATATGTTTTAATGACTTTCTCTAAACAACGACAAAAACTACTTAATTATAAATCCCTATTTTTCAATCATTTCAATTATTCTATTCTACATTTCTAAAATATTTCAAATATATTCATTTCTAAAAATAAAATCCAATAAATTAATTTATATAAATTCATTTAGCCATAATTATAATACACAATTTCCAAGCTTTGAGAAGGAATAAATTGTTCAAATGTAATGTAATTAGTTATATTACATTTATTCTTTGCTGCCCTTGCACGACATTCTTATTTGTACACAAATATATTGATACTGGACCATTGTTTGACTTGAAAGATTTAAGGTTTTCACACAATTTATAATATGATTATTTTTTTTTAGAAAATTATATATAGCTTAACTTATGGACATTTCAACTCACTCCAATTTTTTCATTTAATTTTGTAAGGGCTCTCACACGGGCTCGGTTGCCTTCCTTTATAGTATTTCAAAGATTCTTAAGCACCAAAATATTACAGGACTACATTTAAATTCTTCACATTTCCTACATTCCCTCTCTTACTACCATGGCACTCACAATTAGACTATGTGAGACGATATTAATTGGAAAATTGGGATATTTTCTTATTTTTTACATTTTGAGTCAATGCCCTAAAACTATTTAAAATTTTTGTTTCGTTTATTTTAATATCTTTTATATTATTATTTGTATATTTATTCTATTTTTAATCTTTAATTTTTGTTATTCTTAACAATATAAACTATTTAATTTTTTAATTTTTTATATTATTATTTGTATAGGTGCCCACTATCAAGTGAGGGATGGAGGGGTAGATATCTATCTATCTCTATAGGCTGAGGGATGTGGCAAGTGGGGTAGGAGGCAGTCCTAATTTTTTATTTTTGTTGTTCTTAAGATTTTTAATACAATTATTTATTTATTATAGATTTGTTTTGTTTGTTTTTCTCATGGTTTCTAAATATATTTTTGCATTGTTTGTCTTTCATATACATTTCTAAATATTTTTCAACTATATTTGTTATTTCTTATTTTATGTATAGCTTTTTCATTATTTTGATTCGTTTTATTTCATATTCTCATGATTTTCGACATATTTTTGGTTGCTTGTCTTTATGTTGATAATGTTGTAGTTAAAGGTTTGTAAATTGTAGAATTGTAATGTTTGTAAATAAATAAGTAATTGGATTTAATTTAAATTTAATATTCATTTGATTATCATAAAACAACTTTTTTTCCTTGAAGAAATTAATTAAATTTTTTTAGAATAGTTTTCACTCAAATAAAACATAATAATAATATTAAATTAAAATAATCTATCATCAATAATTTTTTTCCAAAATAATATTTAACTAACACTTTCTAATTAAATTTATTTAAAATATCTATACTAGAATATACACATTTCTAAATGATTCTCAACCATCAAATGGTTTTTTAATTAATATATTATTATTGAATAAAATAGAGATTTGATTTTCAAGTTAAAATTTAATGGCTCTAAAATATTATTTATATATTATCATTAGTCTTTACCATTTAGATTCTTTCTTAGATATGAAAAGTAATTTAAGCCTTATTAATACTTCATTTTTTGTTGGAGAACATTTATTGTACATGTCACTTCATTAGAACGGAATCGACAAAATAAACAAATTACTTTTCCCCCTTATTTTTCCTTTTTATTTAGGGAAAAAAAAAAATGGAATGTAGACAATTCAATACACATATTAGCATTCATCTAAATATCTATAGATTATAATTAGTAATTGCATATGGATTAAAAGGTATGTTGGAAGGGATGTTGAATGTAAAATTAGTTGAAAATTTATTTCGATGTGATAGTTAGAGCCACTTCTAGAAAGGGATGTGAAACAATATCATAAATCTCTTATCATAAATGAGACAAAATACATAACGTATATGAATTTATGAATAAACTATTGAATGTGTAATTCAATCCCAAATGACACACCTAACATAAACATGTAATATAATATAATTACTCTAGACAAAAAGACAATACAAGATGTTGAAGATTGGCATAAAGAACCATCACCTTTTTCTTTTTCCATTTCTCCACATCCCCCATCTTATCATCCTATAAATGCATAAGCTTCTTGAAAATAGTTTAATGTCATGAGACCTATATGATACTATAAACTAAAGCAACAACAAACACTCAATCAATATATAAATGCAACGTTTTACATTCCAATTATATATACATTTTTATGAATTTAAAAGCATGGTTTAGATATCCAAGTGTATCAATTTTTAAGATACTCGAAATAAAATTTAGTCCCTTCTTTGAAGTATAAGCGTGACACAACATACCTTTTTACACTATTAGTTTATTTTTACTTATTGCTTCACATAGCACCATCAATAATCTCTAGAAGAATTTGTCCTTTGAAATGGTGGAATGGATTCGCCTATCTCACAACAATTTATCACATAATAATCTTTGAGATAAACCACGGGGGTTCACTTAGTAAAAGTATGGTATAGCACGTGCGTTCGCAGGGTATTAAAGAATACCCTTAATTCTAGTTTCTACCTCTAATTATTCAATTGATAATACCCCCTCCTGTTATATTATTAGAAATAAAATACCCCCTATTTTTTGTGTACCTTACCCATTTTTCAATTACAATTTTATTTACCCCTTTTTTATTTCTACCCTACTATATTAGAAAAAATATATATTATATTTCTCACTCAATTTTTTTAGTATGCATTTCCTCTCAAAAGATAGTTTGAAGGCATCAAATACCTATTACAAATCACCTTATATATGTTAAGCTTTAATCATTTATCAATATTTCTTCTAATAAGTAAGATGGTGAAATAATATCACTTGTGTTGAAAAGCATACTCAATCTTAGTTTTCTACCATCTTATTATTTCTTGGTTAAGAATCTAGATTTCTTTATTAAAAAAGAGTTTACATTTTAATTTATGATTACACTCCTTTTGCAATTTTAAGGTATTTACTTTTAAAAACTAGGGTTCAAATGTTTTAGTTTTATATTAGAATTAAACCTCCCTTTCCTTAGGCCCACCTCTCTAACCTACCCCCAATACATGATTCAAAACATTAATAAATTAAACCCTTTCACCCCTCATATGTATCGGTATATTGACTATAATTTTATTAATTTTAATTACCTCAATATGAACCCACGTGCTAGGATATTGCCTAGCTAATGAACCCCCGTGAGATAAACTTAGTTGCAGTATGACAATTTACACATACTCAACGGCTTTGTGAATCTAATAATTGTCATAGGGTAAATGTTTAACAATCCAAATGCAATTTCTACTTCTAATGATGGAGGCAAAAAAATAAAGATTTTTCACCCTCATCCACATCACTTTATACATGTTTTGAATCTAAAAAATATCCTGCTGCCTTCATCTCCCAAGATAATTTCTCTAACTTTGCATAAATTTCTTGTGTTTGTGGTTATGGATATTTGTCTCGTGCACAAAAAGCATGCACCATTTTATGGCCTTTAATCCCACTACATCTAGGTATATTTTTAATTCCTCTATCCTCCATCAATATCCTTATCGTTTGTACCTCTAGACCCATCTATGCATTCGCATAAATGTTGGACATAAAAAAATAAGTTCTGATGTTTGAGGATCTAAACAAATAATAAGGTTTGCGATAAATAATCACAAATCCATATTCTTATGTGCTCTAAAGGCACCAATAAATTACATCCACACTGACCATCATAGGTTTAATTGGCATATTGATGATAAAGTTTAGAGTTTTCAAAAGATATCCAACATGAGTTCAAGAATTTCAACAATGCACATACCTCTAGAATGTTTTCCAATTTTTGCATACATGCATACTAATGCAACTAAACAATAACTATTCCTTGTAAACAACATGTCCATGCAATACTTTTGTGCATATCCATAAATCTCATGGTGTTTATGGATGTATGGGAGAGTCGATCATCAACAAAAATCCCAAATTTTATTCCTACTTCTTTCTTAAAGCCAAGAGGCTTAAATTTAGACAAGTGGGAGTCATGAATGAAGGTTTACAACTCAATTTTCTAGGCCTAAGCATTCCATTTGATTTTCCCATCCAAATCTATTTTTGTTGACTATAATTTCATTTAATTGCTAACATGATGGTTGATTGGTTGTGGGATGCGTATGCTTTTTTAGTCTTCCTCTCTCCTCCTCAGTAGCTTCACAATCCCAAACATAATCCTATAATGTTCTTTGTAAATGCATACCTTATTATCCCATGTTGGATATGCCTCTTCAGTGCATCTTGGAATTCCTGCTTTGACTCTAAAATTTCCTATTAATAAAATAATTAATCCCACATTGGCTGGTTGGTTCGGCCTATGGTATCATATAAAACCTCAATATATCACGATCATATGCCAATAGGATGACATCAAAATGGCAGCAACCCTCTTACTAACATAATGGTTGATTGGTTGTAAGATGCTCGTATGTTTTCTAACTCAACATTTTTCTCCCATCCTCCATAACTTCATAATCTTAAAAAAATAATGTAATATTTCCTCTAAATACACACCTTACCACTTCAATTTGGATATGCCTCTTGATGCATCTTGGAATGCTACGACTCTTAAAACATTCATTCAATCAAAACTTAATCCCATATTGGTTGGCTATAATGGTCCACGATAACATATAAACCCAAATATATCATGATCCTTATGCCAATATGGAAATGACACAATGGAAGTGGTCCTCTTACTAAAATAATGGTTGATTGGTTGTGGGTTGAATGTGTTTTCTTACTCGCTTTTCACTCTTCTCCTATATGGCTTCATAATCCAAAAAAAATCTTTTACTATTTCCTCTAAATACATGCCTTACCACCCCAAGTCAGATACGCCTATTCATTGCATCTTGAAATTTATTCTACGAGTTTAAAAATTCTAATTCAATAAAAACTTAAGCCCACATTACTTAGATGGCTTAGTTATTGGTAATGTATAACCCCGGATATATCATGATCCTTATAACTATAGGGTGACGCCAAAATGGAAGTAGTCATCTTACTAACATAATTTTGATTAGTTACGTCATGAGTATGTGTTATTGTTTGTCCTTCCCCTCTTCTCTTTGTAGACATACAATCTATGCACTTGGGTACATTTCTAGGCCCTAAAAGTATGCTAGCATTTACATAATTCCTAAGCTATAAAACTAATAATTGAAAATCCTCTTTGCCTTTGTTGTTTTTTTCTTCTACACTTTGTTATTGTCTTTATACACCTTGTACTCTTCTTTGGTATTTGTTGTTTTATCTTTCTATGGTCTCGGACACTAGCTCCCACTTGGGACACTACCGCTAGGTGCTCATGTCCTTTTTATCTTTTTATTATCCTTTTGGACCTCTTTCACTTCTTAATTACTTTTTACTACTTTGGGTCGGCCTTTCAGTTGTCAATTATGAAATTTAAGCAAGGGAATCATAAAAATACATGATTATGCTTTCAAAATAAGGGACCAAGTAGTAAGCATTACATGTTATCACCTACGTTTGTATCAAAGGCATAAAAGTAATTCAAAGCATCCATCTAACACACCCACTCAAGGGACAAGGGATGCTTCACTTCTACATACACAATATAGGAGGGGAAGTCTATTCTATTTCATCCCACACATTCTAAACATCTATTACATTTTAGATCTAGCGCGCTATTATTACACAAATTACACAAGGAATCCTAGGGCATCATTACATACAATCTCACACATAACTACATGGAGTTTGAGATGTAATGCAATGCTTGGTCATAAGATCACTCTTCGGGTGACCGCTGGGGTCAATCCGATTCCACATTCTACATATTTTTAATTAGATTTGATATGGTTTATGAACGTGTAGGTAGAAAACTTGTTTTGCAGGTTACAAGTACATTCGGTGATCAAGGAGTGAAACCAGAGTGAAAAATAAAAACCACTAGCGAATATCCTCCTACACAAAAGAAAGCTGGACTTGGATTGTTTACACAAATACTAGTGCCCAAAATGGATGATAGTGCCCAGTGCTCGTGTCCTCTTATGGGTGCTTTTGCATGAAAAATTCATGAGCTTCATAACCTCTAGTGAGCATCAACGACACTCTTCCTAGTTTGTTTCAACTATTCACCTTCCCAAATTGCTTCCAGATTACTCGGGAATAAGCTAAGTCTCTCTATCTCCCTCTCTTTCTTAGGGTTTCACATTTATACATGCTTGTTTACTTGAGTCTTACTTTATATTAGCATTTGTATATCATTCTTTACAATAATTAATCTAATATTATATTTAATTCCGTTTAGATTAAATCATTTGGTGAACCTTGCAACATCTACACTTCATGCTCTGTGCTTCACGATATATTTTTCTATCATCCACTTTGACACAATACACTCATTTCGATGACACACTCTTGTTCTATGGTTCATTCTTGATTGTTGAGGGAGAATTTATAAATGAACCTCATCTCATGCACATCCACTAGGGGAAACAATGCTCGATATCACACTCATACAATGTTTCAATATCTTGGTTGCATTTATTCTTGCTATCTTATACTACTTACATCTTGCACTTTGCTTACTATGCTAGAAAAATACTCAGTATGTCATTATCTTTATCATATACGCTCACTTGGTGTGCGGAAGTGAATGCATATCTCTTTACAACTCTTTACATGATGCACGATGCTCAAACTGAATCCCTTGCCATTTGCATCAAGGCTCTGGGAAATCTATCTTTACTATCGTCATACTCCACATTTCACGGGTTTTATTGTCACATTCTTTACTACTTCTCACTACCTTTACTTTAATTTCTGCTATTATATACATGCTTTGACATACTATTTATATTTATAACATGCTAACATGTGCTTCACATGTATCATTTTCCTTGCGGGATCAATACAACCATGGTTATCGCCACTTTTTTCTACAACTTGCTTACTACTTACTAATGTTTGCTATTGTTTACGGGATACACCTTATGTCTTGATTGATCATTGTATCCTTTTAAATGTTTCAGAAATGATTGTCTTGTGACATTATGAGCGATGTCTCATGTTTGAAACCCACTTTTCACGGTCCATATTGTCTTCCTACTTACTTGTTACATTGTATTCTCTTACATGCTAGCTCATTTCTACTAACTCTTGGTACTAGCCTACTTTGTTTGCATGTGCCTTGGTTTCTACCATGCACATCCCCCACCCCCTGTAGTTATCTCTATTTCAGATATGCATATCAGATCAGGGTCCTCTCCTTTGGTCCACATTCCCCTACAATCGTTACATGCAACCCAAATGAGGGGGAATCTATTTGGTGACTAAATCACCCCTACTGATAGCTCATAGGTACAATACATATCAAAACAAGAACATAACCATAGAATGGCCTAGATTATGACTTGGGTCCAAAACACAAAGCAAAGACTAGTACCCAAATTTGGACAGTAGGGCTCGACACTTGTGTCCCACTGGGCACTTATGTCCTAGGGGAAAAATAGTCATTTTCTTAGATCAACACAATCTCTAGCAACTTTCAAAATAGTTCTACAATAGCAAGCACTGCATCGAGTTACAAAATTCACTTTATCAACACATTTCGATTCAATTGGAATAAATAGGGACTAATAGGAACTAATTGGGACTAATTGTACTAATTAGAACAAGTTGGGACGTACCATCTACAGTGGTGCTTATTCAAGAAGCCTCGTGAAAGTAGAGAAAAGATATACCTCTCTCCCTAACACTCTACTCTTGGCATGAGATCTCCCAAAAAAATTGCACTTGGTGTGAGATCACCCAAAAAAATTCTCTAGACATGAGATCGCCCAAAACTCACTCTTGGAGTGAGATCACCCAAAAAACTCACCATTAACATTCAAATCCAACATCTCCAAGAAAATCAAGACAAATTTTGTATCTCTTACACTCTTATACATCAGGTGCACACTTTCCTTTTACATAATTTCACACTTTTACTTACTTATACACACGCATTACTTTAATTTCTCATATATGAAACTTTGACTACTTTCTCACTCTTCTTTTGTAGGTTTATCCTTAATACACATTGAGGAGAAACTCACACTAGGAAAAACATCATGCTACTATGCACACACTTCACCCTTAGGGTCCACTTCCCTTTCCTAGTCTTCACGCTTCACATTGTGATCACTCCACACTTCACTTGTCCACTCGGCACGCTATCGGCTACACACTTCTCTACAAGGTTACAAGGTACACATCTTCTATCTACTTTATGCTATCGAGTATTCACTCAACAACATAAAGTGGGGAAAAATGTAGACATAAAATATATGCACTTGGGTACATTTTTTAGGTCCTAAAAATATGCTACCATTTACATGATTCCTAAGTAAGAAAACTAGTAATTGACAACCCCTTTTTTCCTTTTTCTTTGTATTCTACACTTTTATTGGATTTATACACCTTGCACTCTTGCCAATATTTGAATATTTTATATTTCTATGGCATTAGACACTAGCGTCAGGCGCTCTTGTCCTCTTGGGTGCTCTTGTCCTTCTTTACCTTTTTCTTATCCTTTTGGACTCCTTTTTCTTCTTGATTAGTTTTTACTAATTTAGGTCGGCCTTTCAGTTGTTAATTACAAAATTCAAACAAGGGAATCATATAAATACATAGTTATGCTTTCAAAATAAGGGACCAAACACTAAGCATTACAAACTATCACATGAGCTTGCATCCAAAGGCACAAAATTACTTCAAAGTATCCATCTAGGACATTCACTCAACAGACAAGAGTTGCATCACTTATGTATACAAAACATAGGAGGGGAAGTCTATTCTATTTCATCCCACACATTATATACATATCATTCTAGATCTAGCCCACTATTATTGTGCAACTTGCAAAAGGAATCTAGGGAATCATTTCACACACTCTCACACATAAATACATGGAGTCCGAGATGTAGTGCAATGATCATTTATAAGATAAATCTTCGGGTGACCCGGTGTCGGTCGACTCCACATTCTACATATTTTAAAATTAGATTTGAAGTGGTTTGTGGACATGTACACGTAGACAACTTGTTTTGCAATTCTTGGTACATTCGATGATTAAGGAGTGAAGCCATAGTGATAAGTAGAGACTAGCAACGAAGCTCCTCCTACACAAAAGAGACTAAATTTGGATCATTTACACATACACTAGCACCTAGAGCAGAGATGCTAGTGTGCACTCTTATCCTCCCATGGTATCTCTTGTATGACACATTTTTGAGATTTAGAACCTCCAACGATCATCAAAGACACTCTTTTAAGTCTATTTCAATTTTTCACTTGCGTAGATAGCTTCCAAATTGCTCAAGTAATAAGCTAAGTCTCTCTATCTCCCTCTCTTGCTTAGGGTTTAACATTTGTACATGCTTGTTTGCTTGTGTCTTACTATATATTAGAATTTGTATATCATTCATTATAGTAGTTAATATGAAATTAGATATAATTCCATTTAGATTAAATCACTCTTATGTGGCTTCATAATCACAACTAATCATGTAATGTTGCCTCTAAATATGTTCCTTACAACCCAAATTTAGATATGGCTCTTGATGCATCTTAGAATTTCTTCTATGAATATAAAATTCTTCATATTCATTCACCTACCACTTATGCGTAAATGTTTGATATGAAAACAAAGGACTCTAAAAATCCTTATTCTATCATAAATTAATCCCACATTTTTATTGGCTTTTTCCAAAATAACATATAAACTCGAATATATCACAATCCTTACACCAATCGACATGAAACTACAATAGAAATACTTGATATTAATAAAATAATAGTTGATTGGTTGCGTATGGCGAGAATTTTTATTTCTCGACCTTCCCCTTTCCTCTCTTATGGCTTCATAATACAAAATAAATCTTGTAAAATTTAGATATGCCTTTTAATGCATCTTGAAAGAACTTCCGTAACTCTAAAACTCATCTCCCTCATCCACCTACCACTTACACATAATTTTTTTATAGGGAAACATAAGGTGCATTTTTTTGAGAATCTATATTAATAAGTAATATATTCCTTTATGGTCCGAATCACTAAGTAAACACATGCATACAAGAATATTTGGTCTTATTTGTATTTTAATGATAATTTCTATTTATACCTCATATTCATTTATATCTCGCATAACAACGACACAATTCATGGAAGATATGAAGTAATATCTTCTGTTTGGTTTACAATCGCCAAGTAAACACATCCATACAAGAATTTTATGTCTTACTCACATTTAAATGATAATATGTATTTATATATCGGGATGGTCAACACAACTACAAGCCTTAGGGTCAAGTTTGAATAAATACAAGTAATTTTATTTATTGAACTATTTTAATTGTAGGCTTTCAACACACAATGTTACATTCATATAGAACAAAAAAGAGGCTTACAAAGAAGGATTGTTTTTAAATTCATCCTTTCTAGTTTGAGAAATTGAATGTTTCCACTAGTAATTTAATTATATGTAGAATTTTTGTAGGATATTGTGTATGTGTGTGTTTGTGTGTTGGTGGGTGGGTGGTTAGAAATCACAAGAAAGGGGACCCAAAAATGAAATTTTGAATTTTTAAGTGAACGGGAAGGCGGGAAGGTGTAAATCAACCCTCATCAACCTTAACCAACATCCTCCCAACAAGTGCCAAACTTGGAGATTTTTTTTTATCGAAACACATAAATATATTAACAACTATATACATGATGGTTATAATAAAAAGGTTCTAAAGAAATCATAAACCAAAAATTCTAGGACACACACTTTGATTAAATTAATGCCACAAATGACAAGCCCCAATTTTTGGAAAGAACACATGTCACCAAAGATACCCCAACAAGGTAACCCAAAATAGTCCAAATTACATAATATGAGGCAAGATAATATTAAGCACATGAAAAATGATACTAGGGGGTGGTGGTGGATCATCATTAGGGAGAAGACCCCCAACTAGAAGGCTCATATATAGGTGGATCAACAAAGTGGTCCACATGTAGGATTCAAACTGTTTCCTTAAATAGTGAGAGATAACATGATGCCCCAACTTGGTAGAGGAGAGACAACCACATTCATCCCACCTTGAGTTAGAGGTGTCCAACATGAAAGACTAGGAACCACCTTACCTCGAGGGGATAACAAACTCCAACCAACCCATTGATATGGAAGAGAGGAGAATTGGTCATACACTTTGAGTCATATTGGTGACTATTCGAGTGACTCCATATATGCCTAGAAATACTAAGAAAAGGGATTAATCTCGGAGGATTTGGAGGTACCCGACTCATGGTGCATGATGCCTTTCGCTATAGTGGTCGAGAAATTACTACAAACATTGGAATTCAAGTGCCACTTTCTACACTTGGGTTTGAATCTAATACACAAAATAAATTATAGACACTTTATCAGTAGTGGAAAATTACAGAGAAATATATTCATTTTGAAATATAGTAACATTTCTACCATTCCAAAAATGAAATAAATTTATAGCTCTAAAAAAATTCCATAAAGAAGTTATATATGAAATTTAATTAGAGTGATCACAAAATACTTCCATTTTATAGGAAAGAGGTTCATGATGGAATAATGAATGGATATAAGATTAGGTAAAGCTGAACACAAGGGCATGATTTTTTATAAAAAAATTCTTGAGTCAAGTACGCAACAATCACTTTGGGCTTGAGACTTCAATGTGTTTGAGTCTCTTGCCTAGAAAAGGCCTTCGTATATAAAACACCACAAAACGTGACAAATTTTAGGCTCGAGTTTTTACTTCCAAACCAGATTGAGGTGATAAAGCCACATTTTGGAAGAGGAATTCAAACCCCAAAGTGAATTTATATTTCCAAGGGAAGGTAAAAATAAATTGGTCTAACAAACATAGGTTGTAGTGTTTAAAGGTTGTGTCAACATTCCATATCTAGTTATACCACCATGGAACCGAGGGTTGAAGACATAGTTTGTGAAACATGACATCTATCATAAGCTCCTAAATTTTGAGCACATAAGGGAGATCATAATTGGCTAAATTAACTTTTCACTTGAGTTGCTACCATGGAATCCACTTTATGATTGAGAACAAGTCTTGAATTGTAGATATCAATTTTGAAACAAAATGATAGGTTTGATGTCCGGCTTATCAACAAGGGGTGTTGTTTCTAGCCATAATGGGTGACCACCATATGTTTTGGTCATTAAAAGATAACCCATATTTGAAACCATTGCTGACCCATTTGAGAAATGGCTTAAGAAGCTTAAAACCTTTCCAAATACTCTTAGCAATAAATAAGCCTTCAATCTTGATAGGAACCAAGGTGATAATTAAGGTACATAACCCAATATTTTTCTAGCACTTCCTATTATATGGTGCACGAAGAAATATAATTCATAAGAATACTTTTCCAAGCCTTATTTCCTTCAATAACTTTGACCACCCACTTGGCACATAAGGAAATGCTTTATATGTGCACATTAATTATGCACATACCATATTTTTTTGGAGATGGACAACACACATCCCACACAACTTTGTGGAAGCATCTGGATTATATAACCGCCCAAAGTCTTCAAGAAGTCTAAACAAATTGTTAAATAAATCCTTGGAAGGAAACCGACAAGAAAAGTAGTAGACATGAGTAGAGATGCAAGAATTTTAGTGCAAAACTGAAATTTAATAGTGAGAGAAAGAGGTTTAGTGATCAATAAGGATATATTTGTCTCAACCCTATCAAACACATATTCCCACAAATAATCTGAAGATGTAATATTAAAGATAAAAATATGGAAGAATTGCAATTTCTCTCCTCTAGAAATCCACTTGAAGGAAACTTCTTTAACCAATATGATACGGGCCATAAAATTTATCTATAATATGAAGTTTTGGACCATTGAAGGTTAGTGATAATGCTAAAATGTGAATATCCTAGCTGAATCTAAATGTTATAGGAGCAACATATAAATAAATAAATGTAATACTCAATCCCTTTTCCATAATGCTATAGTAGCTTGAGAAAGTGCATATACGGGTTGTTTGGCTAGATTAGGGCTCATGGAAAAGGGATTGGGGTGCTTGGGCACCATGGTCTACAATCTGGGTGCCCTAGTTTGTGAAAAAGCTTTGTAAAACTCCTTCGAGGTGTTCTTTGGATATTTTTTTGTGTTTTCTTCTTGTCATATGGATGTTGTTGTGTGATCGTCGAAGCAATGGTAAACCTAAAATAGAAGAATCACCTATAAAACCCCAAACAAAGCATCAAAACCCTAAAAAGAAAGATGTATATGAAGGGGTCAAACTATCCTCAATTGCCAAATGGCTGGAATTATCATTGAGTGTGCACTACATCTTAGAACCAATGTAGTTCTAAGTGTGTGTGTGTGTGTGGAATTGTGCCCTAGGTGATCTTGTGCCGGTCATACTTTGTGAGTAGAGAGCAATAAATAGATGTAGAATGTAAGTAAATTATGCGTGGAATAAAATAAACTCCCCTCCTATGACGTGTGATATAGATGAACCATCATTTTCCCTTGTTATGGAGCTATATGGATACAAATGGAGTAATATAAGCCTTTGATGGATGTAACCTTAGGTGGTGATAGTAGTAATTAGTGCTTGGTCCCTCATTATGGTCTCATAACTTTATATTTATATGGTTCTCTTGATTTAATTTTGTAATTAACCCAAAAGGATGACCACCAAAAAGATAGAAAGCTTAAATGGCTAGAAAGTGCCCAAAAGTGAGAGGAAAGTGCAAAGAGGATCAGGGCACCTAGAGGAGACTAGGGCACCCCGGTCTGGCTGGTTGCCCTAGTCGAAATAGGGGAAAACACAATGTAAAAATATGGATTTGGGAAAGTGCGGGTGCAATATCGAAAGTAATAATAGAAAACAATGCAAGATGGTCAAAGACATGGGTTAATTAGTACTCTTTTCCACTCAAGAACCATATGAATAGTAATATGATACTTGAGACTAAATAATTACCCAAAGTACATGATTTAGTGTCTACATTTTCCCCACTTTATGTTGGTGAGTGGAAAGCTCAAGTAACATAAAGTAGATAGAGATGCATACTTGATATCCATGTAGAGTGATGTAGAAAATGTGCGAGGGACTAGACAAAGTGTGGAGTGAAAAAAGGTGGAGCGTGGAGACTAAAGATGCAAAAGTGTAAAAAGTGATGATAGTGAACCTAGGGCGAGAATAACGTGTGTAGATGCCAATGTGTGTGATGTACCTGCATGTTAGTGTCGATGTGTGTGTTGTCGAGTTATTTTTTTGTTGTTGACTACTTGTTTCCCATACAGACGGACCTACAAAAGAGAAGACAATCAAGTAGTCAAATACACATGTATATGTCTATAATCCGTGTGTAAGGACACATGTATATATGTAAAAAACATCTAATGAAAGTATAAAAATGATAAAGGAACATGTGCACCTGATCCATGATGAGAAGAAGGGTGTAGAAAGGATCTTGTAAATGTCGATGAAGTTCAAGTTTTTTGGGCGATCTCACGCCACTGGCCAAAGAAGTGTTGGGAGGAAAGTATTATGTATCGTCCAACCTGTAACTAATTCCCAAGAGTGAAGATATCTCTATACTATTTGGTTTTTTGGGGGATCCGATGCCATTGCTGAAGTATTTTAGAGAGGATGGAGCTCGGGAACAAAGATCCCGAGTAATCTGATGGATGATCAAGTTGTTGATGTAACTTATGTGGAGTTGTCCTATGTAAAAGGCACATGCACAATGGACATAGGAAAACTAGAAAATTATCCTATGGTTATGGAATTTGTGCATCTTTTGACAAAACTGAACAATCTAGAGCATTGGACATAAGTAAATAGGCGATGGCTACACATCGTGAAGAAAATATTAGAGGGAGTGGTATACAACGTTGCTTCCTTCATTCTTTGAGGTGATTATTGAGGAAGAAAAATAAGGTGATAAAATCAATTTTGGTGCCATTCTTCTTTCTTTGATTTTTGTTGAGATTGGAGTGCCCGATGGGCCAAACAACAAGATATGATAGTTTTCAAAAAGAAGAAGTCCCTGGTAGACTATTTTGAAAAATAAACATGTGAGGAGTCCATGAGTGGACCTATAAACAAAGATTGGAGTTATGGTATAAGCGTCTGAGATAGGCATTTGAATATGAATGGAGAATACCCAAGGACCTTCCTTCGGTATTGGATAAACAAGTGCAATTTACAGTCTTCCAACACTTATGTATTGGAAGATTCAGGATGAAGGATGGGACTTGGAGCCCTTGGTGTAAGCTACCATATGCATTCACAACACACTACTTCTAAGCATCTGTGAACATATTTTAAAATGCATGGAATCTAAAGTTTGATGTGGTTAAAGTTTACTATGAGTACCATACATTGTGGAAGAGGTATGTGTACCCTGCCAAGTCTGCCTACATTGAGCGCATGATTTCTGATGATATCAATATTAATGCTTCTAGCTTAGTAGTTGGGGATATTGGTGCATCTAAGGTATAAATATACCTTAATCCTAAAATTTTCAATGACATGTATATTGAATATGAATTCAAGGTCCCCGAATTGTCAAAGGGGAAAACACACATGGGCACGCTATAAGATGAAGAGCTTGAAGTTTCATAAGAAGAATTTGATCGTTACACCATGGCTCAAGGAAATAACCGATGTAGGATAAAATAGGATGCGCGAGGTAACCCCTCCTAGACATGAAGAATTTGGAGAGGTGAAAGAGGATATGGGCATGGTAGGAATGGAGATAGGTGAGGGCACTGAAGACCAGCAATTTAGGAGGGTGTTGAGAAGGACAAGGCCACAAGGCGCAAGCATGGGACCCTCACAACCACCTAGGAGATCACCTTGAAACTCCCGGTGAAGAGTATACCAGAGAAGAAGAGGTGTAAGTATATTCCCACTAAGGATAGCGAGGGGGAGAAGTGAGATGAAAGCACACATGTCATTAAAGAGACCCATGTTATTATTTGTAGATCATAATATCCTTGGGATGAAGAGATGCATCATGATATAAGGGAATTTGAAGAGCACGAAATGGTGAGTGGTACCACAAGTTCGGACCAAGAAAAAGATAAGGGCGAACCATCCGGTGAGCCTATTGGTGCACATGCGGGTGAGACAGGAGAAGGTCCGAAACTTGATATCTTGAAGTGCACATTCTGAAGGGTCACCATTTTGGGAGAAATAAGGATGGAGAGATGTATAAGACACCTACACTTGGATAAATTAATGAACCCTCTAAAATAATTCATGCTAGGTTTTTCTTTGTCATGCAAATATGCAACAAGGAAATTGTCAATTTCCAAGCATGACAACTATACCCCGTGCCAAATTTTTCATGTTTTACCCTTCCGAGGCACCCTAGGTCTACCTAATTAGTTCAATGACCACCCTAGTTGATGTTAACACAGCCCCCTAGGTGAATTAGGAAAGTCAGGTCAATCCCCCTAGGTGATTTTAGGAGTTCTTGAAAAATGCTATCTCTGGGCAGTGTTGGGAAGGGCTATCATTGGCCTTCCTAGGAATGGAGCAACCCCCTGGATCGGAATGGAGGATCCAAATCCAACATGAAGGTGAATTGAATTCTTAGAAACATCATGGAAGTGATTTTGGAAGATTCATGTAAATTTAAAAAAATAAATATCATCCTTTTATTCACCCAAATTTAATTAATTATTAAATGGGCTCCATATAAACCCATTTAATAATTGAATTTTGACATCTCTCACAAATTATTCAATTCTGGGGCAATAATACACCCATCGACACTCCACTCTTAATTTCAAGAATGGAATCTATTATTTCACCTAACCATGTCAATCATCTTTCCCACTCCATATCACATCCTTATCTTTTTAACCATAAGTCAAATTGTGAGCCCCCTGAATCACATCACCTCTTTTAATCAAGGTTACTTTACCCAACCATGAGTATCTTTTAACCTGTAGTCTAACCTCACCATTAGGCTATAAATATGGGCTTTCCCCCTTGGAAAGTTAAGTTAGAAAATTTGGGAAAATGTTGTTTTGAATTCTAAGCTTCTTATTTATCATTATATCCTCATGATGTCCTTGTAACGACACTTGTAATCCCCACAATACTCTTGCTCATGATTTGTTAGTTCACATAGCGTGGTTCTTGTTGCATGTTGTGTTTGGATCAGATCAATAACACCATCTACATACCAACATCATAGGTTCCTTTGTTCATCAACTTGCATGTTATTTGTTTATCTTGTATTTTATCATTATTCTTTATCACACGGGGGTTGACAACCACCGAGGAAGTTAACACTTCTTCGGATCTGCTTTTTCAGGCAGCCCCCACATAAAATCTCTAATCAATCTTTCTCTAGTGTCTTTGAGCTACAAGGTTTTTCTGAGATCACAATGAGGAGTTCAACATCGACTTTGCGCCCATATCATCCATCACCATCTCCAAGGTACTAAGCCCTTGCATATTCGACATTGTTTTGTGTTTGTTGATTTCTCGTACACTAATCTAGATAGGAAGAAAGAAACTCGATCAACATTTGGCATGCACACTGGTGGGACCAGACCCAAGTTCTGGTCATTTTTTTTTTTTCACCTTGTATAGGTGTCGTAAGTATAAAATTATTATGTTTCATAGTTCTTGTCAATCTAGATATATGTTGTGAATATTTCATTTGTAGACTCACTCCACTTGTAGGATCTTTGGTATTGTCTCCATCCATGTGGAATGGTCTGTACATTTAATCAATTTTGTCATCATTGAGATAAGTACATTTAGTTTTTAAAGAGTTTGTTATTGAATTGTTTAATATGGGTATAAATTTTTTTTTATTGTTAGTAAAAACAAAATCGATAATTAAATATAATATTAAGTAAATAAAAAAAAAAAAATTAAAAAATCCTAACTTACCTCCTAAACTACCCATCTCCCCATCTCACTTTTTCTACCCAGCTATTTCCACATAGCTCCCCATTTCCCAACTCCCATATCCTCCCGACTGAGCCATACTTCACTTCTTCCATCCAAGCCATTTCCACCTCTACACCACTCCTCATCCACTCCCCCTCACCACCTCCTCTCACCCATGACTCACCAAATTACCATCCTCCCACCAACATCACTCTCCTCCCACCCTCAGTCTCCTATCTCCCCTCGATCTCCCTCTCCTCCTAACTCTATCCATCCCTCCTCGACTTCTCCTCCCACACCCTACTCCACCTCCTCTCTCCACAGCTACCATCCATCCTCCCACTCGAGCTCCATCTCCCTCCCAGCTACCATCCCCACACACCACCTAAGTTCTTCACACCAACTAGCTCCATTTTCCCACTCACCATTCCCATCCCCTTCATCTTCTTGCTTCCCACTCGATCTCCATTCCACTGGTCCACCACCTCTCTCCCTCCTCTCGAGCTCTCTCAACCCTTCTTCGCCCACCCTCATCCTCTCACCCATGAATCACCAATTATTCATCCTCCCACCAACTGACTCTCCCATCCTCCCCACAGCCACCACCTCCCATCACACTTCTCTCACATTTCCATTTGACCCACTCCCACTCCACCTTTGAGTTACTTCCTTCTAACCACTCTCGGTCCCCAACTCACTTGACTTGGCCATCCACTCGGCCACTTGGGCACCGAGTCCTCCCATCATCTCTCCACTTGGTTTGAAAGCTTTCCACACAGACCTACTACCAACACTACTTCCACACACTTTATCCTCATTTTCACTCATCTCACCATCCTCTCTAACTCTAACTCCATCACTTTGCATTCACATTTATCCACTAACCAAATTAAAATAGCTTTCAATGTTTTCTTTATTTTCAATTTTCAAGCTTTTCCAAATCAGCTCAAATTCATGTAGGCTTTGTATAGTAGTTATTTCCAAAGTGTCTTACAACGAATGCTTCCAATTTAGCACCATATCCATCATATATCATGAAAAATATTTTTCGACTATATTTTATACAATACTTCATTAAGATATCCAAATCCATGTGACTCACAAAACATCAACACATTGATCCCCACCCATCATTCTACACCACCCCTCACCTCTCAATAGCACGTCCCCCGAGCCTCTTTTTTTCTTCTCCAGCTCCAATTTATTTCACCCTACACTTGAGCCATTTATCTCACACAATCTCATTCTCTATCAAAGAGCTTTTCCACATCCCACTTGTTAATTTTCATGTTTATTCACCATCTCTCACATCAACCAAACCAACCCACTCATCAAATTTGTTTAATTTTAACACCACCACATTTGAATACCTACATTTTTTTTTATCTTCAATTTCCACATCATCTATTTTGTCTCTAATAAGCCACTTATCTCGAAAGTCTACAATAATCCACATCATTTATTTTGTCCATCATAATCTTTTCTTTAGAAAGTCAATAATAGTCCATGTCACTTATTGTGCTTATATGAGTCTATGTCATTTAGTTTGTCTTTCGATTAGCAAATCTTGTCTTTATTTCATAATTTAGTCTAACTTTTGTATTAGTTTATATTAATCGACATATTAGTTTATATTATTATTATTATTAAGTTGTTTTTATAAACCCCACACTCTCGTCATCTTTTTATTTATATCTATCACACACCATTGGTCTATAGCTATATATAGTTTTCTATTGGATCTTGTAATTATATATTCATAATTTTTATAATCATATTACTTAATATTCTATTTTTTTTGAAAAGGTAACCACCTTTGCATTGCCCATTTCATTTTTTATCAAAGACATAAGTTCATAATACTTACACAACCCAACTATATCTCACTGAGAACATAAAAAAAAAAGTGATATACAGGGTACCCAGACATTCCCGACCACTGATCATTGGTTTTAGATACCATGCTATCAAGTATGATCCAATAATGGGGGAAAGCATTCTCCAATGTTTCTTTAGCATCTTGTTATCATTTTCTCGCTTTGTAACCTGTCGCTTGATTGTTTGGAGCATACTCCTTGTTTGCCTCAACTTGTTATCAGATAAAAAGGAAAAGTGATATACATGTATTCTTCAGTTTTCCTATTTCCTCTTTTCTGCATGGTAATGTCATTTTCTGGGTGATTTTTGCATCAAACTTCATATTTCAAATTTGGTCTAAAAATGAACCCCGTGCATCTTGCCTGCTCATATAGCTTAATTAGGGGTTTAACTCTTTGCATCACACATTTTACCACACACTACCTAAAACTTCACATATTAATCAACACACCAAAACATTCCTTTCACTTGGTTCACTGATTGGGATTTGATCACCCAACAGGAAACCATTTCAGACATTTCCTAGCCATAACTTACCTAAAACCAAACATAGTTTATCCTCTTCTAGGTCCTCTTCCAACCATTTTCTTTTTCTTCACACACATGTTTTTAATCAAAAAAAAAAAAACAAAAAAAATTGTTTTGCCTCACTTGTTTGTTAATATAATAAGTAATTTTTTTTATGCTTGTAATAATTACTCGATCCACTACTAAAAAATGGAACACAACCTCACCTCACATAGTGCTTCATCCCAACCAATTACCACCTCAACAACTTCATCATCCATGCCTCTCCCTACTTCCCTCACAAGCACCCATTCTCTCACCAATATACCTCATCCAATATCTTTCGGTCACACTTGATATTAGACCATCATTCCATCCCATCTAGGCCAACCACTCCACCTTCTATCAGATCAGAGCCTATGGTACTCTCATCTTCCCTCTCGGTGATCCATAATTTCAACAAATTCTTGACGCCAATCCTGTGGCTCTTCAAGACTATCTTCTGAAAAGATACATACACATTCCTCTAGATGGCCCACCACTTCAAGCAAGTTTATCCTTATAGTACTAGTTCTGAAATTATTCCATCCACAACCATACGTGATTTTGCTTCATCCTCTATCAACCCACCGCCCACCAGACTACTCAGATAGTCACACCCATTCCACCTAATCTTCCCCAAATCAACACAACCATTGTACCATTGTCCCCATCACTACTAGCCCAACAACTATCACCAGTACTCTTATCCAACCTCCCCATGTGTCATATCCTTTATCCGAACAACAAATTCCTCTCACATCACAAGTCTATGCCATTACTTCTCAACCTCCTCCGATGACAATCCCTTTACACATATCAATGTCACTTCCAATCTATCAACCCATCTATACCCATATCCCCACTCAACAGATTACCACAACAACTTGCACAATCCCAACAATCATACCATGCCCTATTTCTCACCAACACACATTCTATCAACCTCCACCTCAACCACAACCCATAATTTACACTCACCCATACCAAGTTCCTCAGACACCCACATGCATTCACAAATTCAACCACCACCTCTCATTTCTCAACAAGTGCTTCCTAATGATCCCATGCAAATCTTAATAGGTCGGTTAGCCAACCTAGAGGCTGCTATGTTAGGGTCCAAAGTTACATTATCTTATGAACAAATATGTAACAAACCCATTCATCCATCTGTGCCAATGAAACCATATCCTCCACACTAGGAATTGCCAAAGTTCACCAAATTTAACAACAAGGAGGACCCTCAACAACATCTCGAGCATTCAAACATGCATGTTATCTCATCACACATGACCAAGATTTGATGCTCATGTACATTCCCCATGTCTTTGGTTGGCCTTGCTTTAGATTGGTATAATAATATTCCTCAATACTCCATATTTTCTTTCTCTCAGCTTGCACAATTATTTCTTGAGCATTTCTCAATTAATATTGCACATGCAAGGTAACCATCAATGATTTGTATACCATCGCCAATTGAAGATGAATCCATCATGATTTTGTCACACGATGGCACAATATTATAAACCAATTATCTTTTCCTCTTCCTCAAACTCGACCTCATCGAGCTCTTTGCATGCTCTTGTGTGAAGCATATTTCATCGACTTTGCAAATTCAATCATTTCACACTTTTGAAGAAGCTTTCACCATGGCTCACAAGCTTGAGACACGTGCCCTAGAATAGGGGCATTTAAAATTAAAGTCAAATAAGCCCAAAATAGAATTTTTTAGACCATCCACATCAAATGATAAGTCAAAGAAGACAACTACCACCAATGCTGTCATTATCAAATCATCTCCTACATCTACATCTACTACAATATCCCAACAACGATTCACATGACCAATGCCCAATTATACTCCTCTGGGAGAATCATACAACACCATCTTTGACAAATTAATAACAACACATTTGATCAAGTTTACCACCTATCCAACTAGTTGACGAATCTAGACCAAGACCTATGTGGTATCGTGAGGACCATTACTACAAATACCATCAAGTCCGAGGACATGACATAGAGAGATGTCAGAATTTCAAGGATTTAGGTCCAAAGACTCATCAATCAGGGAGATCTTCAAGTAGATAATCCAAATGCTTCACCTAATCAACCACTAGATATTTTTAAACAACCATTTCCAAACCATACACCCACATCAATAAGTCAAACCACCACTGCTTCTACATCGCAAGTTCCCAATACCCACACCATAAATACTATACATACTACTGATATAACTCTAGTTCCATCCACAAATTTACCTTCTTCATCAACCACCATATCCACCTCACTAGAAGCTCCCCTTTCTTCAATCCATTAACCCTCACCCCCATACCAACCTCGGTCCTATCTACATTCACCTCAACACCTCTTCCCACATCCACCATTGATTCCACATCTGAATATACCTCATACACTCCATCATCCACATCTATTCCATCTTTACCCATAATGCCAACCATAGACCCAATCCCTAGTTCCTGCACCTACTACATCAGTCATTGAGACCACATCCACATTGTCCTCCCCTCCTACATCATTTGAAGAACCTTTGAAAGAACTTCAAATGGATTCAACTTCAAATAATCTTTCTACCTCATCAATGCAACCAAATCAATTTCCACCTTCCTTAGATTCCAACGAACAAATATTCCTTCCTACGCCTCTATAGTACCACCTCTAGATTCTCCGGTAGAAATTATTGTCATTCCTCCCAAGGACACAACCTCTCAAATATTGCCTCACAATTCCCTTATATAGGAAATTAATATTCCTTCTTCTAAACAATCCAACCCCACACCCCTTCAACTGACATCATCCAACACTATAAAAATCATGAAGCTTCCAGCCATCAAGACATGAACATACTCGAAGTTTTTCCTTAACATCTGAATTATCTCAAACATCCACTCCTTCTCCAAAGACCAAGAGATTCTGCATAGACAAAGCACCTCCTAATGTTTCATTTGAATCATATACAGAGGTCTTCGACACTTGTTACAAATTTCTGCAATCACACTTCCACCTATTAGGGCCTTTGACCCTAGTAAGAAGCCATCGTGGTTTAATTCTCAGCCTTGTTTGCACATATCATCATACCCTAGACATGATATTGGACATTGCAGAGCATTTCAAGCCATTGTTCATGACTTCATTAAGGAAGGATGCATCCTTCCCAAACCAAACCAATCTATTCCTTCCACTTCAACATCTGCATTGTTGACCTCATCTATCCAAATGCAAATGTCCCCTCATTCTTCACACACTTCCACAACCATGTCACCTCCAAGTGAAGAATATTTTAAAGAGGATCCTTCATTCTCCATCAAAGTTATTCGAGTACCTCCTCAGTCTGGTTCACGTGACCCTGAATCATCAACTAACATTAAAACTGAAACCAAAACACTAAAACCGCAATGCAATCCATCCCCATCCTCAACATCTATACGGTTTATACATCGACATCCCATATTTCCACATCTAAATCCAAGCCAAAACATCATCTTAAAACCCATAAGAGTTATCTTCTTTTTGACACCTCGATTGGGTCCTACATGAGACATCCTTCAACATCTAATTCAAACTTTATGATCATGCTTCCTCCCATTAGACATCGGGATCCTTATAGTAGAAAAACCTCCATGGTTCAATCCCAATTGCATTTGCACCTATCATCATGTTTTAGGCCATGACATTGAGTAGTGTAGGGCCTTTTAGACCATCATCCATGACCTCATTCAGGAAGATGATTTCCTCACTCAGGGGGAACATCCTTCCCCATCCACAATGAATATAACTCATCTTTCTACATCCTCATCCATCGGGTTTCCTAACACTCCCCCATCCACATCTATTCCATCTTTACCTATCATACCATCTATTGATTCTCTCTCAGTTCCTCTTTCCACACCTTCTAATCGTGTCAAACACACCATCCTCTTCTTCCACATCATTTGAAGAATCTTGGAAAAACCTCAACTTACAAAAACTTCAAATAACCCTCTCATCTCATCTACAAGATGCTCCACAACAAACCAACCTTCATCGGACATCACCATGAAAACACTAATCTTTCCACCCGTATCAACTATGACACAACCTTTAGACCCTCAATGAAATCAATATCATCCCTTCCAAGAATGCTCCTTCACCATCCAAATCTAAGATCCTTGGTACACTTCCACAATGATCTCTTGTGTGTCCCCAAAAGAAGATAGACATTTCACCAACAAATACCAAATATGCATCATCTATTTTGGGGCAACATCAATCTCCATCTAAGGCATCACAATCACTCCACCAACCAAAATAAAAAACATCCAGCATTCCCTCGAGATTCGAATCAAAATTGTGGAATGACATGATGGACACAATCCTCCAAGACAACTCATACAACCACATCCCAAGCAATTTCATCAAGATCTAAGTCAAAGGATTCCCAAGAAAATACATATACTAATGTATCAATTGAATCGTATGTGGAAACCCTTCAACACTTATTACAAATTTCTGCCATTACGCTTCCACCTGTCAAGGAATTTAACCCAAGTAGTAAGAAGCCATCGTGGTTTGATCCCCACCTTAGTTGTGCCTACCATCGTACCCGGGTCATAGCATTGAGTGTTGTAAGGCTCTTCAAACTTGTCATCCATGATCTCATTGAAAGAGATGACCTTTTTGAGGATTTTCCCTCTACCATTTTATCCGCAACTAATTCCACATCTATCAAAGTCTCTAAGTCTTCTCCTCCATCCTTCATTAACATCTCTCCTTCGCATGTTATTACTCATATAGAAGGTCCTCCCTTATTCATCAACATTGTTTTCCTATGATCCCCAACGCATCTACCTAATCCAAATCTAAGGTTATCATCATCCAATCTCTTTCACCTATCCACATCTAATTTTCCTACAGTGATATAATCTCTTTCATTGGGGGAGTAGCCTCCCCTCATCCTTGAGCATATCATATGTATTAACACATTTCCTATCTAAACAACTCTCCTTTCACAGCTGAGAGACTTTAATCCTTGACATTGTTTTATTTACCTCATTCAAATCCATCCAATCTAAACTAACCCCGTCCAAATCTTCATCTCATTTGAAGCCCACTTTTGTGGCCATATGCGTCTATCCCTTAGGGGACCATTTATTTTCATCTTAAGCCCACTGTGGTGGCCATGTTTGTCTCTCCATTAAGAGACAATATTTCTATCTTTTTCATTAAAGTCCACCTTTGTGGCCATGATTGTGTCATCAAAGTCCTCCTTTGAGGCCATGTTTGTCCTTCCAATAAGGACCATATTTTTTTCACCAAAGTCCACCTTTGTGGCCATGATTGTGTGCCTCTTAAGCCCACCCTTTTGACCACCATATTGTCTCATTAGGGATGCATATTTTCACTTCCTGAAAGGGTAGTGCATAGTTTTACCTTCACTCATCCTCCCAAAATTCTTATCTTATCTCGGACACAACATAATCAAGGAGTCGAGTAGGGAAAATTTTCTCCCAACTGGATCGGACCATATATTATCACACATAAGTATGGGTCTAGGGATTATCTTTGGCTTCTCTTGATGGTAAACTAGAGATCAAACCCCTTAATGCATTGCACTTATGACCATTCTATTGTTAGTACATGCACTTATGAGCATAGTCCTATCTTTAGACCATGTCTCCACCATTATCCCCTTCCATCTATCATGGTAATGATATGAATTATGTGGTCTACCATCACTACTTTGATATGACCTTGAATATGAGTACCATGGCTCTACTCATAGCATATTCATTATGGATAAGTTCTCCCATTTGGTGAGAACCCCATAATCATTACATCCATCACCCTCTCATTTTCCTATGACAATCATGTAAAGGGTATAGGGGTGTCTCTTGTACAATCATCATCCCCTCCTAAGTGGTATACTTAGTTATTCCCAACTCTCCCCATGTAAAGCTAAAATTCATGCATGCAAAAAGAAATCAAAGTTATCAAAAATAGATTGATCCCTAGAAGGACAATTGTGCATAAAAAAAAAAAAAAATAAAAAGAAAAGCATGCAAATTAAAATCAAAATCAAAGAAAAATCAAAAGAAATAGACCGATCCCTCGAAGGATATCATGTATTTTATTCTCACCATCCATGTTATATATATAGTAGACCATACCCTCGAAGGATGGCTACTCTTTTGTTATGGCATTAGGAAAGCTTCCGCATTGATCAACTTTCTTCTATTATTGTTCTTTCCCTTTCCCAGAGCTGGGGCATAGACTTAAGGAACACCACCTTTGGAGAACCTTCTTCCCACATACAAGTTACATCTCAAATCCCTAGTCATGTCAATATTAGGATTATGAGAATCTTTCATCCATATCTCCCTCTTGGTCTTTTGGTATAATCAAATCATCATTGGTTATGTACTAACACCTGTTATCGGCTGCAAGTGCAATGCTTTGAGTAGTGCCTTTTCTTGTTTACTTCCTATCCGGTTAAAAGCATAACTTTCTTACATGGCCCTTGCTATGGTTATGTGATACTCATCTCATCAAAATCATCTTTTATCACAATTATATTTTAGAAATCAAATTTCATATCATAAAATATGCATCTATATTTTTACTCTTAAGGATGTCCCCTATTAACATCATCCATAAATCCATGAAATATGTTACTATTTCTACACACTCTCTTTGATACACTATTTGGTTTGGGAATTATACTTGATCTCCATTGTAGTTTGTGAATTCTACTTGAGAATATCTCTCAAGTAATATTCATTATCCAATAACTTCTCATCCCCCACCATGACCAATGTGACCTTTCTCCATCCATCCTCTCGCATCGTCCTTCTCTTCTCTCCAATCATCCACCCATTACCCTTCTCATCACTCTTATTCTTGTCTATCATCTAGCACAGACATCATCTTCTTCACCATCAAGATTTTCATCCCTAGCTTGGCACGTCCACATAACTCCCCACGCAACATGGAAATCCTACTCGAGGTAGACCTGTCATTCTGGACAAGGTCTCATTTGTAATCACGTTTGTTGACCATTCCTTCCTCCTAGTCTCCTTTGTCAACCCAATTTTCTCCTAAAATTCACCCCATCTCATTCTCCTCTGCTCTTCTCACCCACTTCATCCTTCTCCATTGTTTCTTCGATACTTCACATGTCCTCCACCCGGCAATTATTTTTGTGTTTTTCTCTTAATATCCTTTTATTGGCATCTATTTTATCATTTCCATTTCCCTTTCATTCTTCTTTGGCTTGTGATCTTACTTAACCACCCATTTTGCGTAGGATTCTTAATCACAATGCATCTCTTTCCTAAGATCCTTATTTGTTGTAGAAACTCCTCCACCATTTTCTATTCCATTGAACACTAGAAACATCTTCCCACTCCATAACTTTTGCTTAACGCTTTCTAGCATCATCACTCGCACAACATAGGCATCCTAATTAAGAATTCCCTTACACTCTCCATCCTACACCACATACATTCCTCCATCCACTCATGTCACACTCCTTTTTTTCTTTGTTATCACCTCCTTTCATCTCTTGTTCCATTTTGGTATACACCGCTCAGTCTTTTCATCATTCTTCTTCTTCTTGGCTTGGCGATCCTACTTAACCATTCTTATGGCATGGTGATCTTACTTAAGAGTCTCTCTTAAGAATGATCTGTCTCCTTTCCTTTCCCCTTCACTCCACCTTCCCACCATCCACATTTTCTCTTCATTCCCCATAAACACATCCTCTTCCCTCCTCTTTCTTCCTCACACAAAATATCTTAAACTTTCTCAAATATCATCCCCATCATCCCTCATTTGGAAATCTAACTTAACCACTTCATACCATTTCTTACTATGTCTCATTCCTTCATCTTTACTTCCTTCATCTTCATCCACATCCTCATCCATTACATCCTCTCCTCATCATCATCTCCACACCAATCATTATCCCTCCTTTCTTTACTCTTTCCACTCCATTTTCTAGAGTTCTCCCACATATCTACCACCATACTTACTTGTCATTATCATTGTTCATCTCCTAACATTATGTCATCATCATCTTCCATTTTTTGTGCTAATAATTATCGGTGGAATTCTCCTAAAATTCATTTATCCCCATTCTACACGTCCCTGTTCACTCCTTTTTACCTCCTCCATTTTCTCTTCCTTCCTTTTTTCTTTTGTGCCCTCTGATCATTATCGGAGGATTTCTCCTAACATCCCTCCTGGCATTGCCTTTCCATCTTCCCTTCACCTTCTTCAATATCTCTATTGTCTTCATCATATACTGCCTTTGCATCATTTTCTCTGTTGTCCTCTCCTCCTTTCTACCCCTGGTTTTCTTTCATTTCCTCTGTATCATCTTCATCCCTCTTCTCCTTACACTTTTCTTCCTACATCTTTCTCCATTGATAACCTGACTCACCAACATTGTCCCATATTTTTAATCATCCCACCATCCACATGCATTTCCATGCATTTTGTTTCATATTCTTTACCTGGGTCTTACTCCTAACACTTGGATTCAATTTCCTTCCTGTTTCGGCTCTATCATCTCTTCTTTCCCTCTTATTTCCACTTTCCCATTACCAAACTTCTTTCTCTACCACCCCTATCTTATTCCATCCCTATACATCAGTTTCTTTTCCATTCTTTCATCTCCTCTGTAGTCTCCTAGCTCCTCATTGTTCCTTTCTTTCTCTTTTCTATTCTACTTCCTCTCCCATCTTCTTTAACTTCTTCATCTCCTTCATCTTTCCATCCTTCTATTCCTATTCATCTCTCCTATCATCCTTCTCTAATATTCTTCACCTCTTCTCCTTCTCAGCTTTGTCATCTCTTTCGTGATCCATTCTTTCTCCCCCTTTGTTTTTGATCTCCATCTCCCTTTCTTTCCCTCTCTTCTGTCATTTTTTTGTCTTCTTCTTCTTTTTCCTTCATCATTTATTTCTTCCACCATCTCTCCTCTTTATTATATCTACTGCTTCTTTACTATGGTACATCTCTGTACATTCACCTTATCTCCTCTAATCTCCTTTCTTCTTCTCATCTCATCTTCTTCTTATTTGATCTTCCTTCCTTCCTTCTTCTCTTGTTCTCTTTCTCTATTTTATTTTTCTCCAGGTCCATCATGCCTTCCCTATTTATTTCCCCCTTATCTTTTCCCACTACCTTCTTATTAACTATCATTCTCTCTCTTTTGTGCTTTCATCTATCTTCTCACCTCTCTTATCATCCTTTCTCTATTCTCTTCCTCTATTTGATTTCGGATGATGGTTTCTCTCTCACCATGCTTCCTCTCCTCCACCCGTCACTCTACTCCAACCATGTCCACTTTCTCTTATCTCTATCATCTATCATCTACATCCTTCATCCCATCTTCCTGGGACATTTTTTTCTTGGAGGATACCATAACAACCATCATCTATCTGATCTTGTTCTCTTCCATGAATGTTTGTTCCACTTTTTCACAAAGTAGTTTGACTCCTTTTCCTATTTGTCAAAGAAGTGGGACTCCTTTCCTTCTTCTTCACCCCATTATTCATCTACCTTCAACTACAAAACCTTTCTTAAGAAACATGTATTCAACATCCTATTTAACACCCTCTTGGGGCATTTTATCAATCTGTTCTTCATATCCACATTCGTGGCCATACTCATTCCCCCTGGGATATTTTATTTCAACATCCATCTCCCATTATGTCATTTTCATGTCCTATGTTGGGGCACCTTTTTCATCCTTGTACTTGTCGATGCATATAACTCACTTTTTTCCTTCTTGTGCCTGTGCTGGGGCATCATTATTTTCATCCTCGTCCCTTTTGTGGATGCATGATTTTTCACTCGATTCCTCGAGAAAAGGATTTCACATACCTTTCACATTCAGTTGTGCATATTTTGATGTTTTCCTATGACCCATTGGTCATCATGGTTTACATCCATACTGCAGTGGTCTTCACCCACTCACTTGGTCTGTAGAATGTTGTCATCTGTCTCCATTGAGACCGCAATTTTCCTCTACCGATGTGATATTGGAGTCACGCCATATTTTTCATAGATATTGTGATCCTTTTTCACCTTGGGCATCTTCCTTTGGTCATGTTTTTATTCATCCCCATCCCTTTTATGGACACATATTTCATCTAACCCTTTTTATTTTTGTCTCGTGGCTTGCTATCACAAACCACTCAACAAAAAGGGGAAAATGTAGACACCATTTTTGGTATAGCGCCCCTCCGTCATCTCACATTCATTCAAATCTCACTCTCACTTTTATTTTTTCTTAAATTTAAATAAATCTCATCCATTTATTCACCCAAATTTAATTAATTATTAAATGGGCTCCATATAAACCCATTTAATAATTGAATTTTGGCATCTCTCACAAATTATTCAATTCATGGGAAATAATACACCCATCCGACACTCCACTCTTAATTTCAAGAATGGAATCTATTATTTCACCTAACCATGTCAATCATCTTTCCCACTCCATATCACATCCTTATCTTTTTAACCATAAGTCAAATTGTGAGCCCCGTTGAATCACATCACCTCTTTTAATTAGGGTTACTTTACCCAACCATGATTATCTTTTAACCTACATAGTCTAACCTCACCATTAGGCTATAAATATGGGCTTTCCCCCTTCAGAAAGTTAAGTTAGAAAATTGGGAAAATGTTGTTTTGAATTCTAAGCTTCTTGTTTATCATTATATCCTCATGATGTCCTTGTAATGACACTGTAATCCCCACAATACTCTGCTCATGATTTGTTAGTTCACGTAGCATGGTTCTTGTTGCACATTGTGTTTGGATCAGATCAATAGCACCATCTACATACCCAATGTCAGGTTCCTTTGTTCATCAGCTTGCATGTTATCTATTTATCTTGTATTTTATCATTATTATTTATCACACGGGGTTGATAGCCACCGAGGAAGTTAACACTTCTCGGATTTGTTTTGTCAGAAACCCCTACATAAAATCTCTAATCAATATTTCTCTAGTGTCTGTGAGCTATAGGTTTGTTGGGATCACAATGAGGAGTTTAGCATCGACTTAATGCCCGTATCATCCATCACCATCTCCAACGTACTAAGCCCTTGCATACTCGACATTTTTTGTTGATTTCTCATACACTAATCCCGATAGGAAGAAAGAAACTCGATCAAAATTTAATCAAAAACATCCATTAGGGCAATTTTATAGGTAACCATCCAAAATTTTGTCCTAGTCCCTCATCGTGGACTCCTCTCGCATTGAGCGTTGCGAAAGTCCCTTTCAGAAATCTAGTTCTCGAACATAGCCATTTTGGTCCCTTTTGGCAGGCGCACCTTTTTATCTCGTGTTACATGAGTAAATATGCACCCCCTTCATTTCCTTTGGCGCACCCTTTGAAGTGTCAACACATGTTTTGGTGCGCCTTCCTGTGATGCACCTTCCTTGCGTGCACCAAGGCGCATGCGCCTTTATGTTGACACATCGATTGTTGCTTTGTGTTTTGGTGCGCGAAAAGGGCGCAAGAATGGAATGTTGTGATCTTAAAATTGTGCCAAAGGCGCAAGTATCCCCGTGTTGACACGCATTTATCCGCGCCAAAGGGTGCACCGTTTTACGTGTCGACACATGTTTTGGTGCGCCTCTTGAAAAAGTGGTTGGCACATTTATTGCACCTTTGCCTATATATAGGCGCATCCACCCTGTCACTTTCACCGGTCGAGAAAACATGTGATATCTTTATTCCTCTCACTTTTTGTCGAAATGCTGTCCTCCTCGTATCGTGTTCGTGGACCCCGTTTCACCTCTCACATACTATATATATTCCAGGTAGGTGGCTCTTATTCCTCCTATGTTTTGTTTTGATTATTTGTATGGTAGGAAGTAATGGATTTGTAACCCCCCTTTTTCTTGTTGTTCTTGTTGTCTTTCTCCCCCAAGTTCTTCCTCCTCTTTCCAGATCTGCTAGTAAGGAGGGCTTTGCCTAAAAAATCACTTGGATCTCCTTGTTGTGCCCCCTTCATCATCCAAAAAACCCTGTAAAAGAGGCCTGAAAGATCACGAGCCTGTCAGGAAAGAGAAAACCTGAAAGATTAGTTTAAAATTGTGCTTTTTCCTCTTGGTGTGTTCGCCACGCTGTTACATAAAATACAGTCGCACAAGAAGGCGCATTGATCCCGCTTGCAACATGAAAATTACCCGTGCCATGTAAAACCGAGTAAATCCTAAACAAAAGCGCAGTGCATCCTCCCTACAATAACAAAAATGTCATGCAAGCCTTCCCTGCGTTGCGCCAAGTTCCCCTTTTGCACAAATAAAGCATATGTCACACACATCAACCCTGCGCCCTTCGGCGCACCAAAGTTCCATGTAACATGAAAAATATATGCACCACAGCGCACCTTGACCTCATCATGCAACACCAACATTTCATGCACCAAGTATAAAATTGCCTAACGGCGCAGGCGCATCCCCGCTTACAATAACACTATGTTATATGCACTGTTCATGCGCCCTGCGCCCTTTGGTGCTGATTTGTTCCTTGTAACACTTCGATTCGGTGTGCCATTCTATTAATTCTGCAGCTTGTACTACTCATGCGCCCTAAGCCTTGAGGCCTTTAAATTGTTAACTCCTCATTTTGTAATTTTCTAATGGAAAATCTAACGGTGACATGGCTCTTCTGTGTTGGGTTTCACTTCTTCTTCTTGTAGATCAACAACTGAATTCAGAGCCACATATGTCTACATCAAGAAAAATGCCAACCAAGTCAAAAGGTAAAGCCAAGCTATCTTGAAGAAGAAACGAAATACAAGTACCAAAGGGTCGAAATGCCCGAGTCTCGGGTAGAATGTGACTGGATATAAGAGACTCGAACTCGGTCACATCGACATGGAGGATTTCGGGCCGAACAGGAGGAGAGTCACGGGAAGTCCTTGGATGGACAAGCGATGGGTAGTGGATTGCATTTGGTGGAGGGATCCCCGTCGGTGCGGTGAACAATGAATTCATGATGGTAGTGGCCCTTCTTTACAACAAAGACACAAGGTGTGTCAAAATGAAAAGGGGGAGGTCATAATCAACCTCACCACCTGACACTTCGAAATCATGCTGGGCATCCCTCACCACCACCATTTCGTGGCGTGAGCGAAGAGGACTGCATTAAGGCATGGGAGGATAATGAAGACCAATGCATGCGGCTCATGAATGAGGTCTACGAAGAACAAGAAGGTGATAACTAGATGGCCGCAGGTTATTCACCGCATCAACTTCTCTGAGGAACTGAATGACACTATCACGTTCTGAGTAGAGTATTTGGGCTTTTCGACGCCCATTACTTTCACAAATGGATGCTCAGGTACTAAAACTATGAACAAGAACGTACCGGATCAACGCTCGAGTGGGCGGAGATCATAAGTAGCACCATATCCGAACAACTCCAACAACTCACCATAACGGGGAGGTTCTACATGAACTCCTACGTAGTTTATGTTGCAGCCTCGGAAAGGGATTATCCAGCATTGAGCCGATGCGGGGTTTGGCCCCAAGTAAAGATATACGAGTACTACCCAGAGCTGAAGCTAGAGAACAACATCTCATAGTTCACCAAAATCAATGATGCCTTCTTCTATGGCATCATCTGCCTTTTGAGGCCAAACATGACTCACAGTCGAACGACCAAGAGTATTGTTACTGCAACAGAGAAGTGGGGGGCCTTATTCACACAATTTCCCACCTTCACCTATCTCAGGGCAGCTAACTTCCTGGGTGAGCCCACCAAATTGCCGAGATACGCCGGCCCCAAGCTGATCCTGTTGGAGCTATCCAGACAGCTCGTAACATACCACGAGAAATGCTTGAAGAGAAAGAAGGGTGGAACTCCTTTCCCCCTTACAGTGGGTAGATACACATGCATCTCTCACCACAAAGCCCGGAAATGGTTTCCGAGCTAGAACTGCTAAATCTAAAGCACAACTTCCCGGCCAGGCCCACTTTTGATCCAAGGAATTGCCTTCCCAAGGAAAAACTTGATCCTATCCACATTCCACAGATCGAGGACATTTATATCGACCTGTACCATGAGGTCGAGCTCAGAAGAAAGGACCATTCCCGCCTGGCCCTGGCAGAGATCATTCAGTATACGGCATGGCCATTGTCCCAAAAGGTTATCAAACTACCGATCAAGAAGTTGATCAGGTGTATCTTGACACGGATGGGGAAAACTAGCCATTTTCAGCAATTAAAGAACCAAAGCACCCTAGACCATTGAAGATAGGGTCAAAGAAACTCTGCGGTGGGACAGAACATTGGTGCAGGATGAATGGCCTTATCTACCTCGGGGTAGATTTCACTACGTCCCCATTGGGCAATGCACCTGTCAGGCCAAAGCATCTACCAAAGGTCAAAGGCAAGGATAAGGAAGGTGAATCAAGCACTGCTTGAGAAGAGGCTCCTGAGAGTCCCCCTTCCACCGCACAAGAACAGGTTATAAGCCTGTTATCTCCAGAGAAAGAAGCGGCTAAAGATGTTCCGATAGACACATCCCTTCAGGATGTTTCCACTGCTACAACCGTTGAGGTCCCTTCTATCCCTTATCCCTCTCCTCTTTCTCGCTCCTCGCGTGACCCAAGTGACCATTCCTTTGGTCGTGTCCTCCCTCGCATCTTCCACTGTTCCCCCTTCCTCGTCATCCATCTTCTCTTCTCTCGCGGAGCTGTCCCCCACCATTTCTTCTCTCATCTCTCAGCTCCCTTCCATACCCTCGACCACCTCCCCAGCGTATCCCTTCCTCCCTTGAGTACTTCACTGGCCTCTCTTTCAATGCCACCACCAAGTGTCTCTACTCACTTTCCCTCCACTACTGCAGCCGCCCCTCTTCCACTTCTGGTCCCACTCCCATAAGTCCAGCGTGGATCTCCCAACATCTGAGCCAATAAAAAGGAAAGTTCCTATCGCACTGATGGACTTCTCTGTCATCCCATCAAAGGGGGCTAAGAAGCAAAAGCCTATAACCCACTTCTCTCAGAGTGCATCGGGAGAAAGAGTAATGGAGATTACATATCCCAATCCTTTAAAGGATAAAAAGGATCTGTCTCTGACAGATTATACGGTGACCCAAGTCATAATGGGAACATCTTCAGAAAGTCTACAAGGAGAGGCCCTATCTGCAGTCGATGCCCTTTGCAAGAAGCTCCAGGAAGCAAAGGAAGAAAAGAGGCTATTAAAGGAGAAAAATAAACATCTTCTCCACGCCTTGCAGAAAATGGGCAGTGCACCTCCTACAACTGCCACCGAAACTCCTGAGCCCCTGAGTCCAGGATAAGATAAATGAATATGCCAAAATAAGCAAGGTATGATATACGCCCAAATCCTCAAGGAAAGTGAGGAAGTAATTGTCAAGTTCACCGCAGGTTATGCGGAACATCCATCGGGTGAACAAGGCACTGGAGATTGTTGGACCAAATCTCTTAAGTTGGACCAAGCATGAGACCTTCAAGAAATGTAATTCTCAAGATCTAGTCAATTCGTGTCTTGATCACCCCAGCACCCAACAAAATCCTTTCTACTTTGGACTCTAGGTCGATCAATTGGAGTTTGTCCTCGAAAATATAGATAAATTCAAAGAGGAAGCCTTGGAGGCTATGCACCGAGATGGAGCGAGATCGTCCTAAGAATTTCCCTGGAGCTTGCTCACTCCTTCTTTCACCTTAAGGAAGGAAGACGAAACTATTCAGATCTTCAAGGAGATTGTCTCACAGGGTCAGTGGGGCGAAGTCACCTTTGACACGAGAATCTATCAACAATCTTCTAAACTGTCGTCGTGACTTCATAGGGTGCACGATAGAGGCGGGAAATGAATATTCCAAGCTCCGAGAAAGGCTCGTGGATGAACGTGAAACTTGTGAAGTTATCGGTGATCACCACAAGGATCCGCTCACGATCAACTTCAGCCTATGATCAGCAAGTTCATGGAATATCGGTCCCGATTTAACATCACTTCTCGAGCAAATAGCGAGAATCAGACACTCCCTTTCGCCGCGAGACGACGATGAATAGTCTCCTTCCTCTCGATCTTCTTTTTGTAAATATCTAAGAGTATGTTGTCACAAATGATGACATCATCCATGTTGCATCATGGAATGATGTCATCCACAAGTTGCCAAAAAGTCAACATTTGACTTTTAGATATTTTTAGATTGTATCTAGTGGTTGGTTTGCTTTTGCCTTCTTTCTTCTTCTCTTCTATAAATACTTGAATACTTGTTGTATTTGAGAGATGGATACTTTTCGGATGAAAAATAGAAATAAGAAGAAAATACTTTGAGCTTTTTTGTGAGAAGGAAATATTAATACAATATTTAGACTTTATGTTGAATACTTGTGTTATACATCGAGCTTTCTTATGTTAGATCTCGTATGTTTGATCTATTGAAATCTACTACGCTTTATTGTCATTTATTCATTAGTATTGCTTTGTTCGTCTATGTGAGTAAGTTCGGCTCTGCTGTTTACTGACCCAAAACATAGACCCTCGACCTTTCTACTTTGGAATTCATTTCTTTTCTCCTTGATTTTTTCCTATTCCTTTCCCACTTCGCTTCTTCCTCTTCTTCTTACGGTTGGAAGCACCTCTCTGGGATGAGATCCCAACCCCGAAGGCGAGAATATTGTGAGACTTACATAGATTCCTGCTAGTAGAATAACAATAAACCAGTTTCACTTTCTTTGACTCAAAGAGGGCTATGCCCCGCACATTGTTGGCTCATCTACCCATAAATCTGTCCACGACATATTTTGGAAACAATAGTTTTTGGCGACTCTTTGGGGATCAAACACAGATCTATCGGATCTATGATAGTGGTAGGTTAGAAAATTAGTAAAAACTACAAAAATCTCTACTGTTTCTAAATTTTAACTTTTGTTCTAAATCCAAAATTTTTGCAAAATTGCTCCAAATTGAAAATTTTCTTCTGAGATCCATAGACCTAGGCTAGATAGAGATCTTTAGTTATTTGAGTTTTTACAAAAATCATGTATTTCTTCGTAGATACGAGTTTCGACAGGTTTGCTAAAAATTTCAAACTCTTCAAAAAGTCAACTCTAGATCGAAAATCAGCTTACTAAGTTTTACCATCATTTTATCCTTGTTAATTAGACATTAAACCGTAATCGGTTTTCAAAAGAAGGA
This sequence comes from Taxus wallichiana var. yunnanensis, assembly GCA_018340775.1. NCBI lineage: Eukaryota > Viridiplantae > Streptophyta > Pinopsida > Cupressales > Taxaceae > Taxus > Taxus wallichiana. The sequence goes on along the minus strand of CM031237.1, from coordinate 215,293,700 downwards.
TAAAATTAAATATTTAGAAATGTACATGCTACTGATTTTTGTCGAGAAAATTCAAAAATCAGCAAGTACAATCAAAAAGAGTTTTAAGTCTACCCTCAAAATATTGTAGATCTGGAAGGTACATTGGCGGGTGAACCATTTACTCGTAGTAGAAGGGCTCATGGAGTAATCGATCCTACTTTCGATCTACTTCAAAGACACAACTTCAGTGTTACACCGGCACGCTTCTCATCGCTAAGTTCAGCTGGCCGGTCATCTAGGAGTGTCTCACCTCCACGAAGGAAGCGTCTCTCACAAGGAACATCTTCGTCACTTAGCAGTGCCTTGCTGCTCAGTGGAACTGTGCTTCCAGCTCACGTCCTTTTTCCAGCCGTCCAAATGGCAGTGCCATGGGGAAATGCTATGGGCCCTCTCGCATTACCACATCTAGTTCACGCACTCCCTCATGGAAACCGAAAGAATTTCCCAAGATTTGATGGGAGTGGGAACCAAAGTACGGATGCGCATATATCTGCATTCATCATGTCATGCAGCATCTTGGATGTGACCCATGAAGATGTGTCTGTTCATCTCTTTTTAGAGACCTTGCAAGGACCCGTAGTTGAGAATGGTTCCAACATTTTACGCCGGATCTATCACTAGTTGGGCCACCGTTGCACCGCATTTGAGGATAGATACAAACCTTCAAAAGATGCATTTGCATTGTTATCACAAATCACTCACTAAAGAAGGAGGCCAATGAGACCATGCATGATTTTATCTCCTAGGTTCAATGCATTAATCAACCGTGTGCTTGTTTCCATGCTTCCAACACCGGAAAATCAGAAGTGTTTCTTCGTAAACACCATGAGCTCAAAAGTAAGTTTCTTACTCCTGCAAGAACAAGTCGCTACTTTGGTTCTCGCCCAAGCTGCTGCCATACGAATTGAAGATAACTTGCTAATATCTAGTGAATTAAAAAGAGAAATGTCCAAGCCTAAAGCTTCGACCCCTTCTCCCACTCCTTCATCTGATCCGGCATTCCAAAAGATGGCAAATGACTTGCTCGCATTAAAGAAGCAGTTAGCTCAAGCTTCCCCCAGTTCCTCGTACCAGGATATTCCACGAAGAACTTTCACTTCCAACAACATCCCGCAAAGGCCGCGTTTTCCTACAACTGCTCCATGGTTGGCACTTGAGGCTCCTCCGGTCAACACTTTAGCCGAGATAGAAAAGAAGAAGAGAAAATTATGAAGAATCTTCATCGCTGAGGGAAGATGATCAAGATGTCGGTGAACCCGTGGCGACTCTACTATAAGGTATATGGAATTTGATGAGGGGGAATTTGATGAAGAAGAGGGTACCGAGGTATGCAAACGGACAATCATATGTTTGTTTTCACCGCTCGCATGAGGAAAAGAGGCGAAATTGCTGCTGCCAAGACATAGAAAGAGAAAGCCGTGTCAAACACGCCGCCAACCATTGTAAAAAGAGGTAATCCCCTTCCGGCTCAATCAGTCACTAGGTATTTTTCAAGAAAATATTTTACCCCTGTGTCTCCTCCGAATCAGCCCTCTCATGTTCCTATTAAGGCCAATAATCCTACTTTACCACTGCGAAATGAAGGACTCATTCCTTTCGCAACCCTTGGTTGCGTTTGATATCATTGATCATGCTAAAAAGACCAAGATCTAGATGTCTGAAGCCGAGTATCTTCAGTCAAATCCTAGGAAGCTTGTAAGGTTGACCGAATACATCCAAAGCCAAGCTGTCATAACTGCTCAGGTTTCCCTGAAGGGAATCCTTTCTACTCCTCCTGCGTCTGGCATAAATGTTTCCTCGACATCTCGCATCGGGAAAGATAGAACCTTTCTATCTCTCCTCCTAATCAATGGAAAAAAACTAAGCAACTGCATAATTGATTCTAGGGCTTCGATAATGTCATGCCAGCAAAAGTTGCCCATGCCCTGGGCCTCACCCTTACTAAGCCTTTTGGCAGATGTTACTCCTTGGAAACCAAACAGGTTCCGTTGATTGGTCAGATTAAGGCCGATTAGTTCGCATTTGCGGCGTTCCCACAAAAAAATAATAAAGATGAGCGTCCTTGTTGCTAATATTCCGCAGCATACGGAATTCTACTAGGAAGGAGCTTTTGCAGTGAAGTTGGGGGAGATTCATATGGGTGGTGAAGGCTAGGATCCTGTCAAAGGTATAATGCAAACGTTGGAGCCAGAATCACAAAAGAAGTATTTGGTTACTAACTCCAATGACCCCAAAGCCCAAATTCTCTTTGAATCATCAGGGATGGGAAATTATTTCTTATCCATTGAGTCTGACAAGATGGATGTCCTCATCCAAGCAGAGGATCTTAACAAGATCTAGACTCTGCAATTTGATGGCAACTTCTCAACTAGTGGGTGTGGCACTGGATCCGTGTTGATATCTCATGAGGAGGAGATTATTCCCCTCTCTTTCAAGTTGTAGTTTTTCAACACAAATAATACCACTGAGTATGAATCTTTGCTACTTGGCATGCAAGCCGCAAGGGAAAGAGGAATCAAAAATATGAAAGTACAAGGTGATGCAGAGCTGGTCGTAAATCAAGTTAAAAGGATATACCAAGTGAAGAATGAAAGGCTCAGACATTACCGCAACGTGGTATGGGACAACATCGAGGAGTTTGACACTTTTTCAATAAAATCCATCCCAAGAGCTCAGAATGACATGGCCGACTCATTGGCTGTCTCAGCATCCCTCATGCTCCCTCACCCAGGTTTGAAAATAGACACATATACCATTGAGGTAGTTTTCCACCCAAGTGTGCCGAACAATTCTTAGCACTGGCAGGTATTCAATGACGACAATCAACTTATTGCCTTCCTAGAAAAGGCAGAAAATTTCAATGAACTTCATTTTGAGGGATCCACTTCTACATGCCGTGAATCTGTTACTGATCAAGATGGTGATTCAAAAGGAAGTGATGGCATATGTCAGCTCAAAGGAAATAAAATCCCGAAAGGTTTGGTTTCCCTAGAGTGGTTGTTCGATAGGCACGATCATTTTGTCAAGAAGAAAAGGTGAGATGATCCTAACTCCTCCCTGAAACCGAACCGGTTAATTTAGGTTCAGTAGAACATCCGCAGTTTGTGAACATTGGAAAATGTTGCACACCCGAAGAGAAGCGGAAATTCGTCAAGTTGCTGAAGAAATACATGGATGTATTGGCATGGTCCTATGCCGATCTAAAGTCTTTCAAGCTAAAGGATGTCCAACATGACATCCCGTTGAAAGAGGATGTCAAACCCTTTCTCCAAAAGCAGAGACACTACAATCCTAAGATCTCAGGTACTATCTAGGCTGAAATTCAAAAATGTTGGACGCGCGGATCATTTTTCCTATCCATCACAGTACCTGGGTGGCAAACATTATGCCAGTACGTAAGAAGAATGGTGAGATACGCATATGCGTAGATTTTCGCAACCTGAATCAAGCATCCTTGAAGGAAAACTACCCACTTCCCATAATGGATCAGGTTCTGCAAGTAGTAACTGGATCAGAAATGTTGTCCATGCTTGATGGTTTTTCAGGCTACAATCAGATTGAAGTCTCACCTGAAGACCAATTCAAAACAACATTCACTACCCCTTGGGGTACATTTGCTTATAGCAGGATGCCTTTTGGTCTGACCAATGCTGGTGCCACTTTTCAGCGGGCCATGGACTTTGCGTTCAAAGGTATGATGGGGAAGGTCATCGTAGTTTACTTGGATGACTTAACTGTGTTCTCCAAGTAGCGAAATGATCATTGTGATCATTTGGAGCAAGTATTGACTAGATGCCGAGAGCACGGGATCTCCCTGAATCGAAAAAGTCTGTTTTCGGAGTCACAGAAGGAAAGTTGCTGGGACACATTGTAAGCAAGGAAGGGATGAAGATAGATGCCGAAAGGGTTAAGGCCATTCAAAGCCTTACTTTACCTACAAGCAAGACCGGCGTTCACTCTTTTTCGGAAAGGTGAACTTTCTCAGGCGCTTTGTTCCTGACTTTGCTGAAAAGACTCGCCACATATCGAACATGATGAAAGGATCACCAAATTTCCGGTGGAGTGAAGAAGGGAAGAAGTCATTTGAGGAGATAAAAGCCTCCGTTGCCCACGCACCAGTCCTGGTATGTCCCGATTTCTCCAAGGATTTCATTATGTATAGTTATGCATCTGAGCATACAGTGTCAGCCATCTTAATGCAAAAGAATTCTGAGGATGTTGAATCCCCAATAGCATTCATGAGCTCTCCCCTCAAGCCTCATGAATTGAAGATGTCTCAGTTAGAAAAGCATGCCTTCACCATTGTCAAAGCAGTCAAGAACTTCAGGTATTACATTCTAAATTCTCACATAGTGGTACTGGTCCCTGACACGGCAGTCAAGTCAATCCTAACTCAACAGGAGTTAGGGAGTTTGCGAGGAAATTGGATTGCAAAAGTCCAAGAGTATGATCTAGACATAAAACCCACCAAGTTGGTAAGGGGCAAGGGCCTATGTCAGCTTATGGCTGAAAACCGAGGTTCAGAAGACCCTGAAGAGAAGGATGATTGCACTAAACGAGCACAAAGCCAACTGGAGAAAGACGATTCTCTCGCCCATGGTTCTATTTGTCACCACCTGCGACGAATGGTATTCCGATATCACTTTCTTTCTCACTTATGGTGAGTGTCCAGCTCATCTAACTACAAAGGAGAAGCATGCTATAAAGCTCAGAGTGGCCAGATATGTCATCTGGGATGACGGTTTGTACAAACGCGATATTGATGGCATCTTCTTGTGATGTGTTGACAAACCACAATAGATAAAGTTACTTGAGAGTTTTCATGACTCGGCCTATGGTGGTCACTTCTCCTCTTCCGTTACAGCACATAATATCATCCGGGCCAGGTACTATTGGCCGACGCTATTCCAGGATGTAGCCACCTGGGTAGCAAAGTGCGAGCTCTGCTAACAATTTGTCGGCAAGCCAAAATTGGCTGCTTTTCCCCTCAGGCCGGTCGTCATTGATGAACCATTCAGGCAGTGGGGAATCAATTTTATCGGTGCACTCAATCCCCAATCGAGTGTCGGACATAGTTATGTCCTGACAACAACAGATTACTTCACGAAATGGGTGGAAGCCATACCTGTCAAGCATGCCACTTCCGAGGTTGTTTGCAGTTTCATCAAAGAAAATATCATTGTCAGGTTTGGCGTTCCAAGCAAGATTGTTGCTGATAATGCTTCCAACTTCTCTTCATGGGAAGTTATTAGTTTTTGCTATGAATACGGGATAACCTTGGCTCACGCCTCGGATTATTACCCCCAAGGAAATGGTCAGGTAGAATCCAGTAATAAAAACTTAGTGACCATTATACGCAAGCTAGTCGATAAGAATCAGCAAACGTGGCACAAGTCATTGTATGACGCTTTGTGGGTAGACCGTATTACTCCAAAGAGGTCCCTCGGTATGTCACCTTTTCAAGTGTTATATGGAATCGGCGCTGAGCTTCCCATTTCTGCGGAACTTCCTGCTTTGTGCTTGGCACGAGTGATTGAAGATGAGACTTTCCAAAATTCCCTTGAAAAGAGGATCATGTATCTAGTAGAGCTCGAAGAAAAGAGAGTAAGAGTGGTCGACAGGATCACCGAACATCAGAACCAGGTCAAGAGGCTATTCGATAAAAGGGCTAAGCACAGAGATTTCCAAGTGGGAGATCTCGTCCTTTTGTGGGACAAACGGAGAGAGCCGAAGGGCATGCACGGGAAATTTGATTCTCTATGGAAAGGGCCCTTCAAGATCAAACAGACTCAATGGAGAAAATAGCTTCTATCTCTTGTATCTGGACGGAACCGATCTCCCACTTCCCTATAGTGGGCAGCACCTCAAAATATTCAGAAGTAGAGCTTGCTCTCTCTCTTCTTTGTCTGATTTTCTTTTTTTTGTGTGTTTGTTTTTCTCGTGTGTTTTCTTCCATCGTTGCCCTTGTTTTTGACTCTCTGGCCCAATGGATAGGCACATGCTGATCGGGGTTCTCTACCCTTGAGTTTCACTCAAAGATAGTCCCCAAAAAAGAGCAAGTTGTTATCCTGTAAAATTGACTAGGGTAATTTTATAGGTAACCATCCCAAAATTTTGTCCTGGTAGCTCGTCATGGACCCCTCTACATTTGGAACGTTGCAAAGTCCCTTTCTGAGAAATCTAGTTCTCTGAACTTATCCATTTTGGTCCCTTTTGGCTGGGCGCACCTTTTATCTGTTTTACACAGAGTAAATCTATGCCCCCTTCATTTCCTTCGACGCACCCTTTGAAGTGTCGACACATGTTTTGGTGCACCTTCCTGTGATGCACCTTCTTGCGCGTGCGCCAAGGTGTATGCGCCTTCATGTTGACACATCGATTGTTGCACCGTGTTTTGGTGCGCCAAAGGGCGCAAGAATGGAGTGTTGACAGTCTTAAAATTGCACCAAAGGTGCAAGTATCCCCGTGTTGACACGCATTTATCTGTGCCAAAGGGCGCACCATTTTACCTGTCGACACGTGTTTTGGTGCACCTCTGGAAAAAGTGGTTAGTGCATTTATTACACCTTTGCCTATATATAGGTGCATCCACCCTGTCACTTTTACAGTCGATAAAACATGTGATATCTTTATTCCTCTGCACCTATCGGCATGCCTGTCCTCCTCGTATCGTGTTCGTGGACCCCATTTCACCTCTCACATACTATATATATTCCGGGTAGGTGGTTCTCATTCCTCTTATGTTTTGTTTTGACTATTTTTATGGTAGGAAGCAATGGATTTGTAACCCCCTTTTCTTGTTGTTCTTGTTGTCTTTCTCCCCCAAGCTCTTCCTCCTCTTTCCAGATCTCTGCCTGGTAAGGAGGGGTCTGCCTAAAAATCACTTTGATCTCCTTGCTTTGTGCTCCCTTCATCATCCAAAAAACCCTATAAAAGAGGCCTGAAAGATCACGAGCCTGTCAGGAAAGAGAAAACCTGAAAGATTAGTTTAAAACTGTGCTTTTTCCTCTTGGCGCATTCGCCATGCCTATTACATAAAATATAGTCACGCCAAGAAGGCGCACTGATCCCGCTTGCAACATGAAAATTACCCACACCATGCGAAACCGAGTAAATCCTAAACAAAAGCGTAGGTGCATCCCCTCTTACAATAACAAAAATGTCATGCAAGCCTTCCCCTGCGCGTGCAAGTTCCCCTTTTGCGCACATAAAGCCTATGTTACACACATCAACCTTGCGCCCTTCGGCGCACCAAAGTTCCATGTAACATGAAAAATATATGTGCCATAGGTGCACCCCGACCTCATGCAACACCAACATTTCATGCGCCAAGTATAAAATTGCCTAATGGCACGTTCAGTGCATCTCCGCTTACAATAACACTATGTTATATATTAACTTTGTTCATGTGCCTTGCGCCCGAGGCCTTTAAATTGTTAACTCCTCATTCTATAATTTTCTAATGGAAAATCGACAACCGACATGGCTCTTTGCGTTGGGTGTCACTTCTTCTTCTTGCAGATCAAAAATTGAATTGAGCCACATATGTCTACATCAAGTAAGAGGCCAACCAAGTCAAAAGGTAAAGCCAAAGCTTATCAAGAAGAAACGAAATCAAGTACCAAAGGGTCGAATTCGAGTCTCGGGAAGAATGTGACACGGATATAAGTGACTCGAAACTCGATCACATTGACATGGAGGATTTCGGGCCGAACAAGGAGAGTCACAGGAAGTCCTTGGATGGACAAGCTGATGGGTAGTGGACTGCATTTGGCTGGAGGGATCCCCGTCAGTGCAGTGAACAATGAATTCATGATGGTAGTGGCCCGTTGCTACAACAAAGACACAAGGTGTGTCCAAAATGAAAAGGGGAGGTCATAATCAACCTCACCACCGACACTTCGAAATTATGCTAGGCATCCTCACCACCGGCATTTTTTTGGCCGTGAGCCAAGAGGACTACATTAAGGCATGGGAGGATAATGAAGACCAATGCATGTAGCTCATGAATGAGGTCTACCTGAAGAACAAGAAGGTGATAACCAGATGGCTGTAGGTTATTCACCGTAGCGACTTCTCCGAGGAACTGAGTGACACTATCACATTCCTGAGTAGAGTATTTGGGCTTTTGGCGCCCATTACTTTCACAAATGGATGCTCAGGTACTTCGAAACTATGAACAAAAACATACCAGATCAACGCTTCGAGTGGGCGGAGATCATAAGCAGCACCATATCCGAGTAGCTCCAACAACTCACCACAACGGGAGGTTCTACATGAACTCCTACGTAGTTTATGCTGCAGCCTCGGAAAGGGATTATCCAGCATTGAGCCGATGCGGGGTTTGGCCCCAAGTAAAGATATACGAGTACTACCAGAGCTGAAGCTGGAGAATAGCATCTCACAGTTCACCAAAATCAACGATGCCTTCTTCTATGGCATCGTCTGCCTTTTGAGGCCAAACATGACTCACGGTTGAATGACCAAGAGTATTGTTATTACAACAGAGAAGTGGGGGGCCTTATTCACACAATTTCCCACCTTCACCTATCTCAGGAAAACTAACTTCTTGGGTGAGCCCACCAAATTGTCAAGATACGCCAGCCCCAAGCTGATCCTGTTGGAGCTATTCGGACAGCTTGTAACATACCATGAGAAATGCCTAAAGAGAAAGAAGGGTGGAACTCCTTTCCCCCTTACAGTAGGCAGATACACATGCATCTCTCACCACAAAGCCCGGGAAATGGTTGCCGAATTAGAACTGCTAAATCTAAAGCACAACTTCCCGTCCAGGCCCACTTTCGATCCAAGGAATTGCCTTCCCAAGGAAAAACATGATCCTATCCACATTCCACAAATCGAGGACATTTATATCAGCGTACCATGAGGTTGAGCTCGGAAGAAAGGACCATTTCCGCTTGGCCTTGGCAGAGATCATTCAGTACGATGTGGCCATTGTCCCAAAAGGTTATCAAACTACCGATCAAGAAGTTGATCAGGTGTATCTTGACACGGATGGGGACAACTGGCTGTTTACTGCAATCGATAGAACCAAAGCGCCCCAGACCATTGAAGATAGGGTCAAAGAAACTCTGCGGCGGACAGAACACTGGTGCAGGATGAATGGCCTTATCTACCTTGGGGTAGATTTCACTACGTCTCCATTAGGCAATGCACTGTCAGGCCAAAGCATCTGCCAAAGGTCAAAGGCAAGGATAAGGAAGGTGAATCAAGCCTTTGCTTGAGAAGAGGCCAAAACATCTTCTCCACGCCTTGTAGAAAATGGGCGGCACACTCCTACAATTGCCACCGAGACTCTTGAGCCCCTAAGCCGGGATAAGATAAATGAATACACCAAAATGGGTGAGCAAGGTATGGCAAGATCCGCACTGGAGAGACCAAATCCTCAAGGTTAGTGAGGAAGTAATCGTCAAGTTCACCAAGTTCTACCAGAACATCCATCGGAGTGAAGAAGGCACTCCAGGTGATTGCGGGACGCATCTTCGAAGAGTTGGACCATGCTAAGCTACAAAGCATGAGACCTTCCAGAAAATGCTCGACTATTCAGTCGAAGATCTGGTCAAGTTCGGCGTCTTCGATCACCCCAGAGTGCCCAACAAAATCCTTTCTACTTTGGACTACCGGGTCGATCAGTTGGAGTTTGTCCTAGAAAAAATAGATAAAGTCAAGGAGGAAGCCTTGGAGGCTATGCACCAGATGGAGCAGATCATCCTGAGAATTTCCCAGGCTTGCTCACTCCTTCTTTTACCTTAAGGAAGGTAGATGAAACTATTCGGATCTTCAAGGAGATCGTCTCGCAGGGGCTGGGGCCAGAAGTCACCTTTGACACCGAATCTATCAACAACCTTCTGGCCTGTCGTGACTTCATAGGGTACCTGATAGAGGCAGGAAATGAATATTCCAAGCTCCCCTAGAAAGGCTCGTGGATGAACGTGAAACTTGTGAAGTTATCAGTGATCACCACAAGGATCCTGCTCAGGATCAACTTCAGCCTATGATCAGCAAGTTCATGGAATATCGGTCCAGTTTAACATCACTTCTCCCAAGCAATAGCAGAATCAGACACTCCCTTTCGGCCGCGAGACGACGATGAATAGTCTCCTTCCTCTCGATCTTCTTTTTGTAAATATCTAAGAGTATGTTGGCACAAATGATGACATCATCCATGTTGCATCATGGGATGATGTCATCCACCAAGTTGCCAAAAGTCAACATTTGACTTTTAGATATTTTGTAATTAGTGGTTGGTTTGCTTTTGCCTTCTTTCCTTCTCTTCTTCTATAAATACTTGAATACTTGTTGTATTCAAGAGATGGATACTTTTCAGATGAAAAATAGAAGTAAGAAGAAAAGACTTTGAGCTTTTTGTAACAGAAGGAAATATTAATACAATATTTAGACTTTATGCTGAATACCTGTGTTATACATCAAAGCTTTCTTATGTTAGATCTGTTGAATCTACTTCTGCTTTATTGTCATTTATTCATTAGTATTGCTTTTTTCGTCTATGTGAGTAAGTTCGGCTCTGTTTACTACTAGCCCAAAACACAGACCCTCTGACCTTTCTACTTTGGAATTCATTTCTTTTCTCCCTTCAGATTTTTCCTATTCCTCGCTTCACTTCTTCCTCTTCTTCTTTCGGTTGGAAGTACCTCTCTTTGGGATGAGATCCCAACCCCGAAGGCAAAATATTGTGAGACTTACATGATTCTGCTAGTAGAATAGCAATAATCGAGTTTCACTTTCTTTGACTCAAAGAGGGGCTATGCCCTGCACACTATTGGCTCGTCCATCCATAAATCTATCCACTCGATAGATTTTCGGACCAACACAACTCCGGGAGTTGGCGGAGCTTTCATCCCCTACTATCGGATCTCCACCACGTGTCATCACCTTGCTCGTCATGGAATTTGATGTCCCTTTTTTACCTTTGAGGTGAGGGATGTCAGGGACATAAAAATGCACCCCTTCCTTGATGTGCATTTTTTGAATGATTTGAATCATGCACTTAGCCATTATTTCACCCCATTTCTCCTTCACAACTTCACACCCTACCATGACTTTGTTCATGCTTGTCCATACACCGAGTCCGCTATTACTGATCCAACCTAGCTCTGTCATGGTCACCAAACCCTCCAATCCATGAAAATACATAAGTTTCAAAGGAAGGATTGATCAGAAGAGTTTAAGAAATGAAGAACAAAGAGAAAATGAAGATTTTTTTCCAGATAACCACGAAGTCACCCAATCGAAAAATATTCATATCTTACAAAATACAAGTCGGATTGAGGTTCTGTCTTTTGCAGACTTCCAAAATTTTCAAGATGATCAAGATGCAACAAATGGGAGGTCGAATGGTGCCCTAAAATATTTGTTCCAACAAAATCCCCATTTTGTGCATTGACTCACATTTGTCAGATTTCCCATCAATCCGGCAATGGAAACAAGCTAAAAACTTGCACACAAACTCCAAATGAAAAACCTATTATAATGGAGTTATTTTCATCATGAATGGAGAAAAAAAAAAGACATGTAAATTTCGAGCTCCATTAATGGCTGCCATGGCAGCTCCGTGCTCAAGCCACTGCCATGTGAAAATTTTAAATTTTATTTCCAAGCATTCTAGTGAATGAAATCATGTGAGATTCGAGAGGATGTGATCACGAAGATGAGATGATTCCAAAAAGAGCCTTTGGAAGTCCAATTTATAATAATAGTAAGTTTTCCTATCTGAGAATTGCTATGTTTGGGAAGTCACCATCAAAAGTGGCTATGGAAAAGGTAGTGTGCACCGATTATCGCGGGAAGCGAATAATTGTTCGGAGCGAGAAAATAGTGAAAATGACCACTTACTAAAAATAGTAATCCCCCTATATGGGTGCTTACTAAAAATAGTAAGTCACCCCAAGAAGCGGCTGAGGTGAAGGTAGTGTGCACAGGAGTGAATGAGGGAGTTCATCGCATCAGGATGGTTAAGAAGAGGCAAAAATCACCTCTTACCAAAAATAGTAAGTCTCCCATCTGGGCACTTACTATTAATAGTAAGTTACACTCAAAGGGCATTTTTGGCATAGTGGGACGTATAAGGATAATCATTCAGGGGGACATCATTGTTCGGGGATCATCACAAGCATTTCTCATAGGGACTTCAAGATCCATCTTAGGAACTTGACAATGGTTTTGACGCCCAATTCATGGCTCGAGTTATAGGAGTATCTTGTGCAGGGTGGAAGTTACGGTCATTGGTAGAACCATTCAAGTAGTGTTTTTAAACACTCATTCCAAAGCATCTATGAGCGAATTTGAAGGTGTAAGGAGTTCAAAGATTCAAATTTTCACTACATTTGGAGCTTTCCATCGACAAAGATCAACACACTTCATCAAGAACAACATCTCCTCTTCTTCTTCTCTCTCTCTTTCTCTCCCCTCTTCTCCCAACTTTCTCTCACTTTCTAATGTTATAATTTCATGTTGGGGTTGCAATTTTTCATATGTCTTAATGTTCCTAATGTAATAAGTCACCTTTATGTTATAAAAAGGGACTTAAAAGTTTCCTAGGAAGTTGAAAAGTTTTAAGTTGTGTGAGGACACATGAAAAGGAATTGGGGGTAGATGATGAGTCACCTCTCATTCTATAAATTGTAAATCCATTACCATTTCAATGGTTTGGTGATTGATTTTGTAAACTCAAGAGTGTATTGTACTTTGAGAGAACAAAGGAGATAGCCATTTTCTTCTATTTTTTCCGTCGCTAGTTTTCCTCCATTCCCACACTATGTACAACTTTTTTTAAAGCAATCAATACAAGAATAAAGAGTTTCTAGATTTATTTGACTAAGGGATTTCTTGATACTTTGTGATCGTAAATTCTATTTGGTCTTGATGCTATTTGTAGAGTTGTTTCTTCTCATAAATGTATGTGTTGAAGTTTTTAACTAGTGTGTGCAGGAATCTGATTTGCTACTTGTAACATTAGTTCTCCTATCTCATTTCTCACTCCCATTTCCTGCCTTACAGACAGACGAGTCCTCACTATCAAGAAATTACTTGCTTTGTCACAGGGTTAGTGGAGTGCCCCTATTGGATCCCTGGTTGAATGGTCACCACATAAATCCACCTTTACTTGTGCATGCATTTACGATACCAATGCACACCAGTTAAGTAGAGGGACTTACATTCCCAAAGTGTTGGCAAGATAACCACTAATTTGTCCTTGAAAATTTTTCTCGCCAACAGTTTCAAAGTACTTTGGAGCCTAAGAAGCTATATGGGTGGGAGTTAATGGATCTAGAGGTAGTGGCCATACACACGAGGAATCGACTATATTGGAGCATGTATAATCTCATTGATGAACCGAGTTCGATGTGAAGGAGGACACATGTATAAGGAGAAAAATGAAGAAGAAAGCCCAAGCCACTCACTAGGCTGTCGAGCCAATTTGTTTATTGATGAACATACAAGTAATGCCTTGAATAAGTTGGTAGCTGAAGTGGTGCATAGGAATATCACTAAATTGGTCGTCTAAGAATGATAATGGAAGATAATAAGAGACTAAAAGAAAAAATAGAGAAGTTGACTGAAGGGCGGAAGAAGGATATGGAAAAACATAAGGAGATTCTAGATTTTTTTGTAGAGTTGGGAAAGGATATTATCGATGTGCATCCAGACATTGATGAATAGAAGAAGAATACCTATCAGTTGTCCTTGCACTTCTTACAAGACTGTGTCCATTTTTTGATTAAGAAGTAGTTAGGGGAGTAGAAAGAGACTAAGGAGGATGAAGCAACTAAGAAGGAAAGGACTAAGGAAACAATAGCACATAAAATAGTTGGGTATGACTCTCTACTCTAAACATTGAAGGATGAAATGAAGAAGGCAGATTCGGCACTAAATATATGTGTAGATCTAGAGCCAATCATTAAAACAAGGACATTGGTCGAAGAAAATGAGGTCCTTGCAACAAAAATGAAACTTTGGGGCAAGAGGAAAGGCTGACATTACTAGAAGAAAAGCGCAATGCGCTCTAACTTGGGATCCTCACAAGGAGAAGATAAAAGAAATTGGAAAATTGATATCACAAAGAATGGATGTAATGGTGTCAAGTTTGGAAAAATTTCTCAGAGTGATAAAGAACGAGGGCGAAGATATGACCTTGGATGAGATTGATGGAATGCTTGGGGAACATTCCCAAAAAGACAAAGAAGGGGCTCAATGATTGGAATGGGTACCCTAAATTTTATTTACCTACATAAGAATAACACTTAGGATGTAGAAGTATTATTTCATGTACAATCACTATTTACTTATTTATTATTTATTATTTAGAGAGATAAGATATGATTATCCATTTATGGGGAGGAAATGACATTAGTGTGGGGTAATGTTGACTGGAAAAATTCATGCCTAAGTATCGAAGTGCATGAGAATAGGGAACGAGAAAGGAGGCACATAGGTGCGTGTGGAATTTTAGTGAAAGAGGAGCGGGTGGGGAAAGAAAAGTTAGACTTAGCCATTTTGCATGTTACGGGCTAAAAATAGACATGGAGTGATGAGCACAACTTGGAATGAGGTATGAAGACTTTAAGGACATGCAAAACTATTTTTTGGAAACAAGAGGAAGATAAAGAGTCATGCAAATTTTGAGCTAATAATATGATTAGATTTGGATTTAATTATAGATAATCTATTATTAGCGAAGCTTTCATGCTTCTTTGTGTATCTTTGTAAGCGGCACACACACACACATATAGATATATGCATGTATTGATTTACATGGATTATATCATTGTATATTTGTATGTAATAGATTTATGTTGGTATGATTTTGCGCACATGACTTTATGATGGTATTTATGATGTATTCAGCTATTAGTTTGTCATGATTTAATACAATGGATCATTATGGTTGGATATTGATTGTTGATGTCTCTACTTATGGTTATTATATGGTGAATCTAGTATTAATCCTTATGTGATCTATATGTTTACTTATTATGTGTGTTTCCAAATTGAGCTCATGGATCTGATTGTTAGAATGGGATATGCACTTTGAGATTTGGTTATTATGAATATGCATGCTAACACCTGGTAAGACAATAACAAAGAGGGACCTGGTACCTTTGCATGCTTTGGGTGAGTGCTCAGATCTATTTGAGTGATGTGCCAATGCGTCTAGGGTTTTGAGTGAGAAAATAAGACTACACCAAGCAATGCATAGTTCGACTTGTTCTATAGGTTCTAACCTAGGTTAAGTATAATAAGCTAGAGATGGAATTTATAGGAATTTGTAACTTAATTGAATCATTTGTGATGAATTATAATGATTTTTTTATACTAGTTGGACTAATATCTTGTGGGATTGTGTGTCTTGTGTTGTGCGAGAGAGATATACATTCAAGATAGTTTTGTGGAGGTCATCATATGGGGATACTTCCTAGTTTAGGCCTGTATGATAATGGTTGGGAAATTTTGGATAGAGTTGGGAAAAACCATCTAGCAAGATTGGAAGAAGTTCCCCCAAATATGGATAAGATCATTATGTTGTATGAGTGGTGTAATCCAAACACTTGTACCTTTTTGGCTCATGACAGGGGAGATGAAAATGACGTTAGAGGATGTAAATTGCATCTTAGGATTACCTCTTTTGGGGGAGAGATTACAAGTCCTCATGATAGATGTGTCATTACAAATGTGAAAGGCACATAGATTTTGGTTGGGTATGGGGCCTTGTAGATCGACCATTTGATTGGGCTCGATTATGACAACAAGGGTTCCACATTTGTAAAAGTTTATTATAGTATTATTGGTTTCATTTGCATCAATTGACATTGGTTTGGTGTTGATTTCCTACAATTTTTGGTATATATGCGAGTCCATAGAGGAGTATGGAGTGAGATATTCCTAGGCCACCGTGTTTAGCCAACTTATACAGGATATATATATATATATATATATATATATATATATATATATATATATATATATATATATATATATATACGGGGATATATATATATATATATTCTCTATATATTCTCTAGAGAGCCATCTAGGAGGTGTATCAACAATTACTATATTTCACATATAGGCATATGAACACATAGATTTTGTGTAACTTATGGGGGTCCTAGGAAAAATGGGCCCATCTCAATATATTCACATCATAATGGGTGTTACCAAGGAGAAAAGGTCCAAATATGACCTTCTAGTGATCCCTATTTGATAAGATGGCCCCATGCGACATTGTATGGAGACCTTACATTAAGTATTTTGGTCAAGGCGAGAGGATCTTGTGGAATTATGCAAGTTATGACATACCATGTGGTTAGATGACCGATTCTAGGGCATAAGCGAGCTATATCTATGGGAGTGTGTGATGCACTAGTTTAGAATTATGTAGGATGTGACCCTAATACAATATGTATACAAGAGATACACTCATATAACCTTGAGATATGTGAGTCATCTAGGGTGACACCAATGTAACTATTAATGCCACCCAAAAATAAGGTAGATTCATTGATTATAGTAGGGGATACAAATGATATGGGATGTCTTGTCGTGTATACACGATGATGGGAAAAAAATTTGTGACTACTACTATTTCTTATTCTAGTTGGCGATCCTAAAGGTGGTGTGGCTCTTGTAAGGGGAGGTGGTGGAGAGGTTGTGAGAGATGATGGTATCATGCACGATGGAAAAGTGACAAGCGAGCATGGGAATCTACAAGTAACCTTTCCTCACACCCGACCTCCCGAGGACGTGCGAGATAGCCAGTGGAGATTGAATATGCGTGGGATGCGAGAAAAATTAGTTAGGTAATCTAATGTCTTCGATGCACACTAATGGAATTTGTGAATCTAAGGCAAAGAAGGCCCTCCTAACTCGAATCGGTGTGATAGATCGATCGCGAGGATGACCGATCGAAGGATCCAATCAATATCGAGCTCGGCGTGATTCGGTCTATAGGTTGTGGAATACGTGGAAAATGACCTGGGATAGTTTTGTGTATGTCTCTAGATAAGGTCATAGGGTGAATAGTAAATATAATTGACTCTATGGGTGATTCTCTGGCCTAGTCCATAACTCCTTAGCTTTGTTAGCTGCTTATGTCTAACAAGGATAATTGTTCGATGATGATAGGTGGAAGTGGAGTAGATCGAATATTAATGTGCGTAGGCCAAAGCATCAACGTCGAGATTGACTGTGGGCTCGTTGGGTTGTGGGATTTGTGGGTCACAACCATAGATTCGTGGTTGTTGTAGACCTACTATGGTCATGTGTGGAATCGAGTCTCTAATCCCTAGTACCCAATAGTCGTATGCCTTCTCGACCTCTATATTAGAATTAATAGTTGTGTGATCTTCTCGAGTATCTCACGGGCGTTCTTGCAACCTGAATTCTTAAACTAGTATCTCGTGTCTCGTGACAGAGTATCTCCTGCATCGGTTGTGGGACCAAAGGATCACAACAAAACATTTGCTCTCTTTCAAGCCTTCTACAGTCATGCGAATAGTTATCTATGGTAATCTGTAGTTTGGCTGACTTGACCAAAACGTATACGCTTGGTCGTCCTCTATATTCAACCCGCTCAACTATGAGCTGATATGTTGTAAGTTTGTCATTGTTCGGAAGATTTGGATCCTAAGACTTTGATCAATATCAGTTATTCATTGTGACGAGATTGGGTTGGGGCATGATTGGCTCGAATACGTATTCCCTGGGCTCTCTAGGGCCCGTGATTGTCATACAAAAGCAACAATGTAAACTAAAAGTAGCAAAGTAAAATTAACTATGTGAAATATATCTAGAACATATATAACTTCTATATTTTTGTGTTTTTCTGATGAATTTATATGAATGAAATTGAAGGAGCAATTATTTTAATATATCTAGAAATTGAAAACTAATCTAATGACAAATTTAAAACAAACGAAGCAACCGAGTATGGCTACTTGCCTGTGCAGTTGTAATTCTATTCTAAACAATGAAATAACTGATCTAATCTATTTGAAAGACTCTCGATCCTACCTCAGAAGCGAGGAATGAATCATAGTCTCTCGGAAACTATCAATCCCCATAGCTTCCCTAGTAATATCGAAAGTAAAATTGACTGAAATAAAGTGATTGGCTACTCTATTTGATATGCTCCTAATTTAGAACTTTGAAAGCTAGAACCTGGATTCTGCAGAACAGTGGCGAATCCGATGGTGTATGTGATTTTGTCCCCTCGGTGTGATCTCCTCATTCCTTCATGTTCACGTGGATCCGAGAAAAGCGTGTAATGCTAGCATCACAAAAGTAGATATTGGGACAAAGGCGGCTTAGGATACTGGATCAATACAATGCGAGTAGGAGAGAGATAGCGCAAGAGTACGAGCTTGGCTTATGTAGTTCCAAGCGGGATTTATTGCGAGTCATGCAACATAAAACGTCCACAACCTAAAACTATCATATTTGAAGAACAAAACCTACAACTTTAATGGCTTCCTATTGAAAAAAACTATCCTATTCCAATTGATTTGGATGAAATAATAACAGAGCTTTACACAAGATGGATATGTGGCTTTCTAACAGCAAGACAATGCTAACTAAGCATGTAATGAACTAAACTATGAATCCTAAGAAAAATAAAAGACTGAACTACTGAAATGAGAAAATGAGAGGCAAATTTGAGGGCCATTTGCTTGAGCACAAGCCAGCTATTTATAGCATTTGCATTTACCCAAGGTAAAAACCAAATTGATCTCTTAAACTATAAACAATGGCAAAACACTATTCCAGGGAACCAAAATCATTAATGCAAGCCTAAGGTGGTGAAAAAAGCTGGTAAATGTTGAAATTTACGTGAGTTGCGTTAAAAGAGCATTCTGGAAAATGTGTAAAGGACCGCCACCCTGAGCAGGGCGGCGGTTACAAGACCGCCGCCCTGTCCGAGGCGGCGGTCACGAGACCGCCGCCTGATCGGTGGTGGTTTCAGAATGAAGGAAAAAGGCAAAGAAAAGAGGGAAAAAGAAAAACAAAGCACGCGGGGGCTAAGCGGGGCATGCGGGATGATAATGCATACTTGGAGAGCCTTTTCCGGATCCCGAACACCTTGCGAGGAGACCTGTATCATCATTGGGGCACGTGTTACATTGTTCGGCGATGCAGTACCCCATAATTTTAGGTACGTACATATTGCCCCCTCGGAGAAGCGTTTTAGCCATGAAGAGGTGTAAAACAGTGGGTCCGAGTATGGCGGTCCCGAAATGGGAGGTTGGAAGTTATACGATACGCCCGTGTGTCAAAATGATGCCATCAAAATTCCGCCACTGTAAAATGAAAAGAGGAATCAAGTGCGAGATAGACAAAATAGATTGGAAAATAAACGCTAAAATAATGGGAAATGAGGACATACCATTTGTGCGGGGTAAGAACTTACCTCCTTTGGCGCCAAACTTGTGAAAAGGCGATTAAAAAAATGAGTGAGTTTGCTTATATATATGAAAGTGGGCCCATTTTCCTATTCATTTGTGCATGTTAATTTGATTGATTCTAAGCTCGGGACCCACGGTGATGGTATCTTATGAGAGTAGAGTCAAAACGTTCGTGACGGGATAGCGATCATGCCTGCTGAGCGGAACATTGTCCGCGAGATCACAAAAGTTAGTTTTCCTCAATTTATTGTTTTCACCCCATCAATTTTAAAATGCTAAAATATTTGTCATGGGGGGGTTATTTTTGAAAATGTTAGGTTCAAAAGGTCCATCTAGGGGGCACCTACTGGGTAGGCTTTGTTTTTAGTTAAAATGGTCCTTTTTGGCATTTTTGGCCTTTTTAGGATATAAAACCCGCGTGGGTTTTCGGGACACGACCGCCGCCACTTGCCTCGCCTGGGCGGCGGTTACATGACCGCCACCTTGTTTAGGGCGGCGGTTACAAGACCGCCTCCTTTAAGGTGGTTATTCTGAAACCGCCACCCCGCTTAGGCGGAAGTGGCGGTTCGCACAAAATGTCAAAAAGACACTTGTTTGAGATTGTTTTTGCATTTTTAGCATTTCTATGTGTTTTCATGACTTTTATAATGTCATTCGGATGCTAACTTGCTCTATTTTGTGTGTTTTTGGGTGTATGTAGGTGAGGGAGGAGTACATTTGGTGGAGTCGAGAGAGAGAGTGTGACTGGCTCCCAGCAGTACTAGATGCCCTTTCTCAGGATGAGGAGGACACTCTTCAGAGGGCCGGGATACTACATATATCACGCGTCCCACATGTTGCACCGTCCAGTCACATTCTTTGTGACTTATTTTCCTATTGGGATGCTGATCGGAACACCTTCCGATTACCAGGGGTCCGAGGTGAGTGGACCATCACATTGGAGGATGTTTACCGTATCCTAGGGGTCCCGATCATCGGGAGACGTCTCACTCTTGAGACAGTAGGTTCACGGGCCCAGATAGCACAGTGGGCCTCTTACATGGGAGATGCAGTCATCTCCACTGGTTCAAAGAAGGGGGTCAGAGTTCGGTCTATTCCTAGCTTGCCCATCCCCTTGATTCGTCAGGCTATTATGGGGATCCTTTCCTCGAGATTGATCGGGGACAAGGGAGGAGACACACTGCTATATTGCTGGTCCCCCATCATTGCACAGATCGAGGGTCATGGCGATTTATGCCTGGGGAGCAGATATACTTGGGACTACCTACCATGACTTATACAGGGTAGTCCATTTACAGGGGCAGTCCTTGAGCCACCCGACCCTGGTTATGAGTTGGGTTTACGAGCGCTTCATTCCTTATGGTAGAGGTGTAGAGGTGATAGATCCCGGAGCTATGAGGGCAGCCAGATGGATAGATATGTTAGTGCTCAGAGCACCTCATCAGCCAGTTGCTTCTCTGACCACCGATGACATGGAGGCCACACCATATCAGGCCATGGTAGGCTTATGGGGCGAGGAGGCTCTTACTTTGATCTCTTGCTCCACCACAGGGCAGCTCATTGACAGAGTAGGGCGAGTGGAGATACACCCCTTTGGCCAAGTTCCTCAGCAGTTTGGCCTACCTTACATGGGCATGCTTCCCGGTAGTGCCAGTATACTGAGTCGATTCGAGAGGCCGAGAGGGGCCTAGAGGCCGGGGTAGGACAGTTGCTACCCCTGGCGTTCCTATTGTAGCAAGGCGGGTAGTACGTGCCCGAGGGAGAGCCGGTGCTCCTCAGACACCCTTACTTCAGATTGCCGCGGTCCCGCCCACACAGTAGTGACAACCCCATTGACATAGACTCCGAGTCCAAGGAGTTCACAAGGGGAGAGACAAAGGAGGAGACTGAGGCCGAGGCCAGCGAGTCGGGGAGAGGATGATAGTGATCCTGAGTGGCATGATACTCAGGACATGATGTAGTAGAGAGGCGAAGAGCAGAGTGCAGAGAGGGTGAATTTGGTTTCAGAGGAGCCACTCTCTCAGGGCCGTGGTGGGGAGGATGAGTCCATTGGGGACACTACGTTGCTCTAGCCATGGGAGGAGCACCTCAGTCAGTGGCGGCATCTGTGGCAGGTGTTGACCCTAGATATCCATCCTGGAGGCCTAATGACCCGAGGAAGTTATCTTCCCTTTGCTTTGAGTTAGGATTGCTTGCTTTAATTGCCACCTCTCCTATTGTTTGCATTTTTGTTTTATCTCTTGTTTTATTTCTAATTTGTTTTCTCCTTTGTTTGCAGAGACCGCCGATGAGTGGCGAGACCTGATTCACAGGGTATGCACCGATACCCTGATGATCCCCATGGAGAGGACCCGTGTAGAGTTGTCTGTGGATGCTGGGGAGCCCTCAGCAGCTGGTAGACATATTGATGTCTTTCCCCTATCGACATGTGGCCAAGATGGTATCGACTCTCCGTATGGAGCTAGCGGGGTATAGGACAGCTGAGCGCCTGATGAGGAGTCATTCTCATGGCGAGACTGCGGCTGCCCCTCGGGATCCTGAGCCCTCCATGCACTCAGAGCGCCGGCGTAGCCGGAGTCCTAGGCATGGGTGTGCGCCTTCAGAGGGGTCTCATAGGGATTGAGAAGCCACTTGGCTCTCCTAGATTTTGTATGATTCATTTGTATTTCTGGGCTCTTTGAGCGTTTTGACCATGCTTAGCGCATGATGGCATTGTACAGGAATTTTGACTATTGATATATATATACTCTTTTGTATCAAAATCTTGGCATCTATGACCTTGCTTCCATTTCTGTTTCCACATGTAAACTATGATGTATGCTTATATACTTTTTAGAATGTATGCAATGGAGAACAAATGATACAAATGTTCACTTTCTTTTTGTATTTCATGATGCTAATATATGATAATGTAGACACGATGTGATTTTGAATTTCAGTTTCTTTAAGCAATTTTGGATACTTCATATTTGTTTTGGCAAAGTGGTGAAGACAAGCCGGTATGATGAGTAGATAAACTTGCCCCTCTCCCAACCCCACGCAACTAGTGAGATGCGAGGGCTCATCACCGAGAGCTGGGAAGGGCACAAGTTGTGAAATATGTTGAAATGATAGTGATGAAAGATAGACAAAGCTTTGGTGGAACCAAATTAGGATGCTACAAGCCTACTCCACTCAAGTGACTTCATAGTTTTGGGATGCAACTTGTTTTACGGTTTATCTAGACTTAGAACCGTAGATGTCCACATGGTAGACAAAATCTGGGTTTTAGGATTTTTAATTCTCTTGGAATTTTGGACATCCGATTCATTTGTTTTTGACTCAAGACTTCAAGATTTGAATTGTTTGTTTATGACCTTTTACGTTTGTTTGTCAAGAGGACCCCCACACCTTGCCCCATGCTACTAGTAAGAAGCGTGGGTTTATCACCTAAGGTAAAGCATAGGTGAGTAAGGGCATTTCCATCCTTTCCCAACCCTACGTCACTAGTAAGAAACACAAGCTCATCACCAAAGGTTGGTGGGGCAAAGAAATGTGTAAATTTAAATTTTTTCTGTTTGATGTATACTTGACTTGCTTGTTTGAGTAAAATGTCAACATGCTCTTACTTCCAAAGAGATATTCATACGGGATAGATGTGACACGATGAAGCTTCTATAGAATAGACCATAGGCAAGACACCTATCCTAAGAAGAAACCAAAAGT
This sequence comes from Taxus wallichiana var. yunnanensis, assembly GCA_018340775.1. Lineage (NCBI taxonomy): Eukaryota > Viridiplantae > Streptophyta > Pinopsida > Cupressales > Taxaceae > Taxus > Taxus wallichiana. The sequence goes on along the minus strand of CM031237.1, from coordinate 215,270,535 downwards.
GGAGAACAAGCATGCAGATCTTGGTATGGTTACCGTTAAGAATTTGTTATATCTAACTTTTTTTTGATGAAATGATTTGAAGTCGTTTGATGATATCATGGAAATGGAGAAGTATGATTAGAGTGTTTATGCCGATACTATCAGAAGTTTGTAATGAATTTCTTTTTTTTTTAAAGAATAAATTCCTCGATCACAAAATTGTATAAAACAAGTGGACAAAATGATCCTAACTATATGAAGATGCAATTTAGATATAATTATATAAATAGTACTAGCTGTTTATGCGTAGAATCATTTGAGGTGTAGGGAATTGACTATTTCACCAAATTACTCACCTTCCATCATACATAGGAGATATGCACCATTTCCATAGTCCTTCATGACTTGGTATGGGCCCAACCATTTGGGGCAGAACTTCCTTCCTTCGCCGGTCTTTTTGTCGATCCGGCTATCTAGCCTTAGAACCAGATCACCCTCATATATGTCTCGTTCATAGACCTTCTTGTTATACTGCCGGCACATCCGGTCAGCATAGACTCTGTGCCGCTGCTCGGCATCTAACCTAGTTTCATCTAGGCTTTCTAGTTGGGAAAGACGTGCTTCTCTGTAAGCATCTTCATCTAGGATCCTTGTAATGAGATACAGAGATCGGGTATTTCAAACCTCAAGCATGGAGAACCTGCTCGCCCGAATACTAGTAAGAAAGGAGTCACCTCTGTTGGGTGTTCTTATTGAGGTTCGGTGGGCCCATAAGGCCGGATATAACTTCAAATGCCAATCTCGTTTGTTTTCTTTCACCGTTTTAAGGAGAATGGCTTTTAACATTTTATTTGTTGCTTCAGCCTGTCCATTGGCTTGGGGGTAATACAAGGAGGCCGTATGATGGCTTATTTTGAATTTATTGCACAATTCGTGAACTTCATCATTCTTAAAAGAAGTCCCATTATCCGAGATAATGATTTGTGGGATACCGTACCTGTAAATGATTTGGTTCAAAATGAACTTGGTGATCACAGATCCTGGTATAGTAGTAAGAGGCATGGCCTCTACCCACTTGGTAAAATATTCGGTGGCTGTGATTATGAAATTATGGTTTACATAGACGAGGGGGAGAATTTCCCTATTAAATCTAGGCCCCACGTAGAAAACGGCCATGGAGTAGCGATTGGTTGTAGAGCTTGTGCCGGCATGTGGATCTCGTGGGAGAATTCTTGGCACTTATGACACCTTCGTACAAATTCTACCGCATCATGTTCTAGAGTAGGCCGAAATCACCCATCCGATGTATTTTACGAGCGGTATCATGGCCACTGAAGTGGCCTCCACATATTCCACTGTGAGATTCATGGAGAATCTTCTTGGATTCTTCTGTGTCGACACATCTTAGAAGCATTCCATCGAATGCTTTACGATAGAGCACTTGCTCTATAATGACGTATTTAGCTACGATAATGCGTAACTGCCTTCTTTGTTACGGTGTAGCACCTTTTGGATACGTATGGTCCATGATATAATTAATAATATCGGTATACCAAAGACATTCAAAGATAGGAGGTCTGGTTTCGATGTAGTATACGCATTCATCGGGAAAGTCCAGATCTACTAGATCACCTCCGTTTAATGGGTTATCAACTAACCAATCCGTGATGATTTGTCCTTTAATAGACTTTTGATTTATGAATGTTAATTCAAATTCACCCATTAAGGTTATAAAGCGTCCAGCCTTCTTAGACAAGGACCCTTGTGTGAGGAAAGTTTGTAAATGGTCTGTTTTGACAATGACCCTTGTTTCTTGATTTAGCATATAATGTCTTAAGCGTTTGGTTGTGAAAATTATGGCAAGACATTCTCGTTCTACCCGTGTATAACGTGTTTCATAGTCGAGCAACATTCGGCTGATGAAATAGATCACGCGCTCTCTCTTGTCATCATCTTCTTGAGCCAGCATATAGGCTAGCGAGACATTGGTGGCTCACAAATATAAAATTAACGGGTGGTCTAGCTTAGGTGGCATTAGCGTAGGTGGTGATAACAAGAAACGCTTAACTGTATTGAAAGCTTTATTGCAGTCTTCGATCCAATCAAGACTATAATTTTTCTTGAGTAGATTGTTGATTAGATGAATGACGAAGCTTAAGTCTGGGATAAATCTCCGGATTACACCCAGCTTTCCGAGAAATGACCTGATTCCAGATTCATCTGAAGGTGGGACCATTTTGAGAACAGCCCTAATTTTGGTTGGGTCAACATCAATCCCGCGTGACGATATAATGTAACCTATGAGCTTCCCCCTATTATGCCAAAGACACATTTTTCTGGATTTAGCGTGACTCCGTATTCTATCATACGTGAAAGAATGACGTGAAGCACTTCCGGATGGTCACAACGCTTCTTGGCCTTGGCCAACAAGTCATCTATGTAGGATTCCACAATTTTATGAATAAGGTCATGAAATATATATGTCATAGCCCGTTGGTATGTAGCGCCTAGCGTTCTTGAGACCGAATGGCATAACAACATAGCAATAAGTTCCCCAAGGAGTTATAAACGTGGTTTTAGCTTGATCTTGTTTGGATATTCTGATTTGATTGTATCCCGAGAATCCATCCATGAGAGACAAAAGCTCAAATCCAGCTATTGCGTCAACAATGATGTCTATGGATGGTAACGGGAAGTCATCCTTAGGACACACTTTGTTAATGTCCGGAAGTCTATGTAGATGCGTATCTTCCCATTCTTTTTGAGAACCGGAATGATATTAGATACCCACTGAGAGTAATCGACTGGTTTGATGAATCCTACTTGGAGGAGTTTCATTACCTCCTCTTTCACCATGAGAGCTACCTTGGGCTTCATTGGTCTCGATTTTTGTTTAATCGGTTTTGCATCTGATTTAGTGATGAGGTTGTGTACCGCAATGTGTGGTGTAACCCTGTCATTTCTTTATAGTTAAATGTAAAAGCCTTCTGATGTTCCTTGAGGATTCGAGTGTGTATTTCTACTTCTGATGGAGTTAACGAGGATCCTAACTTCAATATCCTTGGTTCATCTTCCGTTCCGATGTTAATATCAATTGTTTCTTCGATTAGAGAAGTGTTACCTTCTTCAAACTCAGGCGGGGCTGGAGGTAGTTCCATCTCGTCTCCATTCTCGACTATGTATATGCTGAGTTCCTTTTGTGGGGGAAGCTCTGTCATGGGATTCCCGTAATAGGAAGATGAATGCGGGATCAAGGATAAATCTACTGTGTGATGGGTGAGATGTAACGCTGCATAGGCGTTTAAGTAATCAAGAGTGGTTGTCTCACTATCAATGTGGTCTAGGATAGTAGATTTGTTCTCATCTCTGTTCATTAAACGAGGGCTTGACATTTGTTTCACTAATGGTTCGGTACGAAGGGATACCATAAAATGGGTATTTTCCAACTCACTGTTTGGAGTGAAGCGTGACGCTGAGGTTGTTATTGAATCGGCGAGAAGATTTTGTTCTCGTGGGATTGCTTCAATTGATATGAAGTCAAACTCCTTGCTTAAATTCAATACAACTATTTTGTAGAGCTGTAAGTGCTCGGCTTTGGTTTCATATACCTCAGCGACTTGGTTTGCTACCAATTGTGAGTCTCCTAACACCCTGATATTATTAGCACCGATCCTCTTAGCTAAGATGAGGCCAAGGAGGAGGGCTTCGTACTCACCGCCGTTGTTTGTACATTTGAATTTTAGTTTAAAGGAAAATGGTAAGACCTTTCCCTCGGGAGAAGTAAAGACTACACCCCCCCACTCCATAACGACATCTAGCTCCATCGAAATGGAGAGTCCAATATTTCACTGGGAATATGGATGTTGGGATATTTGTTGTGTTAATATCTTCTACTTCCACCATGCAGAGATCCTCTGCTGGGAGAGAACCAACACCTAGGGTATATCCCATGCCTACAGAATCAAATGGTAAGAACATTGGTAGATCATGTTCTAGCAACTCAATGATTTTTACAGTAGTTCCTAATGATACTATTTCTACAATGTTAGCCTCATCCTTGAGGGCTGGGGTCATCTTGACTAGGCTCATAGTTTCAAGATCTGTTGTAGGTACCAACTTTTCTTCTGGTTTTTGTGTCGGTGGGTTTATTAAGTTGGTTTGTTGGGAGTTCAAATTCGAGTGAACGCTGGTATTTTCTTTAGGTCGGCCAGGTGTACATCGAATGGTTTTGGATCACCTTTGGCTATGAACACCTTTCCTAAATGCAAGAATCTTACCTCTTGAAATAACGTAGAAGGGATTGCCTTCATACGGTGTATCCATGGTCGGCCAAGGATCATATTATAGTTGGTTTCCTGATCTATAATATAAAACTCAGTCAGAATTGTTTTGGGTCCTAAGGTGACCGGTAGTATTATAGTTCTGATTGACGTGGCTTTGAGGCTATCAGAGCCTCTTAATGTATTTCGAGTCGTGGAACAATTCGTTTCTCCATACCCTAGCTTTTGGAGGAAAGAGAAAGGGACTATATTGACTGCTGCCCCATCGTCAACCATTGCTCGTTTCACATAATTATTATAAACCCATACTTGCAAATGTAAGGCCGGGTCACCTCTACGTGCCATCTCAGCATCTATTGGCATTTTGCTTATTTCGAATATAAACTCGGTATCCCTGTCCGGCTGCCCGGAGGGTGGATATCAAAGTCTATATGGTTTACCTGTGTTTCGGGGGGTGGAGTGATGTTCACTAAATGACCCAAACCTAATGCCTCTAAAAGAGCAGCCCTGTGAGTAGGGGAGTTCTTCAGTAAGTCCAGGAATGAAATGTGTGAGAAGGTTTTTGTTAGATCACTAATTAAATCATAGGCACCCACGGGTTTTTCGAATATTTGTTGGATGTTATCCATTTCTGGCAGGTACCTTGGACTTGGCTGAGAGGAATACTCTCGTGTCCTTGTTACAACTTTTACGGGTAGTTTGGCATCTAACTCCACTAAACCAACTATCTTGGGTCACGGCTGACTTCCTAATTGTGGCGCAACTAATGGATTTAGTGAAGTTGAGGCTTCATGATCGTTGTTTCCTATCATTACACCCTTGTTTGTCCCATTTGGATTTAACCTGTTGTTGTTGTGATTTGGGAGCGGATCATTGAAGATCTTAAGGGGTGCATTTTGAGGGGAAACTACCCCTGTAAAAGTATTTGGTGCCGGTGATGCAGGATCTGCCAAAAACATATCTATGAAAAGTTGTTTTTGTTCTTTTGGCAAGCGTTGCATGAATTTATTGTAGTCACGACACGTTCTAGTGTCATGGCCTCGGATTTTGTGAAAACCACAATACGAGTTAGGATTGTAATTCCTAGTTTGTTGGCTTGGTATATATTGTGGCCTAAAACTCTGATCAAACCGTTGCTTATTAGGATTAAAGTTTTGCATTTTTTGTTTTGGTTTTGATTCTGGTTTTGATATCTAGTTGAGTTTTGGCTTGGACCCTCTGTAGGGTTTCGCCATTGTTGTTGTTGTTGTTGTGGATGATTAAAATCCATTGCATTGATTGTTGGGGTAAAGTTGTTGTTTCGTTGGTTGTTTATTAGTGGTGGCGTATTCACAACATTTACCTTTTTAGCCTAATCAGTTACTCCATCTGTTGTCACTCCATGATTTTTATTGAGGATTTTAGGTCCTTGATTGATATTTGTGGTAGTTGGATAAATCGTAGAATTCTGGTTGGAGGTGATTAACCTCCCGTTTGTTCCATACATCTTATGGCCGCTATCTATTGCCGCTTGATCTATTCGGAGAGCGCTTTCAAGTACTTCATCGTAAGTCCTTAGTGGGAACTTCTAGACTTCTTCCTTCACTTCTCTGCTAAGAGAATGAAGGAATAAATCACATAGTTCCATTTGGTCCATATTTGGAGCACTGGCTGAAGAATAAAGAACTGTACGCCACCTTTGGATGAAATGAGCAATAGATTCATTGTGTTCCTGCTTAATGTGCAAGAATTCCCTGATTCCTATTCTTAATAGTTTGTTCATGTCAAATGCCTTAATGAACTCTGAAATGAGTTATTTAAATGAATGGATGGAAGCCTCAAGTATTCTATAATACCAATCGAGAGTGATACCTTCCAAAGTTTTGGGGAATATTTTAGCAACAACCCCATCCCAAGGGAGTAGTTCTCGAATAGCTGTGGCGTAAGCCTTGATATGTGCATTCGGATCTCCCTCACCTTTGTATTTGGGAAAATCGGGAAGAGGTCTTGGAAGCATGACGCTCCGTATGGTAAAATCTAAAGGCTCTTTCAAGTATTCTTAATAAGTTCCTATCGGATAAGTTTCGACCATTGATGGTGCCTGCTGAGGGGGCGGTGGTGGAATAGGTTGTTGATATGGCGTAGCGTATGCGTTGTTGCAGGGGCATAAGGTAGCCCCTGTGTTTGAGCAAACATGTCGGGAGAGGAGAACATGTCCCCTTGTGGTGATTTGGAGTATATGTTTAAGTATGAAGGGGTATTGTCTAGGAATGGATTATTCTGTACTAGACTGGGAGGTATCAGAGTGGTGTTAGAAATGGCGGTTCTTGTTGGCGCTTGTTGTGAATACTGAGGAGTCATGCCTAACGTGCCTATTCCTGTGAGGAGGTCTATTTGGCTAGGATTAGAATTTCCTACCTGCATGAGTTGAGAATGGTGATTTGCCTGAGCAAGTTCTAACCCCCTCACTTTTTCTACTAACGTTGAAATGACTTCATTTGGTGAAGTCACGGTATTTTGCCTTAGCGGCGTTTGTTGTATATCATGGTGTTGTATAGGCATGTGATATCCTGTTATGAACTGATCATTGCCCTGCCAAGTTTCCCGAGGGCATTTCCTATATGACGTGGCATGGAGGTATTTTCTTGAAAAGAGACCTCGGGTTGTGTTTGTAAACCTCCTATAGGTGGGTACATACTTCGAGAACGTTGTTCATTCCTGGCATAACGTATCGCATGTTCATTATCTAAAACCAGGTATGGGTCAGCTTGTCTACTAATTTGTGGTCTCAGTAGTATTTGAGGAGACGAACTAGATTCTCCTGTGAGCGTCATATTGTTCGAGCCTGAAGGCTCTATTTGTTGTGTTTGAGCAAGCTGATCCCACTCCTCTGTTTGGAAAGATGAGCCATATCTGATCTTTGGAGATGGAGTTTGTGTTGATAATTGGTTATCTGAATAGTTGTCACCCCATATGGAGAGCGAGGGCGATGAATGTCTATTCAGTTGAGCATAGTATGCCTCAAGACCTAGGAGAGGTCTATCGTATGCATCGAATCCCGACATATTCGGGGGTATATGAATACCCGCGAGAATAATGGGAAAGAAACGAAGGTGGATAAAAGAAGACGAAACACTAAGAGAGAAGGTGTAGATGGTGAAACCATTGTTTGTTCACGTTGGGTTCACCAATTTTGTACGATGGAAAAGTGACAAGCGTGCGAGGAATCTACAAGTAACCTTTCCTCGCACCCGACCTCCCGAGGTCGTGCCGAGACAGCCGGTGGGGATTGAATATGCGTGGGATGTAGACAAATTAGTTAGGCAATCTGATGTCTTCTACGCGCACTAATGGAATTTTTGAATCTAAGGAAAAGAAGGCCCTCTTAACTGAACTAGTGTGATAGATCGATCGCAAGGATGATGCTCGAAGGATCCAATCAATATCGAGCTTTGGCATGATTCGGTCTATAGGTTGTGGAATACGTGGAAAATGACCTGGGATAGTTTCGTGTATGTCTCAGATAAGGTCATAGGGTGGATAGTAAATATAATTGACTCTATGGGCAATTCTCTGGCCTAGTCCAGAACTCCTTAGCTTCGTTAGCTGCTATGTCTAACAAGGATAACTATTCAATGATGATAGGTGGAAGTGGAGTAGATCTGAATATTAATGTGCGTAGGCCACCATCAACGTCAGATTGACCTGTGGGCTCGTTGGGTTGTGGGATTTATGGGTCACAACCATAGATTCATGGTTGTTGTAGACTGCTATGTCATGTGTAGAATCGGTCTCTAATCCCTAGTACATAATAGTCGTATGTATGCCTTCTCGGCCTCTATATTCGAATTAATAGTTGTGCGATCTTCTCAAAGTATTTCACGGGCATTCTTGCAACCTAAATTCTTAAACTAGTATCTATGTCTATGAGAGTATCTCCTGCGTCTGGTTGTGGGACCAAAGGATCACAACCAAACGTTTTCTCTTCAAGCCCTTCTACGGTCATGCGAATAGTTATCTATGGTAATCAGTAGTTTGGATGACTTGACCAAAACGTATACGCTTGGTCGTCCTCTATATTCAACCCGCTCAACTATGAGCTGATCTCATTTGTAAGTTTGTCGTTGTTCGGAAGATTTGCATCCTAAGACTTTGATCAATATCGATTATTCTTTATGACGAGATTGGGTTTGGGGCACGATTGGCTTGAATACATATTCTTTTGGCTCTCTAGGGCCCATGATTGTCATACAAAAGCAACAATGTAAATTAAAAGCAAAAGAAAGTAAAATTAACTATTGAAATATATCTAGAACATATATAACTTCTATATTTGTCTTTTTTCGATGAATTTATATGAATGAAATTGAAGGAGAAATTATTTTAATATATCTAGAACTTGAAAACTAATCTAATGACAAATTTAAAACAAACGAAGCAACCGAGTATGGCTACTTGCCTGTGCAGTTGTAATTCTATTCTAAACAATGAAATAACTGATCTAATCTATTTGAAAGACTCTCAATCCTACCTTAGAAGTGAGGAATGAATCATAGTTTCTCAGAAACTATTAATCCCCACAACTTCCCTGGCAATATCGAAAGTAAAATTGACTGAAATAAAGTGATTGGCTACTCTATTTGATATGCTCCTAATTTAGAACTACCAACATCATTAATGCAAGCCTAAGGTGGTGAAAAAAGTGGTAAACGTTGAAATTTACGTGAGTTGTGTTAAAAGAGAATTTTGAAAACGCGTAAAGGACCGCCACCCC